>JAOTQR010000079.1:17293192-17311761 GCA_025774065.1 Solanum ossicruentum
TTTTTTTTTTGAAAATAATGGGTCAGAATCGTTAAAATAAAAATAAAGTTCGATTACAAAATTATGAAAAGGCCGGACAAAATTGGGTGTCAACAGCATGTATTCAGGTTTTGAAGAAAGCTGAGAAGCAGAAGCTACGATGATTTATTAGTTAAATAATCTACTGTTTAAAATCCGCCGTAAGTGTTAAGCACCGGCATTTGTACAGACTCAGACTCAAAATCATATTCTAAGTCGGATAACAACACAAATAGGCAGAGCCAAGTTCGTTGAACAATTCTTAAGTCACTGGTTCTCATTGGAGAAACTTTATTGCTCCAGTGGCTAATTAAGTCGATCACAAGTTGGGACTGGGGTTCAATTATCACAGAGTTACTTAATGGTGAAAACTTTTCAAAGGAGCAACCAGTTAGGGATCCTGATGATAGCTTTTCTATTCTACTGCAAATATATTGGATGACTCTAAGGTTTTATATTTTGAGCAGGCATTTTGGCAAACACCACAAAAAATTTTCGGACGAAGATTTTCATGGTCAAGCCTTGCATAAAGGAGTTGAAATGTGATGTTAAGGTAATCACATATGCATCGGAGATGCAAAGAAGTACAAGAACTTCTGTGATCGCCCTTGGGAGCAGCCTCCATAACCCGATGAAGTTACAGGGAACATTACCGAACAATTAACTACCATTCATTTAAAGCGTTGTCAACGTGGGAAATGATACTTATATGAATGTTCAATACCTGCAGATGAATTTTCTAACTCATAGAATGATGCAACATATAGTACAACATGACTCAATTTTGTGTAAATGTAAATGTACATAGAGATAAATAATTTGTTATTAGTTGTTTTTCATAAAAACTTAGCTCAACCACAAAAATATAAAACATAAACTTAAGGAATATTTATCAGAGATGTTAGAAATACAACTAAGTAGAGCAAGAGAAGCAAACACCTACCAAAGACTTCCTGATTTCTCTAGGACATCTCATGATTTACAGCCTTGTAGAATCGGAGACTATCTCTTAACCTTGAAATCTCCTGATTTTTGACTCATCAATTGATTGTGCAGCTAATTCAGCTTCTGCGTGAGCTTGACACCTTAACCTTTTCCTCTTGCTCCAGCAACAAATCTTGAGACAACTATTTCTTGACAGAGCTCCTCAGTTGAAGCATTATCAAGCTGCATATCACTAATGGCATCTGAAGGAGAAGGAAGTGTTAACCCTGCCTCAAATAGAACAACACTGATGTTCTGCCACTGACATTGCAGCATATTAAAAGTATCCTCTATAGTTTCTCAAGAATTTGAAGAAACAAAGCAAAAAGAAGTATACAAAAGCATAACTAAATGAAGCAAAGCATCACAACTCACACGGAGAAGCGAAGATGACGAAAACTAATAGGAGTACAGCAGTGAAGACCAAGTAGTCTCCTAGAGCTAAATTTCGTTAGAGCTGATTAGAAAAAGTTGAGCTTGTGCAAATATATTATCACAATTGCATGTTGATACCCTCACTTCTATTTAAATTTGCTGCAATGGCTGCATCACCAATCAATAACATTTCATTCAGGCCATCCAAATTCATTAATTATGCCGATATACTTCCAATGATAACTCCCCCTTTATCGTAAAATTTCATAGGAAATCTCCTCACTGTGACTTCCACATCAGCAAATCACGATTAGAAGATGAAGCTGCCAAGATTCGTGTGTAAATTTAGAAAGGAATTCAAGCTAGTTTTCAAGAAAGACCTTGTTCAGCATAATTTATTGATGTTGAAACTACTCAAAATCATAAAAACACCATATGCGATGGATGAATATGACACTTATTGCAATATACAAAATATAAAGTATAATTGTTAAACCGGTTAGTCTTTCTGGATGTGTGATGTTGTTTTCCCTCGTATGCTCTAGGAATTAGCAGAATACACAAAATATGAGTTCTACTACTTATTTTATTTATACCAGCTCACTCCAATATTATCTAGCAAGTTAAGTTTGAGCCTCAGCAAGGTTACTCTTTGGCTACAGCTTCATATGATATGACCTATAAGGTATAACTTTTAGTCTCTCATGATAGTGTTACTTCCTGGAGCCGTTTTCATTGCTTGTTTTTATGTCCTAAACTCTTAAACTTATATTTAAGCGGAGTTCAAGGACATTCCTGCTCCATGGACGCGGATAGCAAGAACTTCCAAGAACTTCGCATTTGCAGCACAGTGTCCGTGTTCGCGGAGAACCAATGTTACCGGACATAATTTCGTGAATTTCAGAGGCATTTTGTCAAACACATAATAGGCACACATTTTCAGCTCTATTTTGACAAGATAATCATCCCGAAATCATTCCCAACAACTCAAGATAGTTCTCCAAATAACACTCAACAATTTAGCTACAAATTACCCAATCAATTTTCACAGTTTAAGCACAAAATTTGACTCCTAACAAGCATAGAGGTAGGACACTATAGTCCCACAAATTTCATGTCAAGAACACAACAATGGAGAAGGCTAGCAAGAACTCAATAATTACAACAATTTCGCATCACCATTTCATTAAGCTTAGAAATCATCAAATCATGAATCAAAAGAATATATTTTTTATACGATAATCTCAGATTCAACAAAACAACTGAAAAATTAGTACTAAAAAGCGTACAGAGATGAGCAGATGGAAAACAGAGTGTCGCGAGGAAGATCAAATATGTCAGCGTTTTCATTTTGTGATATAGTGCACAGCCAAATTGTGAGAGAGACGACTTCCTTTATGGGAAATATGAGCTTCTTTATCCTCTGAAGCTCTAATTACTCCCAAACCATTAGGTAACCACAGACCATGTTGAAATAAGCAGTCACGTTGAGCCTTGAATAAATTAAACGCAGGAGTTCAAGTTTTTGATGTGGAGTACAAAAGGCAGCAGCAACCCAAAATATCAAATACCGGTAATACCCCTAAAGCAGCTGGTTAGGAGAAGGGCTATTTTGGCCATTAAAGAACCAAGGACACCTTCAAAGCTTTGAAGTGCAAACTGAACAATGCAGGGAACTAAGAAAATTACAAAAATATCCCTTAACCAAGGCTATCAGGGAGCTCAACTCTCCCTTCTATATAAGAAGAAAAAAGAATGAGATATGAATTAACTCAAAATCAAAAATTAAATAACATTGTAATTATTCTATTAAAATGTGGATGATCCACTGTTAGTAGGTCTCTGTATTTATCTTTTAAGATACTGAATTTAAAATTATCTTTTTTTTAAAAAAAATATTAAATGTCCTATTCTATATATATATATATACACTTTGAATTATATTCATCTTTAAGCAATGATTTTTGTAAAAAGTACCAATTTTTTTTTCTGAGTTTAAAGTTATCTTTTGTTAAAAAAAAAAAGCAAAAATTATTAAGCGTCCTATATGTACATTATTTGAATTGCATTCATCTTTCTTTCATATGAGGTTTTGTAAAATAAAAAACACCACACTTTTTTAAAAAATGGACTACCAATTCACGTTATGTTTTTTCTCTTTTTAAATTGAAAATACTTTAATTTCTTCATGTATTTTTTGCCCCTTGGCAAAAATTGAATTTATAAAACATTTGAAAAGATAAAGTAATAAAATATAATTTGATTTGTTGTAAGCTGTAGAAGTAAAAGCTCAAACAATAACTAACCATTACTTAAATGAACTACGGTGTCCTAAACTATAATATATTTTAATTCTAATATAGTCACTCGGCATAATTCTAGACTGATTTTTCTTATTTTTAATTATTTTATCCATTCATTCTTAGTTATCAAATTTTAATTTGGGACACTTATTAAGAAAATAATTATTGATATCATAGATTTATCATTTTATTGCTAGTAATTGATAAGGATCTTATACATATTTACTCATTATATTTTTTAAAGACATTAACTCAATTGCAATAAATCGAGAGTATAACAGAAAAAAATTTTCTTACCTTGATTTGTCAAAATGATAAGTAAAAATAAAAATTAAATTAAAAAATATTTAACAATAAAAAGTAAACAGATAAAGTATATAAATAGATATAGATTATTGCTAATCTAGTCATGAAAAGTTAATAAAGACATGCTTTGTCAAAATATTTTCAATTCTTCCCTAAATTTTCATTAGTAAGAAACATATCTGCCTGTAGGGCTAATTAAGGTCCAATTTTTGCTTTAATCAATCGTCTCAGATTTTCACTTGTATATGTATGGGCTCCACGTTGTTTCAATAGATGCGCTTCCATGTCCTTGCCCCCTAGGAAAGTTAGTTTTGATCAGCCACCTAAACAATTGACTTGGATATGCAGGGTCCATTCTATTTTTGGCTACAAAATTTTTTATTGAGACGGTTATAGTTCGTGATCGTCCAGTTAAAATATTTATAAAAAAATAATCATTTGTTGTATAGATATATATAATCAGTATATATTTTATATATAATCAAATTATATTCAATTTTTAATTATATCGTAATGTATATTTAATGTATAACATATATATAAGTAATGTACATAGTATAGTCAATGTATATTTTCTATAATTTTTTTTGACAAGTTATATTATATAATTGTGTATATTTTCTACGATTTGTTGCTATTTTTTAAATGTAAATGAAAGAGGATTATATTTGTTGGAATTAATTAATTTATTACACGTATTTAAAATTATTTATTTTTTATTTTACGGAGTACTTTTAAACAATGTCTCTTTCTATTTTATTATATTGAATTAAAGAAATAACCCTTTTTATTCTTTTTATGCGTGAAAATGAAGATTCTCGTGTGTTAAAATGAGAATTATTTATGAGAAAAAGTTATAAAACAAAGATAAAAGTTTGTAAACGGTTAAAAAAAAAAAAAAATTCTCCCAGTGGCTTGGTTAGCAAAATATATAGGGCTACATTATTGATTAGGTTTGTAGTTGCATAAACGTGCGATAGTAACATTTAAAGTCATAAGTATCAAATTTAAAAGTTATAACTGTTTTCATTTTAAAATTTTAGTCATATTTCACTTTTCAAGAGTCAATTTAATTAATTTTTAAAATTAAATTAAATTAAGATAATTTTATATTTTATAATTAAATTAAACTTATATATTTGACAACTATTTAACTGTTAATCTCTCTTCAATTAATATTTTCTTTTTAATTATTCTTTAATAAATTTTAAAAAGTTAATTAATAAAGAGTTATAATATTGAAAAATATGTGTATATGCTCGTTCATTTCTACTATCATGATAATTGAAGAAGTATATAATTCATCAATTCCATAATACTTGGCTTGTACATCAAAAACAAATATTTCATTTTCCTTGTTTAATTTTAAAAAATCAAGAAGAGTTGTATTATATATTTTTTTTTCTATCTTTAGTATTAGATAACATCATGAAATAGTACTAGCAATTAAATTTACATTTCGAAAAATCAATAATATTCTTTTCATCCCAATTTAGTTATCATGTTTCACTTTTTGAAAATCAATTCTCAAAGTTAAATTAAATTAAAGTAACTTGATATTTTAAAATAAAAATTCATATATTGAAAATTTATGAGAAAATTATTATTAATTGCAATTTTTTCATATTAATGTAATGAAAAATATATATTAAAATATTAATCAAAATTTATATAGTTTGACTTTAAAGATAAAAACTATGACCATGAAAATGGGACAAAGGAAGTATTTTAGTTGTCATAATTATTTTTTTTAAAGTCAAAGAATATAAACTTTGACTTCATCATATTAATTTTTAAAAAAATTACAATTTATGATACTTTTTGTATATCTAATTTTTTTACTTAATATATTTAAAAATTAATCAAATTAACTTTTGAAAAATAATATGTGAAATCAACGCGATTAAAATGTAGTGAAGTTTAGGTCCGGAAAATGGGTATGTGAAGGTGCTAATTTCCATGAACATGAACCCTAGGCCCCTAACACACACCGTCCCAAATTTTTTAAATAAACAGGGAAGTGGGGCCCAGCTATAACTATAAGCCATCATGTCACTTTGTTTAAAATCAATTTTTTGTTATTTCCATACAATATTTATTATTCCAACCTTCTTCTCGGGGCAAAAACATAGCCTCCCGATCTACCGTCGAAAGTTGCAAAAAGCATCCTCCTTCCATCATTTTACCTCTTTTATTTTAATTCCAGAAACTTCTATCTTCCCTTTATCGCTCTCTCATCGCCAATCGATCTGCTTCGGTTCACTCGGCAATCGATCGGCTCTAATCCAGGTATAATCTCGGTCGACTCATAATTTCTGTTGATTTTCGCTTTTAAATGATGTGTCCAGTGAATTATTGATATTGTTTGTTTCCTGATCCTTTTGTTCATCGAATTGTTTGATGATCATGGAATACGGAACTTATAGTTGATCTCTGGGAGTAGTTACATAGTATTGTTGGAACTAAAGTGATAGTCTCCTAATTGATTCTGAACTTGTTGGATTGGGTATGGGATAGACGATAGTGTGTGTTTGGAGATTTATGCATTATATGGAGTCCTGAACTCTAAGAAAATGGGGTAATTTTCAGGTATATTACAGTATTCAATTTTAACCAAACAGTACAAGTCATTCTGTGGCAGCAGATAGGTTTCAATTGAAGGAAGACAGAGCAACAGTGTTAGGGACGGTGTTTAAAAATGCGTTTTTTAATCTGTTAAGTCAACTAGAAAATGCATATTTAAGATAAGGCGTAATTTGATTTTATTGATGGTGTTTAACGTGAATAGTAGTATGGTTGTTAATGGACATTGTATTTGTATCATTAACCTAGATTAGATGCTTCTACAGGGCTATTGCTTTATTCTCTCATTCATTGTTTTTCTCCTTCAATATTTGAATATACCTTTGCTTTAACTTGTAGGAAATGGCTGCTGCAACTACAAAAGAACATGTTGATGTTGCTGACACTGAACCTGTGACATCATCTACTGATAATGAAGAAAAGACTAAAAGGAAGGAAAAGAAGGGATTTTTTTCAAGAATCTGGCATAGTTTATTTAGGTCCAGAAAGGATGATTTTGAGAAGAGATTGCAGCATATTTCCAAGGAGGAGGCTGCTGTTATTGCCAGAATAAATAAGCGATCTCAAAATTGGAGAAGGATGAAAAGGCATCTCATCATACTTTCCGTACTTTTTGAGGTAAATATACTGATTTCTAGTGTATGTCGTGATGTAGAAGATCAGAGCACAGATCTTTTATCCTTAAATAGGTTTACCTTTTCTAAGCATTTGAATTGGTTGTTTTTATCTGCATGTTAAATGAACATTGGCTGTTGACGTATTAAGCCATTTGAATGCACTTCATCAAATATTCAAGTGATTGAGTGGAGAGCCATGACAATTCTATTTTATGGATCTCTATATGGAATTTTTTGTGTGTTAAAAACTACAACATTTTTCTTCTAGCATCTTTGCCACGACATGGTCACATTTCATTTGTCTGCTCCTGCCTTATTCCTTACCTTCTCAATTAGAAAAAATGTTTATTCGCACTACCCTAGTATGTTATTTTTTCCTGAGGGTCAAATTGACTAGTATTTGGAGCGAAATAGAACGTCAATATTTTTTCTTTTCAAAATTATAGCTAGAATTTAGGAATTACACCAGAAGTATGGCTGAGTGAGAAACGATTTTTTTTTTGGTTTGGGGTTGGGGGGGTTGGGGGGATCATGAGAAGCCTTATTGGACTCTGTATCTAGGCTGACGGAAGGGAAGGGCGATAGTAAGATAGTAGCTACGTAATGGAATAGTCGATGTGTGAGCAAGCCGGTCTAGACACCATTCTCATTAAAAAAATCAAAGTACTATCTTTTTGTGACCAGGAACAAAAAATTAAACGGATGTTACCCCGTCGTGCATCAGGGCCCATGGAATAATAGTCGGGTCCGCAACACTTTTGGAAATATATTATCTTGAGTGCCAGGTTGGGAGAGGGTAATATGCTACTTCGCAAGACTTGATCTAATCTATAATGTGATGTAATTTCTTTTCTGACATATTTGTGGAGTTCTATTTTTGTTTATTCTTTTATTTGTTTAGCTTGTCAACTTCTCCTTTCAATAAATGGAATATCTCTCCTTTCAAACAAAAGTAAGACTAGATTGAGACAAGGGTGGGTCATCCTCTTATAGTTGGGAGTGGACACAATGACATCCTAGAGCTGATTTGTGCATGCTTTGTTGCTGAAATAATGTAGAAAATATTGGGCTTCTGAGGGTTCAAAAATAAGAGTAAGGTTGTCTGACTATTTGAGATTTTTGTGAGCAAGTGGCTGAAAAAATAACTTTGTGGTTTTATGTTGCAGTCTAATTTTATGATGTTGCTGGATACTTAATGGCACTTGTGAAGAAATAAAAAACGTTCTAACTTCCAAGTCTAGTTGATGGTCTTTCCGTAATTTATTTAATTTTTTTTCCTAATTATATTGAGCATAGGTGGAAAACAATTTAGTTCTCTGATGAGATATTTGATTATCATGTTTAACACAATTATACAGAAACTACATCTGATAAAACACAAGAAAGATGCCAATCCAGTTCATTTGGATGTTTTTCAACTTCTGAACTCTTTGGTGTGTATTAGATCTAGGTTACTGTATAAATTGAAATGAGTGAAAGTAAACATCTTTTTAGTTGAACATGGATAGTTTCCTTTTGGGTTTATTAGATGAATCTGACATGATATAAATACATATTTTTACTTTGTTAGGCTACTTTCCTTTGAATTTCAAAGGTGAATTTGACACAATGTAATACTGACTATATCATCGTTCACTTATTCCATTTCAATCGTGAACAATGGAAATTGCATTAGGAACTAATAAACTAACATTTTAACAAATTTGAGATGTTAACATCATATCAATATTGAGAAGACCAGATAATGTCATGGAAGATTCAAAAACATACATATGAAATTGTAGTTTTTAGATAGAACTGTTGCCATTTCTATTTACAGATTTCATTTTTTCCGGGGCATCCTGGTTCTTTAAATAATATTAAATCTGCACTTGTTGCATAAGTTACTTATACAGGTTATTATGTAGCTAATCGATAATCAGTGTGTATCTTTTATGTTATCTGGGTTTCTGGCTGCATGAGTTGCTTATATATAATCACATGTCTGCTACATGTTTACTTATCTTATGGGCTTGTTATGGTGGCTATTGCAATTTTCAGGTTATTGCAGTGGGTTATGCTATCATGACAACACGATCCCTTGAGCTGAACTGGAAAATGAGGGCATTGCGAGTTTTACCAATGTTTCTGTTGCCTGGCTTATCCTTCATTACATATTCAGCGATGGGAAGTTTTACAAGGATGTGTAAGTAATTCGTTGTTGTTAGCTAACCGAAGTTCTTATACTACTCATTTCATAGTCTACATTCTCATTTACCCCTTTTCGTTACTGTCAGCTTTTTGGTGCTGAATGTGAATAGGACTTTGATTTTTATAGCAAAATGGTAAATGCCTGAGAGATGACTAGGTTATTTGTGGGTGCTTTAACTTGGGGTAAATAAATATAGTATACATGATAGAGCCAGCATCGTTCAAGTAACAAATTAAGGATGGATGATTAATTCCCTATTGCTAACATGTCAATGCCTTCACTAAGGAACATGATTCAGGGAGGGCGGGGTGTATGTAAACATAAGTAGCGCATGAGAACAAAAAAGTAATTCCAAGTCAGTATATCTTTTTCATTTACAACGACAACAACATACCAGTGTGGTCCAACAAGTGGTGTATTGGGGAGGGTAGGGTGTTTGTAAACCTTTTGCCTACCTTTCTAGGGTTAGAGGTTATTTCCAATAGATCCTCGCCTCAAGAAAAATCGTTTTTCAGAATAGGTTTGAAAAAAATTGCTAGACTAAATAACCTATGGTGACATTATTGAAGAAAGAAAAATACTAAAACAACATACCTAATATGATGCCATAGGTGGGGTGTGGAGAAGAAAGTAAAATATTGACAACAAAAACAGCTAAAATAACTAAGGTAATAACAATGGTAATCAAATTGAAGAAGTGAGATAATGCTAGCATAAAAAATAATACTGGTAAGCGAGTTGATTGCTTCTTTTTCAATTTGCTGAAATGGGACAAAGAGGTCAGCAGACAAAAGGCTCTATTGATGAACCAGGATATCTTTAAGAGTGGTAATTACAGCTTCTAACATCTGGCAGATAATTCCATTACACCTGCAAAAGTTCAGATTGCTCAACATAAAGCAAGACTATCACTTAATGAAAGGGAGGAAGATCATGTATATAAATTGCAAACTAGCCAAGTCCTTTCAAGTTTAAGACTCATGTACAGAGTTCTTCTGGATGTGTCTCCTCCCATAAAAAAGAAAAGATTACTATGAGTTTCCTTTTACTTTTTCCATTTCTTATATTCCTTTCATTCTCTCTCTTCCTTTTCTTCTTCTCCCATGGTAGTACCTTCTCCACCAGCAGCACCATCTTCCCTATGCTAACCTTTTGTTAGCGCCACCAATTTCAAATCCTATTTATGAACAAAAATAAATCAAATGAAGCAACCATTTTTAGTTTGGGAATGGAGGAGGGGAGCTGACCGGCGGCCTCCATGGACATCTCCATTGTCATTCCTTAACCGAGGAAAGAAATTGCTGGTTAATTGTCAGATTTCATACAAGTATGGGGTTATTTTTTGTTGGGGGTTCACATCAATTATTGTATTTGCTGGCTTGGATGTTTCTAGTAAAACAAGTTGGAAAGTTCTGTTCATCCAATTTATTTTTGTCCTCCTTATTGTCTGTGACTCTCTGTATAACTGAGCTTTGAGGTTACTTTTTCTTTTCTAGGTTAAGTATCAAATATTTTGTTGGTTTGGCTCCCAAGTTTGTTTCTTCTTCTTAACCAATTACTTAAATGATTGTTTCTGTTATCTACACATGCTACTGATGAAGAAGTGGTTAATAGGGTGATGGAGGATTGGAGGAAGAAAATGTAGGGAAAGAAAGAAAGAACTGAAAAAGGGAGAAGAAAACAGATAGAAGTGCATAAGGTGAATGACCAGGAGCCACAGAGAGAGGCTGCTGACAGAGGAAGAAAGAGAGGGAGAAAAAATAAAAACATAGAAAAAGAAATAAAATAATAAAAACATACATAAGAGGAAAAGTGAAGATAGAAGGTTATGAAGTTGCGAAAGCAAGGATTGGTGTGTGAAAATCCCTTGCTTTCTTAAAAATGGGATTGACCCAAAAAGAGGGTAATATACCAGTTCAACATTATTCCCAGGGGTCATATCTCCCTACAAAGTGAAGTATCTTTTTGGACATCAGGGATTAGTTTGGGGGGGGGGGGTATGCATTTTTCCAAAATAAAAAGGAAGGGAACATTAGATTAGAAGGAAAGGAAAGAAAAAGGGATGCAAATATATTGTGAAATTGAGAAAAGAGAAGCAGCTCTACTGCAGCTGCTGTTGTCACCGTCAGGTTACAGTCTGAGAACAGTTTTTTGAACATAACAAGAAGGCATAAGTAAGAGTATTTTTTCCAAAGCTGCTGTCAGGTTTGACTTTATGGCTGATTTTTTTAAAGAAGTATGAATGGTCCAAGGTTAGTGCAAATGAAAAAATACGCTGATTGAATCAACTTTGTTTAGAGTAAGTTCTTATTTAGGCCACAAATCAATTTATTTCTGCAACAAACAAGGTTTATCTTTTAGGGGTCGTTTGGTGTGAAGGATAACTAAAAATAATCCTGGGATAAAAATTTAGTGACACTTAAATGGCTGTTTGGTTGGCAAATGTGGGATAACTTGTTCCGGACTAATAAATAGTACCGGGGATAACTAATTCCGGGATAACTTATCCCGGGATAAAAAGGGTCAATGACAATAATATCCTTTTTCATCCTTTTTATATCTCATTTTGTTTATTCACATTATTTTTAATACAATATATAATAATATTCATAACCTTCACTCCTTATTTTTATAATACTTCTTCATATTTTTCTATTAAAATATTATACTATATAGAATAATTTTTATTAACTAATTCTTATGTTTTTTATACTTTGATTTTTCATAAATCCTTTTTTACTTTAACAAACTTAAAAATACAAGTTCTATTTGTAAATTAAATTTAAAAAAATTATTTTAAATGCATACAATATTATTATGGAAATGCACACCTAAAAATATTTAAGCTAAATGAGATGAAAGATTTATTTTAAAAATGAATATTAAATAACTAAAATTAGCAAAGAAAATATATTAAAAACTAATAAAGTGAAGGATATTTTTGTAAACAAGCAACATATTCTTAAAATTTATCTAACAAACCAAATACTCAATAAGAATAATCTCAACATAACTTATCCCATCATTACTAATCTCAACATAATTTATCCCATCATAACTTATATTCAAACCAAACGACCCCTTAGGTATTAACAAAGCAAAGAAGAATCCAATAAATTGGACTAGCCTTGACCACTTAACACAACTTAAAAGAAATAAATTTATATTGAAAACACCTGAAGTAATTAAATAGATAGATATTAGCCACATTGTTAACCAGCAAAAATATTAACTAATTTTAAGTGGGTATATTATTAAACTTTGAGATTCTGGGGAAGAGGAATTTGGCCCTTGTGAACAGCTTGTTTCATTTGCAACACACCTGCTCTTTTATCCATATTCATTTTCCCCACAACATATTGATATCCCCAAATCAGAAAATTTAAGAGATAACCGACTTCCATGACCATACCCACGTTGGATACTCGCACCTGTGTCCATGGCTCCATGCAATATAGGTTTTATGAGTTCATTCGCTGTGTTCCTTGTAGAATGCATGCTGTTGTTTCCTATATTATTTGCTTAAGCTTGTGTGGTATCGGTTACTGTCGTTGTGTGCTAACCCTGCTTTCTGGCCTACAGAAAAATTCTCTATTGGACATTTATTTGGGGGTATGGACTACTATAGTTGAAGCAGACGTTGTGGGGGGGAATTATGACGATGAAAAGGAACCATGAAGATGCTGAATTGATTGGTAACTGGACTATAGCAGAAAGCTAGTGGCTGTAGAAGGAGAGGAAACTCTGATTTTAAATTACTTCCAACCATAAAGAAAAACTCATGTAAAATCCAAATGTAAACCTGATTATTTGATGGAGATAAAATGTCATATCAGAGCTCATAATTTATCTTTCGCTCCTTTGATCTCGAGGACGTATTGATTTGCACATATTCAAATGGTTGAGAGTATATTTGATTTTGCTTTCTGACTAATATTAGGACCTCAAACAGCATGAAAATGTCCATGACCTGTATTTTGGGATCACCTTGTATGATGTACTGAAAATACAACATACTCGATGTAATTCCAATCCCACGAAGCGGGAAAAGGGTAGCATGATGCACAAAGCATCCTGTTTTAGCTGAGATGTTATTGAAAATGTTGTATAAAAATTAAAATTTTACTTCATTCCATGGAAATTTCCTTTTGGTTTTTAAGAATCTTCATATTTGTCTATTCAGCCTTGTGTCTTTCACTGAATTTGACATGTCGTCCTTGGTCATGAAGGCCTTAAAAGAATAGTGTTTCTTGTCTGTCACTTATAGCCTATCCTTTGTGTGTTTGTGCAGGTGAAAGTAAGGACCAGAAAACTCTAGAAAATCTACGAGCTGAAAGGCAAGCCAAGATTGAGGAACTCAAAGAGAAGACAAATTACTATATTACGCAACAGCTCATTCAGGTGATAGCCATATGCTATGTTTTGGGCTTATACAAGTTGTTCACATGTTTTTAACCATGAATACTGTGATCAAAGAGTTTTTCTTGAATAAAAAAAATTAAAAAAAAGGAACCATGACATTGCACTCAACAGAGACTTATTTATTACTTTTCACTCTGTTGTCCTAGCCTCTATCATTGTGTTTTTCCAGAAAAACCTTTTTTTGACAAATTCCAAGCATCATTTTTGAATCTTCTGTGCAGAGATATGACCCCGACCCAGCAGCTAAGGCAGCTGCAGCCACTGTGCTTGCATCCAAGCTTGGTACAGATACTGGCTTGAAAGTATATGTGGGAGATGACACTAAACATACCGTCCCTACTGGGAAGAGCAACGATGTTGAAGTTGTGCAATCTACTGGGCTGAGAAATAGGAAGCAGACAAGGTCTAGTAGTCCAGAGAGTGCTGTAATGGATCATCCTGGCGCGGAAATGCTTCAACAGGCACAGCTTGAAGGTTCTGATATGATGCAGCATCAGCAAACTGTTGTTGAGCATTACAATCCAACAGGTTCCAGCACACAAGATGGAGGATGGCTTGCACGAATTGCAGCGTTGCTTGTGGGAGAGGATCCGACCCAGTCTTATGCACTCATCTGTGGCAATTGCCACATGCACAATGGTAAGAACTATAGAATTCAATGATAATAAAGCCCAGTTAGTGGAGCAGATTCACTTAAAGAATGGTGAATAAGTAATGGCATTACTATCATTTGCAGGGCTGGCCAGGAAAGAGGACTTCCCTTACATAACCTACTATTGCCCTCATTGCCATGCCCTGAATAGACCTAAGCAACTTGATGATCGTGCTTCTGGTACCAGCACTCCTAGCCTTGGTTCCACAACTACTTTGACCGATGTTAATTTGGTCAAACAAGCCGGTGGTTCCACTCCTGATAAAATACCTGCATCAGCAAGTACCAGTCCTGTTGCTGTAGCAGCACCAGTGGAAACAGAAGGTGATAACATAATGTCCAGTGCTTCTAACAGCTAGTAGATTGCGAGTTTTGAATAGAGTCGTGCGTGCGAGTGCTTTTTCTCCCTATATGTGTAGCGGGGTTTTCTTTCTTTCTTCTTTTTTTTTTTGCGGGTAATGTGTAACACTCTGTTGTATACATAGTAGAAAAACATTGATTCATATGGCAGCTTCCCTGGAAACTTTTCTAACGGCCGAATATACCTCGATTTTCCTTTCTTTCTTCCCTTTGTTTGAGAAATATATAGTCCATGATCAGAGCTTTGTGAGATTTTCTGACTGCAGAGTTTGCAGTTCCTCTCACGTGTTTTATCTTGTTGAATGATTTATCAACTAAATTCTCCTACTTGATTGAGTCAATATGTTATCCAAGTGCGCTTTCCTTCTTTCCTTTTTCAGTTGCTTTGGCTATTTGTTCTTGCCTTTCCATGCTCTTTTTTCCTATTGTTGTGAATAATTATTGCCCTTCCATTGCCTTAAGACATTATACGAGCGAAACCGAATTTCGTAAAATCAAGAGGATTTTAGAGTTGTATTGTTCATAAAATGGAGAGGTTTGATCTAGTCATAATTTGATGTATAAGTTTTACAAAAATAGGTGACAATTTATAATAATTCATGCTTTTTTAGTTGTCATAATTTTTATTTTTAAAATTAAATTATATAAATTTGATTAATAAAATCAAGTATGATTTTATTTCATGTCTCTAATTGCGCCAACTGCTCCACCATTCGTTTCCCATATTCTATAGGTGTGCACTTTAAGATAAAAAATAGATCCGATGCAATTGAATAAAATCTAACAAATAATCAAAATAAAATATGATTCTATATAGATTCACGTTTTTATCAAAATTCTTATGACATCTTCTCTTTAGCAGGCCCTACCAAATGATTATTACCTTGTTCATGGAATGGTCTTTTTGTATCTCAATGAATTCAAATTTTCTCAAAAAGTGACAAAGTTAATTCTTATTTTTTAAAACTACATACGGACAATATCTCTTAACATGCAGTGATTTTTCTTCAACACTAAAAATAGACATTGTGCAAAGAGGATGAATGATGAGACTCATGATGATATACACTCTCAACTTAGACTTGGGAAGTTAACTAAATTGTAATTTGAGTGTCCTTTCTGGAATTCAACTTGCCAAACAGAGAGGTCCAACCATTAATGAATACAAACAGAGGAGGGTTAAGCACTAGACAAACAAATTAATAAGAAGATCACTTGGACTAAATTTGAGAGATAATATCTAACGTCTTCACTTAAATTATGAATTTTTCCTTAATTTAATTATGATCTTTTCTCTCAAAAAGTCATGTAACTTTGTTTTTTGATTTAAAAATTAGTAAATCTATTTAATTGTTTTTTTTCATTATAATTTGCTAATATGAAAGTTTTATTTAAAATCAAAATTTTGAGAAATAAAAAATTATATATTAAATCATATTAATGATTCGATCCACTAAAAATATAATTATAAGCTGATCCACTAAAAATGGAATAATAAGTCGACCCTCTAAACATTATGAAAAGTACGTAACTACTACTCAAACAAAGTGTACAAAAATAATTGTATGTCAACCCAAAAAAATATACTCTATAATTTTAAAAAGGAAAAATTATAAGCAAAAGTATACTAGCTAATTAGCTAACATATCTATAGTTTGAATTAATTATGCTTACGACAAATATGTAGCTATAATTACAGTTTGAGTTTTGTATAATTCACGTGATCTATACAAACGTTGTGCGCGATTATATAAAAGTTGCGCGCCAATCAAATTGTACAGAAAAATATATAAATATTGTGAATTATACAAAATGTTGTACATGAATTGTATAATAAAATATACAAACGTTATATAAAAATTACAAATTGTATAACAAATTATACAAGCGTATACAAATATTGCTATAATATCTAAAGTACAACAACAACATACCTCAGTGCCTCAAAAGGCACCCGCTCATTGCGGGGTCGGGGGGGTCGGATGTACGCAGCCTAACCACTATGTTTAAAAACATAAAGCGGTTGTTTCCAGATGACCCACGAGAAGCGTCGAAAGTTGCATTGACTAACTGTTACTTCACAAATGAAAAAAGCGCAAATAGTTTAAAGAGACATTTTGCTTTATTCCATCATACTCCAAGGCCAAAAAATAGTCAATCTTTGACTCCATTCGAGATTGATGGAAATATATAATTATCTAAAGTATAGTTATAAAATATTATTAAGATATTTTTGAAAATTTCTCTTTAAGAAATGCTTTTATCTGGTAAGAATTTAAGTTTGGACTTTATGATGGATATATGAAAACTACAAATAAATAAAATTGGAATTCTCAGGAGATTACTAACTGGGTCAGTTCCCAAAAAGTCCTTTTTTTTTTTTTTTCCCTTCCTCAACTTCCCCAACGTTCTTTAATTCCCTCCAAAGATTAGCTGAGATCTGAAACATTTTTTTCCTCACTAAATTCACTAGATCAAATTCCCTGCAGAATTTTGGATTGGATTGCTGAAATCATACAAGGTATTTTAAAAAGATGGTAGTTGTAGCAGCCGTGAGGGACTATATTAATCGCATGTTACAAGACATTTCTGGGATGAAAGTCCTCATTCTTGATTCCTCTACGGTTTGTTCTTTTCTTTCCAATTTAAGAAACCCCTTTTGTCTGTTTCTTTGATGGGCAGATGTGTTTTTGGTAAATTATTGATTTTTGGTATTTATGTATTTTTTTTTTTGCGAAGATAGTGAATATTACATTGAAGTTGATGAGTGTTGTTGTCTGATGGGAAAATGGGGAAAAGTGGGTGATAATTTGAAACCCATTTGAAAATTTTGAACTGAGAGAATAACTTCTTAAAAATTTAGCCTTTTTGAGTATTGAATCCTGTGATCTGATACTTTTCTTGTTTGAGTTCATGTGTCGTTACCAAAGAATGAAAAACTAGGCTCTTGAGCTTCAATCTGTCTATCAAATGTAGCCTTTTTGAGTATTGAATCCTGTGATTTGAGGTAATGCACACATATTAGTAAAAACATTCAAGCACAACCTTTACACCATACTTTCGACTATTGCCCTCTGTAAAATCATAAATATATAGTATAATGATTTCCTAGAAAATATAAAAGTTCAATGAAGTTTCAAACATTTATCTTGAACTTTGAAAAATTCAACTATTTTGAACCTTGAAAAAAGTCTCAAAAATTCAACTAATTTGAGACGGAGGGAGTACTTTTATTTGGTTGGGTTAGCTATGGTGAACCCATTCTGTATCTATTGAGGTTTATTTCATTTTAGCACCAAATATTAAGCCAACATAGGGGTTCTTTATGAACCAGAATAGCATATTTAATGTCCCTAAAAAGATAGACAGGTCTAATCAAGAATTGTTTGCAATGCGGTCAATGAAATACTAAAGGAAAACGGAAGTGTTCATTGCTGAGGTGATATTGAGAATTTGAGCATTATGGATATGGGAATAGATTTTGACATGCAGAAATGGTATTAATAATTCCTAACTTATCAGAAGAAAGCAATGGTGTTAACATTTGTTGTGGTAGTGATGGAGTCATTGAGATGTCATGGAAGTGATTGTTGTAAAGCATAGATGCAAAACTCTTTCTTGTTGGTGAAGTTATTTGGTTGGATGAGGTAACTAGAATCTGGGCAATGTTTGCACACCTTACCATGCTAGTTTGTGTTTGATAAGCTGCTGTTTATAAATTTGATATTGGAGCAGCCATTATACTTTCAAAGAGATGT
>JAOTQR010000079.1:17311861-17336935 GCA_025774065.1 Solanum ossicruentum
CCATGCTAGTTTGTGTTTGATAAGCTGCTGTTTATAAATTTGATATTGGAGCAGCCATTATACTTTCAAAGAGATGTAGGCTGCTGTTTATGAATGCTGAAGATAGAGGATCAAAATCTTGTTTCTTGCTGGAGTAGATTCAGGCATGATTTGGAACTCGGAAGATCTGAGTGATGCCTAAGGCATCAAGAGACTCTAGATAGCTGGAAGACATAGCAGATGCTTATCAATTACAGTCACAATTTGCATTTTGGGAAGGGTGAATGTAGAAATGATAGATGTTTTATATGAAGAAGAGAAACCTTTCAGTGTTTGAAGTCCAAATGCTTATTGTTTTTGCACTTGGTGTAATCTAGTTGTAAAATGATATACATGTTCTAATGATTTTGTTATTTCTCTACATAGTTTGGGTGTGAGTATATGTTTGTACTTTGTAGAGATTTAGCTCCCATTTGGTGCTACTTACTTATCCCTTTGAGTGTGTATTGACGAGCATTGTTTTGAGTGACATGACCATGATTGAAATTTCACTGCACAACTAGTACAATTTAGAAGTTTTATGGTTCACTGGTAGTGAATGATCTCTAAAACAAGAAGCAAAAGTAAGAGGCAGCAAGGGACTTGTCACACCCTATGCAAATCATGCATCGGGCAAACACGAGAGATGCTACGTATGTAAGGCAATAAGCCTCCTCCCTAGATTCCACTTGTGAGATTTCACTGGGTATGTTGTTGTTGTTGTTGTAAGGAAATAAGTTTTGACCCTACAAACATGCTTTAAAGCCATGTAATTTAGATCCAAGGTGTACAATATTGCCGGTGGCTTGGCTAGATGCCTAATAGAGGGAAACCCTATAAATTCCTTTCTGGTGGGGTTTCTTCCCAGTCCATTAGCTTTGTCCCATATCTGTTGCCCACTATGTTGGCTTCTTTCGAGCAAAAGTTGTCTGTTCCAGAATATTTATTCAATCAACTTTTTAATGGCATTAGTCTGTAGGGAGAGGAATAGAATATGCTTTATTAGGTAGGTTATGGAGACTAAATGAGAAGAAGAGGAAACTTAGAAGGATATGACAAAAGCTAAATATGAACAAGTGGACTTCTGGAAGCCTATCCCTGTGGCAGCTGCATTCAAGCATACAATTTGGAAAAAATATTTGTCATTAAGAGAACAAAAAACTGGTCTGATCATGTTGGGAGATGTAAAATCAAAATCCATTTCCCGTTTTATGTTCACTTGCAGTGAACAAAGAGTGCATGGTGGCGGATTGTTTTGAAAATTTTACTCTTCTAGAAGAATTTTTAATGATCAGGAGGTGGATGAAGCTTGTGAATCATTGAATTTATTGAGGCCAATTAAACGGGATGAGAACCGCTGAGGTAGGTGGTTTTGGTTGACTGAAAGTGATGGTGTATTTTTCCCTTACCTTCTTAGAAAAATTAATAGTGGTCCATTCTCCGTGCAAGTTGCTACAAAAGCAAGCTGAAAATTGGAAAGCTGAGTGGCCATGGGAAGTGATTTGGAAAACAAAAGTTCTTACAAAGGGAGCTTGTTTTGGTTGGGTGGCTACAATAAATTCTCGCCTAATGTAGGACACTTTACAAAGGAATGGAACTTCATTGTGACGAAAATCCTTTGTTTGTGAAAACAGGGGAAACCCCTTATCATCTTCTACAGTGTTTTGATTCGGCCGACAAGTTTGGACATTATTGCTGTATGTTTTTGTGGTGTAGTACGTGAAGCCAAAGGATGTCAAGCTGACAGGAACAGAGCATCAGGAACAATCTCAAACAAATTTGTTGGACCTTAATGTGTAAAGTGGGTTCGCATCCATCAATCACACAATGAGCCACTGTTGTCTTTTTTCTCGTTTACTATGTTGTTTATCCTAGTACATCAGGTTTTATGTGTGAAATAAAATTTCAACAAAGTGATGTCGCATGACACTGCTTCGACTAATATGCATCTGTCTCTGGTTGTTCCCCTGTCACGTTCAAATCCTGGTTACACCTGATCATCTTTTTGGTTTTTGAACTCCACAATGGCAAACATATAATGAAGTGATTGTGATTGTCTTTTTTGTACACTTTTGCAATACCTGCTTGTACTAGCTTAAACAAAATCATCTTTACATTATTAATTAAAAAAAAAAGACTACATGTGTTGCATGTGCAACGACAAAGTTGTTGGTGGAAATGTATTAAATGTTGATTCCGGATTTAGCAGGATGGTTTGTTTTGAAATTTGAGCTCTTTCTCTTCTAATTAGATTTTGTCAATTGGATACATCAGTTTAGTGTGGGATGGTTTTATGGAGGATAGTCTTCTTTGACATTTAAGCCTTTTCTTATTTGGAAACTCATTTAAGCCTTTTCTCCTTCTATCTATATTTACACTCCTTTTTTAGATAGGTTAAGTGCTAACTTTATTGATACCTGCATAAAGTGAATTCAAGAGATTACAGCCAAAAGGATGAGCCATTACAAGTAATGTAATGCACTTAGAAGTCAATGATGGGAAAGCTAGCTATCATTTACATCTGAAGAGGCCATGTTGCAACAAAGCCCAAACAAAATATACAATTGCGCTAAGAATATAATCTTCATTTCTCTAAAAAATCTGTGGTTGCTGAAGAATTTTGTACCAGAACGGATAGGAGCACCACCTTATACCTAGAATGTTGAAGACCATTTTAGAAAATTGAGAATTATACTTGCGGTGATGAATGGATTGGTTAATGACCTCTTCCTTTTTCTTGTAAAGACAACATCTGTTTCTCAACTGAACCTCATTTTCTGTAATTTGTTTGGAGTAAGATAAGCCTCTTTGACTATTAATGAAATGAAATTTCACTTTGTACCAAATGGTTTTCCAGGGTCACAGAGGAATAGGTGCAGGTTTTTCCAACAAAGTGTAGCAGCTCCTAATGGTGAATGCACCATTTGGGGGTGGGGATGGGGGGGGGGGTGTTCCTTTCCATTTGAGATGGTCCGTGGTTGCATTAAGTGAAGGAGAGAGGTCATGTTTCATTGAAGTTCAAAAAAGGATATTCCATCCATGACCATCTCTAAAATTTGCAACTATTGCCATTTGATTTGAGGAGAGACTCGAGTATTTGGAAGGGTTCCTTGAATCGAGAGTGGCCGAGCCAAGTCCAGCCAAAATCTTATAGTTACCCATTTCTATCTTTGTGTTTGCCTAAAAAATTCCCACACATTCCAAATTTCTTTCCAGACACTCAGTGCCACAGGGGAAGAGGTTGTACATGAAGCCCAAGGATGCAGCATACCATATTATAGAAACAATAACATTCCTTGAGAGAGCATTATGTTCATAATTAAACCTCATAGGCCGTTTACTTAACAAACTTCTGTTGTGACTTTTTAAATCTCAATCACCTCGCCCCTAGCTTCTTGTCCATTGTTGCAGATCCACTTGGCCAAGTTGGAAGTATTTTTTCCTTGTTCTGTTGCCGTAAGAAATCTTTCCAGGTATTTTCAAGCCCTTTGGACATCAATACCTGCATTAAATAGAGACATAGTGGTTTGTAGACAATGTGTATAATACACTGTTAATGAGAACCAGTCTTCCGTCCAAGAGAAAGATTTTACCTTTCCAATTCGATGGTTTCTCTTCACACCTTCTTTTGGTAGTGTTTCATCCCAAATGGAAATAGAATTAGTTTTAACCCCAAGAGGAAGTCCCAAATATATGGTCGGCAAATAATCAATATTACATCTCAAAGTTTCTGCTAGAACGTGAATAGTCTGAACCACATTCTCAGGAAAACGACTACTTTTGGAGTAGTTAATTTCTTATTTTTACGTTCTTTTGGTAGTTAAGTTGGTAAAATATGGCCACTAATGATGTAATTCTGTTTAACTATCAAGTAGAAGCTTGCCTGAATAATAATTAATTTTGTTGGATTCTGAAGATGTTAGGTGCAAGTTAAGTTTTAGTTGATTATATCTGCAAAATGTCATCCCGTGTTAATGCTATACATTCATAAATTGCATATCAGGTGTGTAAAATCTTATAAACCTGAGATCAATTATGTTATTGTTGAGTCTCACATCTCATTATTTTTGAGAGGTGCAATACAACCTCTCTACCTTTATGAGGTAGTGGTAAGATTTGCATACATTCTACCCTCCACAGACCCCACTTGTGGGATTCCACTGGGTGTGTTGTTGTTGTTGTTGCAGCAATACAGAGTGGTGCTTACTTTTCACTCTGTACGAGCAGGTTAGTTTTGTTAGTGTTGTGTACTCTCAGTCAGAGCTTCTGAAGAAAGAGGTATTCCTGGTGGAGCTGGTCGATTCTATTTCCATGTCCAAGGAATCCATGTCACATCTTAAAGCAGTTTATTTTCTAAGGCCAACATCAGAGAATATCCAGCATATGCGTCGTCAACTAGCTAAGCCACGATTTGGAGAATATCACCTTTGTAAGTATGTTCTCTTTAATTGGATGACATGAAAAATCTGCTACTATATGGCTATGAACTGGTCTTTTCAGAAGAACTTAGTTTCGATGCTGTTGCCAGAGTTTCTCCAGAATGACACATTCCATATATCCTTTTTATTGCACAGTTTTCTCCAATATTTTGAAAGATACTCAACTTCATATGTTAGCCGACTCAGATGAGCATGAAGTTGTCCAGCAGTTGCAGGTATGGTTAGATTTATCATTTTCTGCTATTTTACAGTTTTTAGTTTCCGTTTGAAAAGAGCAAGAGTTGTAGTTTGGTTTTTGTGTAAACATGTTTTGCTTTCCAGCACAATCTTTGTGCCAATGATTCATATAATATGCCAGTATGTTACCTTCTAAAAAGAGGGAAATCATTTGCAATCAAAAAGAATATTTTGTAGTATGGAAAATTTAAGAAATCATAGCTCTATCCAGAAACTGAAGATGAATTGCTAGCCGTTTCCTTTTTTTGGTGTAAACTTGAATATATGGAAGACATATAATCTTTTATTGATGTTCTAGGATCTCTGTGAGATGGTGATAGCTTAGTACATCTTCCTATTTTCCCTTGTAAGTATGGACGGTTGTAGTTTTTATGCAGCAAATAATTATACAAAAAATGTTACCTTCTGAAAGAAATACATAAAGTATGAAATCATTGCTGATACATCTTTCTATTAGAGCTCTAAAAAATTGTTGTAGCTTGTAACTTGTTTAATTTGTAGTTGAAACTAGAAATATGTTACATGATTATTGACGTGATTTGCAGGAATTTTATGCAGATTTTGTTGCGTTGGACCCTTACCATTTCACGTTAAATATGGCTGCAAACCACATGTATATGCTCCCAGCAGTTGTAGATCCATCAGGATTGCAGCATTTCTGTGATCGAGTTGTTGAGGGAATTTCTGCAGTTTTCTTGGCATTAAAGCGAAGGCCTATTATTCGATACTCAAGGACATCTGATGTTGCAAAAAGAATAGCACATGAAGCTTCTGTAAGCGAACAATTCTTTCTTTCTTTCCCCTCAACTTTAATTGCTCGTGCTTTGTGACAAATTCTATTATTAAGTTTATTGCATTTCCCCTGCTTAGGGTTGAAGGTATAGTTGGTTTTGGATATTTGAGATTGGAAAAGGAAAAAGTTGAACATGTTTTTCTTTCGTCCGTATTGCAGAAGCTGATGTACCAGCAGGAGAGTGGCCTTTTTGATTTCAGGAGAACAGAAGTGTCTCCATTATTGCTAATAATTGATAGGAGGGATGACCCCGTGACTCCACTGCTTAATCAGTGGACTTACCAGGTATAAGTAGTCAGTAAGTTTTCCATCTTTATTATTTCTAACAAATTGTGCTTCCTCATCTTCTTCTTCAAGTTACCTCAGAGTATCACATAATGCTTCTCGTTTGTATTATGTACTTCTACAGGCTATGGTTCATGAGTTGATAGGCATTGAAGATAATAAGGTCAACCTGAAAAACGTTGGCAAGTTGCCGAAAGATCAACAGGTCGAAAAGTTCTTCCCCTCTTGTATCTAAATACTAACTTCTTGTCTTTTCGACAGTAATTCATTTGCTATTGATTTTTTATTCTTTCAGGAGGTTGTACTGTCATCTGAGCAAGATGCATTTTTCAAAGCAAATATGTACGAGAATTTTGGAGATATTGGAATGAATATTAAGAAAATGGTGGACGACTTCCAACAAGTGGCAAAAAGTAACCAGAATATCCAGACAATAGGTTTGTATTTGCAAGCTTGTATTGTAGCTTGGGTTGTACAGAGTGTTTCTGTTGCAACTCGCTCAAACATGGTATTTTTTCTACTTAAAAGAAGCTTCTGTTTATAAGGCTTGCATCTTTGCAGAGGACATGGCTAAATTTGTAGACAACTACCCAGAATACCGAAAAATGCAAGGGAATGTTTCTAAGCATGTTACACTGGTTACGGAAATGAGCAAAATAGTTGAAGAGCGAAAACTCATGTTAGTTTCACAGACAGAACAAGAATTGGCTTGCAATGGTGGACAAGGGGCAGCGTTTGAGGTAGTTTGTTCCTGCAGGATTGAAGTATAACATTTTTATTAATCATGGAAAAATTAGTGGAGAACTTGAGTAGAGAAATAAGGAAAATTATGGTTTAGTCTTTTCTCTGTTTTCTACTTGTGGTGGTTATTTGGACCAAGTTTACATGCTTAATTCCTTTTCTTTCTGATAAACTACTTCACATTCTAAGTTTAATTTGATCCCATTGAAGGTGTCACTAAACCAAGGTAACTCTGCTTTTAAGCTACACTGATTTTCTTATACTTCTACTTTGGAACTGTATTTGAAATTAATTTTTTACGAACAAGTACTTTTAATATAGACTGAAAGTAAATGAGTTGTTTATCAGAGGGGATGAAAGACTTACTGTTGCAACTTGCAAGTACTTTTGGAAACATTATTGCACATGATACACACAATCATGCATAGACAAGTCCCTGACGACAAGAGCTTAGGTTGTATCAAGTAACCTTGCTTCCTAGAAAGATACACATAGATTAATGTGGTTACGTTTTGTGGTGAGCATATGCATTCATCCATGTGCACTTCTGATTTCATATTGTGCTTGTTTTGGTAATGTGTATTACTGTCACTAAGCAGGTGGAGATGACAGTGTTACTTCGTATCTGTAAAAATTGGGATCCATGAGGAGGATCAGTAGGATATTAGGATTGGTAATGAGTCAGCTAACTATGTGCATGGGGATGTGCTCAACAGCTTTTTTTAATTCTTCTGTAAAGTATTTTATTTGTTTTTAAGTTTTCTTGATATACCTGTTCTCCAATGTTAAAAAAATATTATGATTGTGGGAGCGGATTAGGTGTAATTAGAAATTGTAAAGAAAGCTTTAGCTTTCTGCTGTTATAATAGTTTGCCTCTTGTAAGATTTTGTTCATCTGTTTGGATTTTTTTAATGATCTAGGAACTTTTGCAAAGGCGCTCTTTGTTATCATGTTTTTTGTTGTTTAGGCTATGTAGAAATTCTCGTAAATAATGATAAGAATAGAACATAAATCATAACGTATTGTCAATCGGTGTTGTGTCTTCATTTTCCATTTAATATTTTTAAGGTAAGTCCCATCCCCAAACACCTAGTCTCATGGGTTAACATTGGGTTATCTACCTCCTCCTTGATGACTTGAACTCCAATTTCAACAATTTTGTGCATCTGGTTAGACTGTGTTCCTCTCCATCCATGCTTTTTGATGTTAAACCTAGATGGTCTTATAAATATAGAGTTGTATTTGCTTCTAAATTGTGATAACCATCTATAAAGTGGCTATTCTATATACAACACGTATAGGTAGTTTTGGGATCTACTTTGAAATTATTAGTATGTCAATGAGTTCGCTAACCTTGAGCAATATTATTGATTCTATAAATGATAAAGTGTTTGTATCTCCTAAAAGAAAAGAAGAGCTGACAAATTTAGTTCCATCAAATGCTAAGTTTTTTAATTAAAAAATATTCTGCCTTCCTGTACTAAAATAATTCACTTACATCATTGATATGTTCGACGCTATTGTTTTCTGATAATTTTACTGCAGTGATAACTTCTTTTTCCAGTGAGTTCGTAGCTTTAATCATGACTTGAGATTTATTGCAAAGTAGTCTGTTGCCGTACTATATATATGCTATTGGTACCCTTGTTGAAGAAACTCTTAAGTTTCAAATCTTTGAAACATGTTACTTGCATTCAGATATCTGCCAAGTGAACCTATTCAGTGGGACGTCATCTCTGAAACTGAATTTATTCTCATGTCAGATGTTGATAATGTTAAATGTATTGAGCCAAAAATATTAACTAAAATGCTATTTTGCAGTTTGAGTTGTCTTTTACCTAACAATGGTGACTTTATGATATGAAAATCGGTGGAAGACAGATCATTTTGGGTATAATTTCTTTTCTGTTCTGTATGTCTACAGGCGGTGACAAATCTATTGAATAATGATAATATCTCTGATGTTGAGCGCCTGCGCCTTGTCATGCTGTACGCATTGCGATATGAGAAGGAGAGTCCTGTTCAACTCATGCAGCTATTCAACAAATTAGCATCTCGGTCGCCCAAGTATAAACCTGGGGTAAGGAGGTGTACCATGTTTGTTGTCCTTTTCAGTTTCTTTTTTGTTTTAGTCCTGCTTTCTCGGTTCTGTTTGCTTTTATTACCTGTATCTTACAAATTGTTCTGCCTCTGCCCAAGGTTTCTCTCCTTGTGAAGAGTAAAAAAAAAAGATATTATGACCTCACTCGGTGTCTACTGTAAAGACTAATTTTGTTTTAGCCAATAATGTGCTTTATTCGCTTTGGTGATTGATCTGATCTGTTTGCGGTTGCTAAAAAGTGATTGTTTCTGATGGTCTTCAAAGATATTTTGATGGCCTGGCCTTCAATATTCTACTTCTCTGTTCATGCCATGAAGTTTGTACAGAAAGGGATAAATAGAGGAATCTATTCCATTCTTTGAAAGCTTGGTTATTATGTTTCATTAGTTGGTACAAAGTCCGTAGTCTTGTTTAAATCATCCTTGTTGTTGGTTATAGTTTATATGTAGGTATTGGTATCGAAGTAAGTTTATATGTAGGTATTGGTATCAAAGTAGGTTTTCTTCTATTGTTATCTGCACTTGATGTTACATTGACAATTTTATCTGACAACAGAAATCATTTTTATTTGTTATGGTTTGAAGCTAGTGCAATTCCTTCTAAAGCAAGCAGGAGTTGATAAGAGAACTGGGGATCTGTATGGGAACAGAGATCTCCTGAACATTGCACGTAACATGGCTCGTGGGCTCAAGGTGTGTATAGAACTAGAATACTCTCTCACTGTAATATTAACAGAACCAGAAGTTTAATGTAATATAGGATGGTAGAAACATCTCTTCAAGCATTTGTGCTCGAGAAAAGAAAATGTGACTTGATAGACTATTTATTGATTCCTTCGGCCATGACTGTATTTTTTTAGTTTAATACATGTATGATGCTTGTGGAGAACTTTAAAAGGTCAATGCTAGACCTATTTCTGTCAGTAAGTTTATTTTAAAATGTTTTTGATTAACTGGAAGTATTTCTTAATGTTACATCAAGTAGGTTTTGTATGTACATTACTTTAAAAGGTCAATGATAGACCTATTTCTCTGTCTGTAAGTTCATTTTAAAATGTTTTTGATTGACTGGAAGTATTTCTTAATCTTACCCCAAGTCGGTTGTTTGTGACATTACATTTATATGTATTACAAGCACACATTAAGCGTGCGGGCAATGTTTACAATCTTTTTTATACAAACAGGAATTTCCTGGTTATACAAAGATACAATATAGACTCAAGGCTTTTTTTAAATAAAGGTGACAAAATGCTGCTGTTTTCCGTTATATGCTTCTGTTTGTTTCTAATACTTGTTTTGTTCACTTGCTTATTAACATGTCTGCCACTCTTTTTGGGATAACCCATTGTATTTCCAGAACAGAAAACACCAATTTAACTGTTAAGGCAAAGCAACAGCAGGTGATCAGTAACCTCTTCACATTGTTTGCTGAAACGGCAACTACTGATGATAATAAATCTTCTATTCTTTAAATCGTTTCCCATCAGAACAGCAACACACTGCACGCCATGTAAAAGAATCTACCTTTCTCGAAATGCTAGAACTCCAAATGGTTTGAGCAGAAGCATCTCACAGATGACTCAAAGTGCAATCTCTGGACGAACGCCGCCTCCTTAACATCCAACCCTGTATTCTTCTGATAGATACATCCCAACTAACCTCTGTGCTGTCTTTTTTTAATTATCTCTGCCATTTGTGTTTGTTGATTTCCTTTTCTCCTAACAGAAAATAAGTCTCAGAAGTTGTCCTTAAATGTGGTATTACCATACCATACATCAAGCCAGAAACAGATTCGGTTACTGGTGCCCACCTATAAGCCCATTAACTTTGGAAAAACTATTCTCCTTCATGACCAGACCTTGTTCCAAGGAGTTGTCATTTTCTTTGAGAACCATATATTTTGGTCACATTCATACTCAGAAACTGATAGTTCTCCATTTCTTCAATTGACTTGTGCAATTGGTTTCTCTGCTTGTAATTAATATCTGCTTAGTCTGTCTTGATTAATCTAAAATATGTTCCAAAATAGAGAATCTAAGGCCTCCACATTGCTTGAAATGAAATACTAAAAAGTTCAGATATTTCATTGGCAGCAAATTTTGAACAGTTGAACACAAATGTCTTTTTTGATACTTCCCTTTCCCAGAGTTGCAATGTTCCCCTGTTACAACCTTTCCCCCTCTCCCCACTTCCGCTGAAATGATTCTTACCTACTTTTCACCACTTTCTAGATGTAGATGTTAGTAGTTTACAGTTGCCTTTTGTCACAGGGGGTTGAGAATGTGTATACCCAGCATCAACCTCTTCTATTCCAAACTATGGAGAACATCACCAAGGGGCGATTGAGAGATGTGGACTACCCTTATGTAGGAAATCACTTTCAACAAGCAAGGTCAGTCAGTTGAGCTGCAATGATATTTCAAATTTTACTATTTCCATACAGTTTTCAGCCTTTTCTCTAGTTTTAGTGCCTCAAGAGAATGAGTAAGAAGTACTCCAGCCAATTGACTTGTTTCTATTTACAAGACTTTCGCAGTTTGTCGCCGGAAGTCAGCTACTTTCATAAATAATTCTGGCATTCATGAAATCTTTCTAGTTGTATGCATCTCCAGTACTAAAGCCACAATCTGTGTTGTGATTGAAATTTATAACCTACCTATTGGAGCAATTGACAGCTTGATGCAGCTTGTCAGGTGCTACTATCCTGATTTTATACGTCTTAAATAGGGTCAACAGATCTCTTCTGTGTAATGCTAATGTGTTGAATAGTATTAATTTTGTAAACCAATATCTAGTAGTCTAGTGAACTTCTCTTTTTTATCACAAGTCAATTTCCGGTGTTAACATGGTTTGGGTAGAAGCTGTGAAAAGTAAACAGAGGCATCATTTGTTAACAGGTACTTCCTTTAGGATCTCTATGAAGCCAAACACAGAACACATGGCTCTTGATCTCTCTCTGATAGAGTATTAATCTTCACTATAGCATGTTTTTGACAAATTGATCTTGCCATAGGATTTCTTCAAGTCCAGTGTATCATGTTATGAATCAGGCAACTATTTATGAATTCTTGGTTGATTTGAAAGTCAAGCAACCATCAAGTTAAGCAGATGTACGATTATACTATAATATGAGGGGTCGTTTGGTACGGTGTATAAGAATAATGCTAAATGGAGTGTATTAATAATGCTTGCATCAATCATACGTAGAATATTTTTATGCATTGTTTGGTGTGATGCATTGAAAATAGCATGCATTGCATAAAAAATTTATTTACAAAAATACCCTCCACATTTATGGTGGAGTAGATGTCCACAAGATTTTGAGGGGCAGTTGGGTCTTTAACAATGCTAATGCATGCATTAAATCCCCTTGCATTACTAATACCTAGAAATCCATGGTATTAGTTATACATACATTAATACACAATAGAGTGTATAACTAATGCAAGCATTAGTTATACATAGCATGAAAAAGTGTACCAAACATGGTACTACTAATACATCAAATTAGTGCATGTATTATTTTTGCTAATACACTCCACCAAATGACCCCTAAATGTGTTATGGAAATGCAGTACATGAATGGAGCCATTTATTGTGGAAATTGGACGAAGATAGAGGATATTTTATAATTATTTTTTGATTACTAGGGAAACCCGCAGCCACTACCCTTTGAGTGTGCTCATCAGGGTAAAACCCTCGCTCCTTTGCATTAGCTTGCAACCACACAGGAAGTAACCTACACTAGGCAAGCCCGGTGCAACGAGTTCGACCCAAAAGGCAAACTTGTTGCTTTCGCTGGCAAAGGTTTCTAACTAACTTGAGACGTCCAACATGAAAGTCCCAAGCCCAAACTACATCAATTAAAAAGCACTAAGCTAGTGCTAAGAATAAGTTGGTTACAAAAAACTCTGTTTCGGACATTACTCTAGGGAATCAAGAATAGGTTCGACTCTAATTCTATATTAAGAAAATTGATCATGGGCCTAACTCAAACTCAAAAAGTATTGGTTCATGAAGTAAGGATTGAGACGCTATAAGGGGTCATTTGGTTGGGAGTATGCTTTCCTTGGATAACCTATCCCACAATGTATATGGGATAACTCGTCCCATCACTAAGGTATAAATGATAGGATAAATAATCCTAGGATTATTATACCTTATTAAATGACTCCTAACAACTTGTGTGGCGGTCGTTTTCCATGGTATGGTTAGTAAGAGAGCCACATTTGTTTTGATTGTTTCATTAATTACATGGTATGGTATGGTTTGGTTTCATGGTTTTATAAGCAACAAAAAACCCTCACTTTTTGAAACCACTAATTTGGTTGTATCCCATGGTTCTTTTTTTTCCAATTATACCCTTAATTAATTTTAAATATTGTTAATTTATTCTTTATTAAACTTTACCCTAATATATCTACAACTTTCCCAATTGTATTACTCATTTTCCTAAGCATCAACTTTTGAAGCTTCTCTTCCGCCTCCTGTCATTTTTCCCACGTTTCTGTCTACTTTTTGAGTTCGTTTTTAAAGTTCTTACTTTTTATTTTCTGGAGTTTGTATGGATTTGGAGATATATATATGCTTGTTTCCTTACTTGATTCTAAGTATTTATTAATAAAAGTTTTATTAAAAAATATTGATAAATTTAATAATTATAATAATTAAGGATATTTTTGTAAATTTATCAGTTACAATGCAGTACCATATAGCCAAATCAAACAACAAAATTATCATTAAACAGTAGTAAACCATACTGTTCATCCAGACATTATATTGCAGTATACTCTACAATACCATACCATATCATACAGTACCATACATTATGAAACCACCATCCCAACTGAGGGTAAGAGGGTACGTATAGCAATGTGGAGAACCTTATTTTCATGACTAGAATTGGCACTTAGGCCGCAACAGGGCACCTGGAGAGCTTCTACCCATTAGGTGAACTCTAAGCTAAACATGCAGAAAATAAAGGAAAAAGAAAGAATATACTAATAGTCTTAACAGATGAAGATAAGTGCAAAAACGGAATCCAACTACTGAGCCTGGCCATAAATGCCATAAAATGGCTAAGTCATGAATCTACTATTTTGAATACAAAATACGAGAAGTGCCAAGTCTGCTAAAGAAGAAGAGGACGCCATGATCTAATGGTGCTCGCCTTGACTGAACTGGACTGAAGAAAGCTGAAATAATCAAGTAGCTGCTACTTGGTCACCATCAATAGCTCCTGCGCACACACAAACATCAAGAAGTGTGAGTCTAAAGACCCAATAAGACCATCGGCATGCCCTCTTAGCTTATCCATGGGGCAAGTCTTATAAATCTTTAGTAATGCAAAAAAGCACATAAAGTAGTACAAATATAATAATAATATATAGATACTGATGTCACGGACCTAGAGCTCACGCTAGAACTTTTGTGCGGCACTGGTCGGCTTGCTGACAAATCTTTCTCGATCTTGCAAACACTAGTAAGCCTTTTGCCTATGATCGCTAAGGGAACGCTAGATATGGAAAGACAAGAGAGCTTTTGAAAGAAAGAAGACTTTGATTGCTTCAAAGAATGCTTTACAAGGCTTGAATGTTTACAACTTTGCTTGGTGCCAAATGAATGCCAAGGAGGGGTATTTATACTCTACCTCCTCAACGGACGACTAGGATTAATTTGATCCTACGGCTAGGATTGATCCTCTAGAGTCTTCCTATAAAATATCTAAGATATTTACAAGTGTAAGACTTCTCTACACGTTCCTACAAGTCTTTGGAACCTTCCAGGTCTCTCTAGTCTTCTCTTCAATCTTCTGCACAATTCTTGAGAGTTCCGGATCCCTCCAGAGCACGATGGACACATTCCTGCGCAGTTTTGGAGCAGAAATTAGGCGGGACGTGTCATTCTCCCCCACCTAATGGTGCGACGACCGCGATGCATTGTTGCTACTGTAAGAACTCACGTACCTTGTCCCGAAACTGCCATAAGTCTTCGTACTTCTCCTAAGTGGCCTCCTCCGGTGACTGACCCTTCCAATGGACAAGGAACATTGCGGTAGCCGGTTGCCCCCTCTTCTGCTTGGCCTGGTAATCGATGATAGCCTCTATGCCCCGATCATGCGAGACAGTGATGGTAATAGGTGCCCTACTCGATTGTCCTCGACTTGGATCATCCTTATCCTTATGGTACGACTTAAGGACGCTAGCATGAAAGACAGGATGAACCTTTAGTAACGGTGGTAGGTCCAGTCGATATGAGATCTTGCCAACCTTGGTAATGATCCGGAATGGGCCTTCATATTTGTGCACTAAGTTTGGATTTACGCCCCTTAGTGCCTTGAACTGCCTTGTATTGAACTTCACCAACACCAGGTCTCCAACTTTGTAGTTGGTGGGACGTTGCGTCCGGTCGGCAAACTTCTTCATCTGCTTGGCCGCATTGGCTAAGTGAGATTTAGCGGCGTCCATCTGCTCCTCAAATCCTTTGGCCAAATGATAAGCGCCCAAACTCTTGCCTTCGAGCGCTGCTGGTAGTGAGTGTGGAGTTTGCGGTTGTTGGCCTGTAGCAAGCTTGAACAGTGTCCTCCCCGTGGCTTCACTCCTCTGCAAATTATACGAAAATTGGGCCACATCTAGCAACTTAGCCTAGTCCCTTTGGTGCGAGCTCACGAAGTGCCTGAGATAGCACTCCAATAAGGCATTAACTCGCTCAGTTTGGCCGTCTGTCTGTGGGTGGAAACTTGTGGAGAAATGCAGCTCCGTGCCAAGTATTTGAAATAGTTCTCTCCAAAAGTTCCCAGTAAAGCGCGATTCACGATCACTTATGATGTGCCTCGGCAGCCCCCTATACTTTACCACGTTCTTGAAAAATAACTGGGCTGCCTCCTTGGCTGTGCATCCGGGTGTGGCTGGCATAAATGTGACATACTTTGAAAACCTGTCCACCACAACAATAATGGTGCCGTATACATCGACTTTGGTAAGCCAGTGATAAAGTCCATGGTGATGCTCTCCCACGGGCGCTCGGCTACTAGGAGTGGCTCTAAAAGTCCTCCGGGATAGCGCTCTTCTATCTTCTCTTGTTGGCAAACAAGACAAGTCTGCACGTAGCTCTCTATGTCGTCTCGCATGCACGGTCAATAGTAGATTGCCTCGATAAGAGCTCGTGTGCCACGCTGCCTTGGATGCCCGGCCCATGATGTATCATGGCTTTCTTTCATGATCTGCCGCCTTATGTTGCCATACTTTGGTACGTAGACCCTTCTCCCGGCACTGAGCAGGAGTCCATCTTCGATCCGGAAACGTCAGGTCTTTCCCTGTGATGCTAACTCCATAAGCCTCCTTGCCTATGGATCATGATGCAAGCCTTCTTTGATGGATTCTCTAATGTCGCATTGGGCTGTTGTGGTGGCAGCCAACTCTGCTTTCCTGCTCAGAGCATCAGCCACTACATTGTCCTTACGTGGCTTGTACTCCAGCTCGTAGTCAAACTCGGCCAGAAAGTCTTGCCACCTAGCCTGTTTGGGGGTAAGCTTCTTTTGTGACTGGAAGTAGCTAGTGGCAACATTATCCGTTTGAACTACGAACTTTGACCCCCAACAAGTAATGCCTCCAAGTTCTAAGGCAATGTACAATGGCGGTCATCTCCTTCTCTTGCACCGTATACCGCTGTTTGGTCTTATTCAGCTTGCGGCTCTCAAAAGCTATGGGGTGCCTATCTTGCATCAGCACGCCCCCAATAGCGAAGTCTGAGGCATCCGTGTGTACTTCAAATGTCTTGGAGAAGTCGGGCAAGGCAAGAACCGGCTCCTCCGATATGGCAGCTTTGAGGCCCTCGAACGCCTCCTGGCATTTCTTGCTCCAAACCCACGGCTTGTTCTTCTTTAGCAACTCGGTGAGTGGAGAGGCTATTACAGAGTAGCCACTTATGAATCTCCGATAGTAATATGCCAGCCCAAGGAATGATTTCAACTCTGTCACCTTAGTGGGCATCTCCCACTCTACAATGGCTCACACTTTAGTCTCGTCCATGCGAAGCTGGCCCTGGCTAATAATGTGACCGAGGAAGTGCACTTCGTGCTGGACGAACTCGCACTTCTCCCGCTTAACGTACAACTGGTTCTCCCGTAAGACTTGGAAGACTTTCCGCAGATGCTCCACGTGCTTCTCCAAGGTGTGGCTATATATCACGATATCATCCAAGTATACTACCACAAAGTCGTCCAGGTAGGATGAAAGATCTTATTCATGAGGGTACAGAAGGTACCGGGTGCATTGGTTAGACCGAAGGGCATTACCAACCACTCGTACGATCCATACCTTGTGACACATGTTGTTTTTGTCTCATCCCTCTCAGCTATGCGTACCTGGTAATATCCTTTCTTGTGATCTATCTTGGAGAAGTACTTCGCTTGCCAAGTCTGTCGAATAGATCGGCTATTAGCGGGATCGGATACTTGTTCTTGACGGTCACCTTATTTAGCGCTCGATAGTCTATGCAAAGGCGCATTGAACCATCCTCCTTTTTCTGAAACAGCACCGGGGCTCCATATGGCGCTTTGGATGGTCGAATATGGCCAACTTCAAGGAGCTCCTTCAACTGCTTCCTGAGTTCCTCCAACTCTGGTGGTGCCATGCAGTATGGTGGGTAGGCGGGCGGTCTGGTAACTGGCTCCAACTCGATCTTATGATCGTCCTCTCGTCTTGGTGGCAAGTGTCTAGGCAGCTCCTCAGGCATGACGTCTTTGTTTTCGTCAAGCACCTTCTCAATGCAGGGTGGCAAGGGTTCTGGGACACCATCGCTTTCACTCGAACTTACGATGGTCTTAAGGCCCTTCATAATCTGCATGGTCAATAATTGGGTAACTCCTTCTGTCTTGGGCATCTCGACTAAAGGTACCTTGCAGGACCCTTCCTTCTCCAGCACAAGCATCCTTTGAAGGTAGGGGTCTATCATGCTGTGGTATTGGCAGAAGAACTCTTGCCCAAGTATGATATCGAAGATATCCAAGGGGGCGACGGCAAAGCTAGTCTTACCTTGTCATCTGCCTAAGGTGACGTCTATGCCATGTGCGACTCCGCATACCGGCGTCGGTGGGGCATTAACCATCTTAAGATGCGTGCTGCTCGGACTGTAACTTAGCCCCAATCTTGTCGCTGCTGTTTTGGTCACGACGTTGGCTTCTGCTCCTGTGTTCATCATGGCACGCACCTGCTTCCCGCTTAGGGTCATATCTACGTACTGCGTGGGGTAAGCCTTCTACTTACCGGCTGGTGTGGCCGTGGCGGCACAGACCCCGATCATGCCCACCTGCGTGGTGCCCGAACTCTGACCTTGGTCTCCTTCTTCTCTTAGTCCCGTATGATGGCTCCAAGGTTTTTCATCTGAGGGCATCTCGCGTATCCGTGTGGGCCTCCGCATATGTAGCGGCCCCTCTATCTAGGCGGTTGGTCCTATTTCTCGGCATATGCCTTACGTACTGGCTTCCTAGGTGGGTGGGCTTCCTTGCCCCTGCTGCGATCTCCCCCACCTTTGGTATGGCTACTCCTCGTCTCCTTAGCTTTGTCTCTATCTTGCTTGAAGTCCGTCAGGGCTTCTGCTTCGGTGATGGCCTCGTCAAAGGTGGAAACTTGTCGTCGCTCCAACTCCGGCCTGGCCTAACTCTGCAACCCGTCCATGAAGTTGAACAACATATCTTCTTCCGTGAGGTTGGGGATTTGAAGTGTGAGAGTTGTGAACTCCTTTATATATGCCTTCATGCTACCTTTCTGCTTCAATTCCCTAAGCCTTCGTTTGGCTTCATAGACGACGTTGTTGGGGTAGAAGGTCTTCTTGAACTCCGCTTTGAATTGTTCCCACGTGCTAATCGTGCAGATATCTCAGGCATCCTTCCGTTTCCACCAAAGCATCACCATCTTTGTAAGGTACATCACGACCGTGTTGATCTTTGTGTCATCGCTGCTCATCTTGTTGCACTTGAAGTAGTTCTCCAAGTGCCACAAGAAGTTTTCCACCTCTTACGCATCGCGGACACCTTTAAAGACGAGTGGCGTGGGAGCCTCGATCCTGGCCTCCCGTTCCATGCCCGGGGCAACATATCTCCCCTGTTTAATAGCTTCCTCGAGCTCCTTTACCTTGACGCCCAAGGCTTCTAACATGCCCATGAACTTGCCTTCCAAGGCCTCGACCCTGTTGTCTAAGGAAGTAGGTGTTTCTCCTCTATTGTCCGCTGCTCATCCAAGTCCTTGCGGATGTTATCATTCTCCTCAAGGGTGAACTCCTCCAAGGTCTTGAATTTGCCATCAATCTGGTTCAAGCAATGGCCCAACAACTCTACGGCTTGGCAGGCGGTCTCTACTCTGGTGATCCATTCCATCCCGAGAGTGACGTCCTTCGGCAACTCCTCTTGCTCATCGTCACTTACTTCAGCGGTTGGAAGGGAGACACCATCGTTTGGTGCAGGATCCGTTGGCACTTTTTCCACCTTCTTGGAGTTCTTTTTTCCTTGCTCTTCTTGGTAACGTCTGTCATGACTTCGGCAGTGCTGGCGGCATAAACCTCCTTGGCATTCATTTGGCACCAAGCAAAGTTGTGAGCATTCAAGCCTTGTAAAGCATTCTCTGAAGCAATCAAAGTCTTCTTTCTTTCAAAAGCTCTCGTCTTTCCATATCTAGCGTTACCTTAGCAATCATAGGCAAAAAGGCTTACTAGTGTTTGCAAGATCGTGAAAGATTCGTGAGCAAGCCGACTAGTGCCGCACGGAAGTTCTAGCGTGAGTTCTAGGTCCGTGACACTGAGCTACTGAAATAATGAATGCATACAAGTAATGCACCCCTTCAAGAGTGGTGTATACAAGTTCTTCTGCAAGCGGTGTCAACTTTTAAAGTAGTGAAATAAATTACTGTATCAACATGAGAGATGCTAAAATAACTTCTTGTTGGTTGAATTATATTTTTATACTCTGATTATAAAGAATAACGTTTTGGCACATTGGTTAAATCCAATAAAATTTGCAAAAGACACGCACGCGTGGAGCTAATTTCGAACACCTGGTGTGCTTCTTCAAATTCAGGCACTAGACGATTAGACCACACGGCATTGTCTGTCAAGTGGTGTCAGTCGCTATTTATATATCCGTGTTTTCACATCATTTATAGGCATATTCAGTTTAAAATATCTGATGAAGCGGTGTAGGATGATATCGCTTTGACTTGCTGCTCCTGCCTTCAAGATCTGTTTGATGGAGATGCATGTTGTGTTCCTCCTCCGCCGAAGGCAAAAGAAAAGCTTCTTTCTGGCAGCAGGTTATTCAACTTAGGAATGATTCGCAACCTTTGAAATGTACACCAAAACCAACTCCAGCTCCTCCTTCATTAAAACCTTTTTCTCTTCTCTTTGTAGTTCTCCGAACTTTGGATTCGAAATGAGTTAAACTAGAGTACTGGACTTCTTCACAAGAACCTGGACAAAAATATTATGTGCTTGAACTATTCATGTAGCTAAAACAAAATTGTTCATCATACACAGGCCATTGGAAGTAGTGATTTTCATTGTTGGTGGGACAACATATGAAGAGTCACGCTCAGTTGCTCTGCAGAACTCTACGAACTCTGGGATTCGTTTTATACTTGGTGGTTCAGCCCTTCTAAATTCTAAAAGGTATGCTCTCCCTTGTACTCCAACCATCATTTTAGTCTGGTAGTTATGGAAACCATATAATATAGAGACTGCATTCCATGTACAGCCTCCTTGACTTAGCTCGGAAAAAAATCTATATTCGACGTTTTTGGCCTAATTCTCGCACATTGGAGTCCTGAAGCTTATTTCCATTAACTTTTTTTTTGAGGTCTGGTTTATTTATAGTCTATAAATATCCACAGGTATACTACAACCAAAAGTGTAATTCCCCTTCAGAAGAGTATTACATCTTACTGAAGCTTATTTCCATCAACTTCAAAACATGTTTTTTGGTTGTTATTCCTTGTCATCCCCCAGTTACATTAAACTCTTCAGAAGGTTTATTTAATCTTTGCATTCAGTTAACTGAAAGCTTTATTTGTAATGTGTCTGGTGGACCTGTAGATTCTTGAAGGACCTTGAAGAAGCTCAGAGAATCGCTCGTTTAAGCACTAATATGCTTTGAATTTTGGACTCTACAGTACTTTCGAAAATGTGAAAATACAGAATCATAGGTAAAATTTACATTCAGCTTGCTATCACTATAATCATTGTACATCCTTTCAGCAGCAGTGTTATGATGGCAATATCTTTTTTACTCTAAGGGGGGATACTTTGATTCTGCAGAAGTACATTAAGAGCTGAGTTTGCTGATGAAAGTCCCATAAATACATTGTGTAGCCACTGTAATCATCTCCTTTCATAGCTTCCGCGTCCTGCCCATGTGAGACGGTTTTGAGACCTGCTCATCTGTGTCCACTTTTCATGTTTAGATTTGTTGTGTACATGATGTGTTCTCATATTCCTGAGATATTTATCGACTTATAGTCTTGACTGTTATTTGAAATCACAGAAAGCTTACATATGGTACATTACATCTTACAGTAGTTTCTGTGATGGTAGTTATTAACTTTATTTATTTTTCACCTTTGACATATTGAGGCGTTTGGACATGCAATTTCATTTCTTGATTTGAAATCAAGAGATAAAATCAGCATTTGGAGATGTTATTTTATCCCATGATCTAAATAAAGAATAATAAATAAACGAGGTCTTTTTTTATTCGAAATGTCTCATGATCTTCAACCAATTATGTACTTCAATATGCGCTATAGCCTGTTTCTAATACTTGGCAGCTTGATCGAAAGCTTCTGTGGTTTCTATATCTCCTTGTTTGAATGGCTTGTTCTCCGGTAATATGATATTGGGAAATTTCATTGCTATTACTCGGAAGATGAAATTTCAAATTCTCCAAAAAGTTTCATTTGGAAATTTCATAATTTTTCAAATACAAAAATTGATCTACAAGTTCGTATTTCATAAAAAAGCAAAGCAACATTTTCTATCTACATAATTTTGTTTGAATTTGAACGGAATGATGAAATATTTATAAAATATGAACATGATGATATAGCTATTAATGATATTGACCATCAATTGACTCAAATAAATATAGTAAATGATACTCATATTTAACTTTTTTAGTGAATTAAATTTGATCAATAAATGGTGCATCTCTTTTTAAGAATAATTTTGTGATAGTGTGTATTATCCATTTGTTATGAATTTTTACTCATGAATTGGAGCAATGTTAATTGTTTTCACGACTTGTCACTGTATGTGAAAAATATAACATAAAAATTTAAATTGCATATCTAAATAAAATTTCAACCTCATTCCATATGATTTCAAATCGCGATTTCATCTCACATAACCAAATGACCCTTACTATGTGAGAACTAAACAAAATTGGCAAAAAACACATTCTTGTTTGTGTCATAGTACATTATTTTCTATAAATTAGAAAATATAAATTTGTCCACCGAATCGTCCCCTCACCTCCACCCACCCACCCCACTCAATCCTTTTTTTACAAAAAAAATTATTTAAAAAAATAAATTTTCTCCCGCACCTTCCAAAACTTCAACCCTATTCCGCACCCTTCATCCCACTCAAATATTTTTTAAAGAAAACTAATTTTTTTACCTCCCTCCGCGCACTTCCGTCATCCCCGCCCCACAAACTTCCACCCTGCCCCTCCATCTCCACCTCAATTTTTATTAAGAAAATATTATTAAAAAAAATTAAAAGTTAATTTTTTTCAGACACACCCCTCTGTTACTATCCTATCTCTATCATCGAATTATTTTTTTTTAGAAAAAGAAAATTCTTTTTGAAAAATTATGGGTGTGATGGGGTTAAGGGAGGGGGATAAAAAAAAATTGATTATTTTGTGAAAATTTTTATTTTTCTTAAAAGAAGTTAGGTGAGGTGGGGGTGGACGGGATGGTGAAAAAAATTAATTTTTGTAATAATATTTTATATTTTTTTAAAAAATAATTGGGTGGGGGTGAAGGTAAGAGACGAGTGAAGGGTGGATAAATTTTTGTTGATATTTTTTCATTTAAATATTGAGGACGATAGAAGTGAGGAGCTAGCGTGGGGATGGGGATGAGTGTACAGTGAAAGTTAACGTAGGAAAGTAGAAAACCTTTAAAAAAAATTATATAATAAAATAATTTTTTAGGAAGTGGAATTGAGGGTATTAATAATTTAATTTTGATTTATCTATATTATTTTAAAAGTGTGAACTTTTTCTCCTTCATTAAAAGACTCCGTTTTATATAAAATCGTCTTTTCATCAATTTTCTTCACTAATCATAATATTACTTTAATAATAAAATATAAAAAAATCATAATATTTAATACTTTAAAACTAATTAACTTTCGGTACCTAAAAAGCAGGCTACCAATTGCCTATTTGAGTTAAAATAATAAAAGTTTGACCTAATATATGTCGTATCTCATTCATCCACGGCTACTTCTTGAAATTTTTATATAAGATAAAGTATTATTATAAATTTTTTGTTGTTGAGTAGGAGTCTGTATCAATTACCAACAAACACCTATGAAAATAGTTTGAGTTTGGGTTACAGCAATTATATTACGTTTGGTCTGTATATATTTAAGTTACATGAAGGAGATGGCTATAAATCAATAACATAGCAATACCAAGTAAGCTTTTCAACAAGTATGTATTATTTCGTAGATTATTTCCAACGTAATGCTTGATATTGTATCGAATGATGTTCTCTTATATTCTTCTGCCTTAATCAATATTTTTTAGTTATTAATTCGAGAGGCTAAACTTTTCTTCTTGGATTTATTTTTATTGATGGGAGAGATGCTACTTTATTTAGTCAACTTTAAGTAATTTTATTTTTAATGTTTTCTTAATCTTTTTTCTGTAGGCAAATTCATGGGTAGGAGAGTAAGGAACTCAAATTTTAAGGCGTTATGGTATCTTCAAATTAGCTTTTAAATAAGTTATTTTTAAACTATTATATTTATTTGGTTTTAAAAATTTGTTTATTAGAATTTCTTTGTACCAATTTATATTACTAACATTGTCTTTTCTTTGTTTCGATCCAGAATTAATTTTGTAATGCAAATAATTTGTTGAGGATTTTAGTCAAACAATAAATTTACAACATACATGAGTTTCTCCAATAGATCATAGCTTATTGGTGGCTCAAATTTATTTTCAATTTCGATTAATTTGTAATAATAGCTATTATAATTAAAATTATTTTCATATTTGATTTTTTTTCGGTAACAACTCTAAATTATTATTACCAGAACATTGATTACAAATAAATCACTAAGCTCTTGATCATTTTAATAAGGATGTCAAACAATCAACCTTCAGAAAAACTAGATCAAACTAATTGCTAACAACTTAGTCTATACATGAACCTTCATATTTGATTTTTGATAATCTAAAATTGTAAAGTCTTTACGCAATTACTATTTTGACTATTTTTCTTAGTTATTATTTAATATTTTATTTATTTTGTTTCAATATTCACTTTTTATTTAAAATTACTTTATATTTACTTTTGATTTAGGACTATTCTATGTAAATAATAAACTAAAATTTTGACTATCAAATATTTTATTAATAAAAGTATGTAATATAACAACTTTAAAAAGAAAAAAATTCATTAAAATTATGTTGGAAATATTAAACTACTTCTTTTATATAAATTTTAATCGGTTAATTATTTAACTTCTAGTTATTCAACTCTAAAGTATTACTTTAAGTGTTCAAAAACTATTAACATATCTATTTTATAAGCAATTGAATTGATTTTCTCATCTTTGTCTTTCACAATATACTAAACTATTGCATCAAACTAATAGTATTTATTTAATTTTGTTTACATGAATATTATATTTATTTAATGACAAGTACTATTTAAATATAATTTTTAAATTGACTCATAAACTAAAATTGAAAAAATCGATCCAACTGGACTCTTAGTCTAGGAAAGAAATTATAATACTTTATCTTTTTTCAACTAAAATAGGCTTGATCTAGAAAGAAAAATAATAATAAGAAGAAGAAGTTTAAAAAGAAAAAAACATCCATTAGAAAAAACCCAAGAAAGGTTTAAAAACCATCCAAAAAATTAGGCAAAAACTTTCAAAAAATTAGACTTGATACAAAAAGAAAATAGTTAAAAGAAATTTTTGTCTCACTATTTTTTCAATTATTATATTACTATTTTTAAAATATTAAATATAATAGACATAATAAAAATTAAATGAAAAATATTTTCTAATTATGATTAAATTCCTACACAAATAATCATTTTTCAACTAAAATAGACTTGATTCAGGAAAAAATAATTAAAAAATTCCAAATAATAATAATAATAAAGTTCGAAAAACTTCCCAGACAAAAAAATCAAAAAATGTCCAAAAGAAAAGTTTAAAAACCA
>JAOTQR010000079.1:17337035-17348890 GCA_025774065.1 Solanum ossicruentum
GTATTCTGCATTAAAAAATAATAATAATAAAATAATAATAAAAATAAAAAAAGGAAAAATAAAGAAATAAAAAAGGGGTTGATTTTAGCATGTTAGTTCAACTTTCAAATTTGGTCAATTTTTCAATTTTAGTCAAATACTTTTAGTGTAGTCTAGTCTAGTCAAAATCTTTCCAAGTTGAGTAAAAAATCTTTCAAAATCAATAAAAATTCAAAATCATGTTAGTTCAACTTTCAAATTTGGTCAATTTTTCAGGTTTAGTCAAATGCTTTTAGTGTAGTCTAGCCTAGTCAAAATCTTTTCAAGTTAAGTCAAAATCTTTCAAAATCAATAAAAATTCAAAATCAGTCAATTGTTGTCAAGTCAAAAGTTAGTCAAATCATTTGATTGCTGGATAACCGCATTTAGCGGCCATTTCGAGTGCGTAAAACCTTCTCGAAGTGGAAATGTGAACCCGAACCTGTTCTCTGGATTTTAAAAGGTTTTTTCTGTTAGATCTTTTAAAATATTTTATTGGTTTCCTAATTATTCTCAAAATTAGGTGGCGACTCTGTTTTCTTTTTGAATTTCGAGAACTAATTTTGCTCAAATTAATTGAGTTTGGATTAATTCTCGATTTTTGAACATTTTTTTTTTAAAAAAAAATTCTTTAAAACGGTCATTTTTCGCGATAACAATTGTGTGCTCAATAATATTAATTATACACGTAACAATTTATTTATTTTTTTAATCAATTAACGCAATACATACGTACAAACCACGTACACTAATTTAAAAAAGTAAGGTGATTAGAACAATTTTATCTAAATTATATTTAATTAAATTTTTATTTATGATAAATTATAATCCAATGCATGTAAATCTAATTCAATCCAGGTTCAAGACTTCAAGTGTATCTTTTGACTTCATTAACTAGTATTCAAAATATTAGCCATTTTACTTGAATCAATTCCCGAGGCAACCCTTGTGATAAAAGAAAGAAAAAGCAGGTTTGAGTATACGACTCCATCTCTAAATCGATTTTCAAGTTGTCATCCCTTAACAATGGCCTCGGAACTTCCGATTTCCAGACGTTTCTTCAAGGTCATGGTACCTGGTTTTCAGTCTAAACTTGTAAGATTTCCAATTAATGGTGTTTTTGGTACTATTAATTTGTTATTCTTTTTCCAACCTTTGCTCAATTCACCTCCCATTGCAGATAATTCCACCCGCTTTCTGTCCCAAGCTAAAAGGGGATAAATCAGAAAAGGGGACTCTAATAAAGGGCAAGGATACATGGACTGTTGAAGTTGTTCAATCCGAGAAGGGCGTCATCTCGTTTGAAAAGGGTTGGGAAGAATTTGTGCAAAATTATAAACTAAGAATTGGAGACTTTGCTGTGTTTGAGCACTTGGGTAACATGAATTTCGCTGTTACACTTCTTGATTCAACTGGCTGTGATAAGAATTTGTTGGAAAATGGCGAACAAGTATCTTCCCCGACGAAAAAGGTGAAATCGGCTCCGTGTGGAATAGGTAATTTACCTGAAATTATGAACAGATAGGTTGTCTAATTTAGGAACATATCTGTTACTGAAACATACTTCTAGTTGTACTGGAGGAAATATGCTGTTGAGAGAAACTTCTACTGATTTCCTGATTCGCAACGATTACTAATCTATCAGCTATATATGTACTATTTGTGATTATACTTTAACTTGATATAATTGTTTTATTACTGTTATGGCAATCAATCTAGTAAAAAAAGTACTATTATGGCAATCAATAAATTGATATGGAATAAGAAAAGTTTCAGTAAGGCTGTACTGTGATGAGTATTTCAGTAAAATGGAAATGAGGGTTATCTTGAGGAGTGGTCCAATGTACTTTCCATTGGGTTTAATGCTCTATTTCTTACTTCTGTAGAGAAAAAGAAACTTGAGGGCGATCAACCTCACTACCAATGTGTGAAAGGAAGTTCCGAGTTTACTGCAAGAATGAAAGAATATAACTTGAGAAAGCGTTCTCCTTATATGGTGAGCTTTAATCTCTTCTTTTCTTTTATCCAAACCTCTGTCAACACAAAATATGAACTTTTTATTATATTGTCTAAACATATCCAGTATGATCTTTTCCTAAATTTCTTTAATGTGCTCTTATGACAGCATATACCCACAGAATTTTGTCAGTCGAATGGTCTCTTTCAGAATACAACCATAACGCTAACAGGTCCGTCGGGTAAATCATATCCTGTGAGTCTTAGAATTTGCAATGGTGGGAAGACTCTATATGCTTGTATTACAAGAGGCTGGCATGATTTCTTTTCATGCAACAAGCTAAAAGTAGGAGATGTTTGCATCTTCCAACTTGATGGCTCAAAAAGTGACTCAAATTCCATTGCCATGGATGTTCGTGTTGTGTAGGCTGCAGACTGTTCTTTTGATTTTCTTACTAGTTAGTGTTACCTTGTAAACTTATTTCATTAGTTATTGGTTCTCTTTATATATTTGATTGGCTGATCAACAAGAAGTTGTACTCTAGCTGCTGCAGAGTAATTAGGCAGTGTGCTATTTCTTCAGAAGCGAATATGCTGATGAGTAAGTTGCTTCAAGAAAGTAATTTTAGAGGCGATTCATGCCAGAAGGAGAGACCGAAGGCCATTCCAACCTCTGTTGAGTGGCTTATATGGGAAAAAAGGAACACAAATGCTTTGATGATAAATCAAGTCATATCCAGAAGATACAGTTAAAGTGTTTTATACTTTTGTATTTTGGTGTAAAGCGATGATTCAATGTTTGATGTTTAAGACTCCTAGATGATGGAGAAGCTGTAATTTTGGTCTCTTTACAGTCCTGTAATTATGGATGATTATACAGTCTTTCTATTTATACAAGATATGCTACATTTAGTTGATATGCATGCCTGAAGCAGTTCTAGTTGAAGTTCAAATTCCTATATTGGTTGTTGACTCGTCATGCCTGTGGTCTGTAGAGAAGTTCCTGACAGATTTAAACATATTGCACCCTTCCTAACTGAATGCCCTGTTATAAAGTCCGACTTAGAGCTCGCTTTCATTCAATATGCCAATGGCATAAGCTCTGAAGCTCATGTCGAGGTCAGTATTGTTCTAGTTTTTCATTAGTCTTCTTAATTTTGTTATAATATCCTCTATATTTTCCTTATTAGATCTTGTACTTCTCTTATTGGGTACCTTCAACTTACTGTAAAATATTTTGTCAAGACAGCCCGCAAGGCTTTGGTTTAGAGAGCCATAAGGGAGTGGCTCTGGGTATAGACGGTTAAATCTGCAGAGTTCATACAAATACATAGGCCCCTTCTCTTCTCTTTTGGATAATGGGGCGCTTTCTGATCTGCTTTTTTCTTAAGTCGCAATGATATCTTCCCCTAGTATAGTGACTGCTTCTATGTCTTTCCCGAATTTCATTAGTTTAGCTCAAATGCCTATTCATTCCAAGCAAATACGAACATCGAATAAGTTGGTTAAGCAAAGAACCCAACCAAGCAAATCGAATCTCCTTGATCCAGGCACAACAAGCAGTTTTTGTGATGCATGAGACAGAGGGCTTATAGAATCTGCTAACGCAGCCATACCGGGGAAGGGAGGGAACCCTAAATCAAAGCCCCTTCTTTCTTTTTTTGCAAGTCTAATGCTGAGAGTCAAATGTTGATGTATATTAACTTGCAAGTTAGCGTGGCTTTTGACTTCCATTCCTTTTGGGATTTATGTTTCAGCAGGATTATCGATGTAATAGCTGACGATGGCATGCGTGACCGAATGAGATACTGTTTGGTCTTTGTGTATTGTGTATGATCTATATTGAACCAAGAGACATGCTAGCCGCTGTGTTGTAGTGTATATGGTGAGCTGAGTGGTTTCTTCTTCCAGGTGACTAATGAGACTGACCATGTGCTTCTTTCTCACACTTTCTTCTTTCTTCTTACCTTAATAAATAGCTTTACAACATACCAAAAATCAAATTCATGGGTCTATTCCTAAAACATTCGCCATCATCTTAAGGGGTTTAAGCTTGGAGAAATGGTAGTTGGAAAAAAAAATGATGTCAACGAGCCCGTGGGAAAGTAAATAGAAATTTTGTTCGCATCTCACTCACTGGGAAAGTAACATGAGCTGTTTAAAGCAAATAAATCCTAGTTAAAGTTTGAATTTGAATGGTTCCACTAGGTCATTAAGTATGTTTTTTTATAGTAAGGTTCAAACTCTTTTTATGTTCGTATTAATCATTTAGATCTTGGAAAAGATTATATGATTAAAATATTGTATAACTTACATAACCGGCAATATGGGGAGGTTGGGGTCAAGCTCGCTGCTTAGTCATCTCTCCAAGCTTCTCATGTAGTAACTTGTAAAACTTTTTACATGCTTTATTTTGTGCTCTAATAATAAACTATTTAATCAATTTACTATTCATATTTAATAGTTTTATTTTAATTTATTTCTCTATTTTCATTTTTAGTATGTTGTGCATTTAAATTACGAAAAAAATTATATTATAAATCATAATAATTAAATATTTAAAATATTTTTTAAAAAATACATTAAAAATTTGATTATCCGAAATTTTTACATGTGTCCTATAAATAGTACAATTGGGTGACATGCATTATTTTAAAATTACATAAAAAGGTATTATAAATCACAAATAATAACTTAAGCTATTTAAAAATCAGAAAATAACCACATAAACTGAGATAAAAGGAATAATATATATCGAGCTGCTTAGGATCAGTTAGGGAATTGTCTGATTTGTCCTTCTACTTCAATTTCCTCTATTTATATTTAGGACCTTCTCCACTTCAATTTATTTGTCTTATTTTCCCGAACTTCAATTTGATTCTCAGGTTTTTATACTATACAGTCATTTTCTTTATTTCATATTCTTTTTACTTTCTTTTTCACTTTTGAATTTAAAGAAAATAATATTAATTGTTATGTCAGCTTAACTTGCTTCATTCAAATTATATTATGACCTTACATTAGTTAGTTGAGTTTAATAAATTTCTGTTATTAGTTAATTATCGTTAGTTGGCCTTAGATTAATTTTTTTTCAAATTTTTGCCTTTAGATCCCTCTTTAGATAAAATCGTCTTTTGACCATTTTTCTTTAAATTATCATATAATTATATTTATAATATCTACTTCTAAAATATATGGAAAGAAGTGATAAAATAGGAATTTCTAAATGTGGAAATACTTCTAAATTTTTCTTATTTGATAGACTTCTACTTCCTCCTTATTTGAATCAAGAAACCTTGTCGCCACGTATAATCCAACTCTTATATTGTAAAGAGTAGTTTTAATAAAACAAGTTATGTATTATATAGGAATTAATATTATGTTTTCACGAAAAATAATGCATATTTTTTGGAATAACACAAAATATGTGTGATCCCCAATTAATCTATATCTATATCTATATTAAAAGTGTGCAGGTCCTTAGAAATATTTTTTGAACTTTTTATCCTTCATTAAAAGATTTCGTTTTAGACAAAATCGTCTTTCACCTTTTTTCTAATTATTATATTTTTATTATAATAATATTAAATATCAAGTATAATAATATACTAAAAATTAAATAGAAAATTTTCCTATTATAATTAAATCATACATGGAGAATATTTTTCTAACTAAAATACACTTGATCAAAAGAAAAATAGTATGGATACCAAAACCATTCAACTCAAGGAACCCGTGCCTAATCAGTTCAATAACCCACTTCCTAACCACCAATTACATAGAAAAAATTCGTTTAAAAAAGGCCTAAAAATGGGGAAGAAAGTAAGGGGAAAAAATCTCAAAAGACAAATTTTGATCTCAGATATTTTCACTAAGAAGAAAATAAGTTGTTTCGTTCTTTATATTATGTGATTCTATAGATGGAGCAAGTAATTAACTCTATCATGAATTTTTTTCTTTTTATTAACATTTATGAGATTTACTACATGCTGCTTTAGCATGATTTTTTATATTATTGTTAATTTGTATAAGTAATTGTGTTATATTACTATACTCATATATAACGATTAACGTACTTCATTTTTATATACCTTACTATTTAGAAGATATTATATAATCAAACGTAGGATCATTTTTCTCTCTCATAAACATAAAAGTAAAAATAAACTATCCTTGTAGTGATTTTTTTTACGTTCTTATAATAATTATTTTGTTTTGATAATATAATAATTAATTATTGTAAAAAATAAATTTTTAAGATTGTCAATAATAGGTCTAGAAAATTAGATATTTTAATACTCTAAGTAACAATGAATATTATATGAATGTTGACAATATTCTTTCCATAAAACTAATTTTATTGATAAATTTATTTCTTGATTTGTTATTTAGTGATAGAAAGGTGTCCAATAACACAAAACAAAATCTTAAGCAGAGTATAAAGAAATAATTCTTAAAAATAATGTTTATTTTTTTCTAGGGACCTGATTTTTTTTTACTAATTAGCAATATGCAGTGACATCTAATTTTTTAAATTTATACTATTAAATTGAAAAATACATAGTATATTTAAAATTATAAAAAAAATAGCATTATAAATCACAACAATTAATAACTTAATATATTTTTAAAACATATTAAAAATATTTAATTGACTCTACAAATTTCAGATGTGCTCATATAAAATTTTCTTTGTCTAATTTAAGTTTGAGCTATGATTTGCATTGCTCTTTATAGAAACTCGAAATCAACTTAACATTCATGATTAGATGATCCACGAGTCTCAAATAAATTTAAAAATACAAATATTGTAACTCGTTGGACACATACTTAAATTGTCTGCAAAAGTTGAAAAACAAACACTTAAATTTAAAGAACAATAAATCGAATGCACTTGTTGTTATTATATTTAAGAGATCAAGAGTACCAAATATATATATATATCATTACCAAATTTGCAATAAACTATAATACATGCACTTAATCACCTAGATAATATATCAAATTTGTCATATATATGTTCTTCGTTAATCCATCTGCTCATAAAAAGTAATATGCTTATCGCAAACGGTAAAAATCCGTCAAAACATATTTGAACATTTTCACTTGCTCATGCATAAATACATTTCCATTAATGGTTTGCTTTCACTGTGCATATGCTATCTTTATATTATAAATGGATATTTAGGACTCATTTTATTCTTATTAAGATTAAGACTCTAAATTTGAATACACATTTAAATGGTCAAGGATGGTATTAGCGGCTCATAATGATGGTGATAATGGTTGTGATTAGTGATGGCCAATGAGCGGGTCGGGTCAAATTTGGACGAGTTGAAAGTATATAAAATGGGTAATGGTTCAAACCCGCCCATATATTAAATGGGTGAAAATGAGTTGGGTAAGAAATGAATTGGGTAAAATACTAGTTTACCCATATTTTAATAAGCAAATAGTACCCTACTTTAAATTTCAATATGTATGAAATAATTTACTTTATTTTTGGATGAAAAACATTAAAATATTTTATTTAATTGTATTGTATCATAAAATTAAATTCGATACCGAGTGCAAGATTTGACTTTAAATTGAGATTCGATCCAGATTCCAAATTAATCATACGACCCAACTTCTAAGAGACCTGACATATAACTTTAGATTCGAAATCCAATTCCGATACTCGAACTGAGAGGGGGTCAAGTGTTGCATTGAGATTAAAAAAATAATATTTTAAAAATTTGAATTTTTTTTAAAATTCAACTTTCAATTTTTCTCATATTGATTTCATGCTTATAAGTTATAACCTTAATTTATAGTGGCTATTCTGTTGGTTATGCAAGTTTTTCGACCGAATTTACAATTTTTATGATAAATTCTGAATGTTTTATAAAGAAAAAAGATTTTATAAAAATATTGATTTTCTTTTGGGGGTGGAAGGGTGGGGGGTTGAGGGATTTTGGAAGGATCATGGTATTGGATGGAGTACGGAAAGAATTATAATTTGCAATTGGAGGAGAGTTTTTACAAATATTTTTCTACTTTTTAGAGGTAAATTATTTTTCTTAAATTTAAAGAAAATAAGTTTATTTAAATTTATATTTTCAAAATATTTTCACAACATATGTTTATATAATTACCAAAAATTCTTACTCTTTTAAAAAATTACAAAAATCTCTTAAATGATACAAAACTGCAACATTTATTAATACAAATTACAATCCCTACTTCTCCATGTATCATACCTAAATTCCCTTAATGCTCATATCTTTTCGACATGTATTACTGGTTTCATTTTTTGTATCAAAAAGAAGAGATTTTTGATAATTTTAGAAAAAATTGGTATTAGCTCTAAAAAGTGAGATTCGTGTAAAATGCCCCAATCTTTAATGAGTTATCACCCAAACTATTTACTCTCTTACCTTTCTTTTTTCCTTTTGACTTCGCCCATGATGTCAACATGACTTCAGCGTGATTGCTATGGATTAATCCTCAGTAATAGTCCGGCGATATATTAATATTATACTAGTATCATATAGGATGAGTTTAATCTATCATTTGTGATACTCTGCGGTATGTTGATACTCTATCGTTATCATATAAAATTGATCTCTTTCTTTTCTAATAAATGAATAAAAAATAATTAAAAGAATTATTAAAATCTAAATTAGTAGAAAATATATTCTTTGTTATACTCCTTTGGTGTATTGAGACCATATCCATATCATATAGGACTGGAGTTTGATTCTTTGTGATACTCATCAGTATATTGATACCCTATAGGTATCATATAATTTTTTGCTCCTTTTTAAAGAAATAAAATGATTAAAGAGAAAACTATTAAAGTCAAAAACTTATTTATTAAACTCTAAATTAGTAGAAATATATTTTTGTAATACTCTGTTGGTATACTGATACCACATCGGCATCATATGAGATTGAACTTAATTATCTGCGATACTTCTTCAATGTATTGATAGCCTATCTATATCATATATTTTGGGCTCTTTTTTTTAAGAAATAAAACAATTAAGAGAAAATTATTAAAGTTACAAACTTGTTTATTAAACTCTAAATTAGTAGAAAATATATTCTTTGTATACTCTGCTGAATTGACACCATATCAGTATCATATACGACTGAGTTTAATTTTCTGTGATACTTTATTGGTATCATATAGTGTGGGCGCTAACGTCAGCATGCAAATTTTAATAGTGAAGGTAATATAAGAATTTATTTTTATTTGTTCATGATAAACTTTGCACATTAAAAAATAATAAATCAAGTACATATTTTATCATAATATTTATATTAGTTGATACATAATTTTAAGTTTTGAAAAATGATTTTAAAAATAATTAAGTAATATTAAAAGTAAAATATAATATTTTTAAACATGTTAAAGCAAATTATTTTTAATACCTTAAACAAATAAAAATAAAAGAAAATATAAAATTTAATTTACATTCTTCTTTTTTCAGGGTTGTCTAAACGCAAATCGAAATTGATAACTTGAATAAAGAAAGTTATTGATTTATCGGTAATGCGCAATTGATTTCGCAATTTCGTTGATTTATCAATAATGCATGATTGAGTTAGTGGTTCCAATAACATTATTGATTTTTTTAAATTATTGAAATATCGATTCTTAACGATTTAATTCCTTAATGGGTTAAATCGGTAACCTAAATAATAATTTTATTTGCAAACTTTTTTTATTTTTTCAAAAAAAAACAATGTGAACTTAAACAATCTAAAATAAATATTTTTAGATTCAAATCAATTTTTGAATTTTTAATATAATCGAATCGTTAGATTATCGGGTGGGACTAGTGTCGGGTAGTAAAATTAGAAAACAAAAAAAGTAAAAAGTTTGATAAAGTAAACTTTTTTCATAATGTGTAATAAAACCTTTGACTTACAAAGTGGAAGAGATATCTCCACTTTATAAAATGAAAAAAATTCTTCTGTTGATAAAGTGAGAAGAAAATTCATTTCATATTAAAAGAAGATATTAATAGATGAGCTGACACAATCTATTCAAGAGAAGATTCCATGGTGTATATTATTTGCGGATGATATAGTTCTGATTGATGAGACTCGAGCTAAAGTTAATGATAGATTGAAGGTTTAGAAGACATGCTTTGGAATCTAAAGGGTTCAAACTGAGCAGGACTAAAACAAAATATTTGGAGTGCAAATTCAGTATTGAGAGGGATGAAGCAGATAGTAATGTGAGGTTTGTCTCTCAATCTATTCTCAAGAGAGAAAGCTTTAAATATCTTGTTTCCATCATTCAGAATATATAGCGACGGTATTGACAATGATGTCACACATCGTATTAAGACAACATGGACGAAATGGAAACTTGACTCAGGAGTATTATGTGATAGGAAGATATCACCTAAACTTAAAAGTAAGTTTTACATAATGGTAGTTAGACTATCTTTATTATATGGGGTGGAGTGTTAGCCAATCAAAAACTCATATGTTTAGAAGATGCAAGTCGCGGAAATAAGGATGTTGAGATGGATATGTAGACATACTAGGAGTGATAAGATTAGGAATGAGACCATTCATGAGATGTTAGAGGTGACCCCTATGGCTGACAAGATAAGGGAAGCGAGACTACAATGGTTTGGACATGTGCAGAGAAAAAGTACCAATGCTTCTATAAGGAGGTGCGACAGGTTGGATTTATGTCACGACCCAACTCAGGGGCCGTGATTAGTGCTGATAGGGCTCCCAGACAAACACTAAATAGGATTTCTAACTATAATAGTTAAGGAATCTACTAAAATTTCGGCAGAGTTTCCTCTGTTTACTGACAAACCAAACCTGCAAACAGCTACCTAGTATACAACAAATATCTATATGCATATATATGGGGGCCGACAAGGTCACCGCTGCGGTAGAACCGCTCAACAAATATATCATACATACATAGTCATACCACATGTAATATCCCATACCCACATGTATCCACAGACCTCTAAACATACGAACTGAATCATAGGAAGGGACATGGCCCCGTCATACCCTCGAATATACGTAAATGCAAAATATAGAAAATAAGGGTACATGTATATACCAAAAGTCTGCTCCTGAGGCAAAGGGAATACTTCAACGGTAGACAGAGATCCTAAGAAGATGGCTCTCTAACTTGCACGTTGGTACCTGCGGGCATGAACGTAGGCCCCCCTCCCCTGAAGGAAGGGGGTCAGTACGAAATACGTACCGAATTTGTAAAGCGGAAAGTACGAAATATAAGTGAGAGTAATAATCCGAATAAAAATATATGAGTCAAAACCTATATGCAAACATCAAAATAATTCTTTATTTTAAAAAAATATCAAAGTAATGCATATCGGACGGGAACGATGACGACCTCCAAACTCGCTCATACCACCGCATAACACCAGATATTTCAAATCCCCGCAATCTCCAACACAAGTCCCAACTATAGTATAGGTGAGCCGAGGCGACGGTGCCATGCACGCACGTCATAGGATAGGTGAACCGAGGCGATGGTGCCACGTACTCACGTATCATAATGTGTAAAGGTCATCATGCCCGTTATATAAGTGAGCCGAGGCGAAGGGGCCATGCACTCACGTGAGCCGGGGCGAAGGGGCCCAGCACCCACACGTCATGATGTCATCCCAAGCCCAGCTCCTTATGTCTCCAAACTAAGCAAAGCCGGCCCCTGGGCAAACCAACCCGCCGTATCCAACCTACTTCGGAATATATATACATATATACATATAGTTATACATACACACGATAATAACCTGCCCGGGAACTGGAGAAACGAGACCATAATGGCACGAATAGAGTCGTGAGAATCACATGCATAAAAACTAGTTCCATAAGCTTAATGATAT
>JAOTQR010000079.1:17348990-17359645 GCA_025774065.1 Solanum ossicruentum
TGTCGCCCCGAGAATTCAACTCGGCTCAAATAATCAATCAACAACAACAACAACAACAACCTACAACATCAATAAACTATTTCCAATGCCATCACAACATTAAAAACATCACAAAACGCGATTATGACATACTTAGTAAAACAGGGCAGCATAAATATAAATACATATCTACCATACTCAATCCTTTCTATATACTCCAAGAACTATAATACATTATTCCAACGTCCAACGCAAACCCCCAACGTTAAAACATAACATTACGCTTTCAATGAGGCTCCAATTCAAATTAATCCTCACGTAAACATTCACATAGTTTCTCAACACTTCTTTCACCCCACAAGAACTATTTTCATGACAAATACACATAGACACATAATTATAAATCAATATATCTTCATATACAAGCTTGTCCCCAATTCAAACTCCAAATTCGAAATTCACAATTCAACTAGTAACCAACCCTATTTTCATGTTTTACCTTCAATTTAACATCCCTAACACCCCTACAATCTTTAATTTACATAGATAAAGCTAGAAATTAACATACCTTTCAAACTCCTTACTAGACCCAAATCTTCCTAGCCGTCAAACCAAACATTTCTTTGACCGACTAACGCCTCCACGCCACTTAGGGGATCCAATATACCAAGCTTGAAAAGTCAAATAATCGAAAACTCGAAAAAACGCAAATTTTTTTATTTTTACTGTAGCAACCCTAGAGGGGTTGCTTGGCTTCTCTTGGTTTTGCTCTCAAAATTTTTTCTAAGTGTGGAACTCTTGTACAAGAGATATATATGCATATATTTATAGACAAACATCTCCCACATGGACCAATTAGAGATAGCCACACACATGACCCCACAACAATTTAATCTTAAGGACTAAACTTAGAATAAAATTTATATTTGGTCCCAAATTGAATCAATTAAGGACTTACGGGTTTTAACTTACGGATTCTAACAATTTATGAGCTGCACGGAGGAGTAGAAGTAGACCGAAGAAGTATTGGGGGAGGTGATTAGACAAGATATGACGACACTTGATCTCACCAAGGACATAATCTTAGATAGAAATAAGTGGAGGTTGCTTATTTGAGTAGCAGACTAATAGGCTAGTAGGAATAGGTAGCAGAATTAGTTGGGTCTTTATATACTATAGTGTCATTATCCGCCTTATGTGTGTTGATTTTATTGTATTTATTTTCTATCATTGCTTTCGTTATTCGTTCTTCCTTGTTTTTCTTTTCAGTTTTTCGGTATCTAATTAATTCTGCTTATGAATTTTCGAGACAAGAGTTCTCCAGAAACTGCCTCCCTACCTCTATGAGGTAGTGATAAGGTCTGTGTAAATTTTACCCTCCCCAGAATCCACTCATGAGATTTCACTAGGTATATTACTGTTGTTGTATCAAAATAAGATACTGACAACTTTAATGTATGTCGTTTGAATTTTTTATAAAATAAAAAAAATTATAATAAATTTAATTACATTTTAAAAATATAATAAATTTTCAATTTTATTGTTTTATGGGTCAAATAGGTTCGAACTGTATAGTTGAGTGTCATAATCCTTCATAATTAAGCAATCAAACAAGTCATCTTTTTTCAATCTCATAGTATAAGCATGACGTGTCACCTTAAAACTATCTCACAGCCACGCGGTCATGCTTACGTGGACAACTACAAACACTTTTCCCCATAAAATTAAGTATCCGCAACGTTAGGTTAAAATTACTGACGCTAGATCACTCACTACAAACCATTAGATCAACGGGACCCACTAGGTTTAACGGTGAGATCCTTATCTGTGATATGACAAAAGTAACCGGGCGGTGACTTTTATGCCATCGGTTTCCTAAGCCGTTTCTCGAATTTCTATTTTCACCCAACCCAACTGCCGAAGCAAAGCTAAAAACGAGAAATTATATGCAAATGCAATACGCAACTGTTTCTTTTTCTTGTTGAAGAACACCTGCCATTCAATTCATAATTTCTGGAGAAAAGGTGTTGGATTAAATTTGTTGATTTCTATTTACAGCATTGTTGTTGTTGTTGTATGTTTGTTTCCAATCTCCATTCGGGAAGAATAGTAAAGTATCTATTGTAACCTCCCTTTCGCCACACTCTCGCTTCACTTTCTAGGGTTTGTTTAACTTTCCCCTTTTATTTTTCGCACTTTTGCTCTGTGATGTTCTTTCCTGGTTACGGTTTGCAGATGAACTCTTTTTGGTAAGCTTATCAATTAATTTGTATGGTATTTTTGTGATTTATGAAAGCGGTTTGTCATTAATTGGTGTTTTACTTGGTTATGAATTAATGGAACTCCCTATTTGTCAATAAAATGTTGGAACATACTCTATAATGCTTTTCAAATCCTTCCTAGTTAGTGTCTGACTGTAATAATTATTGCTAAGATCGATGCTGGTTTATTTGATGGGAATCAATTAATGAAAATAGGTGGAATTTACATGTCTGCTGGTTTGTTTATTGTTGGATTGGTTAATTTCTTTTTTTGGTTTAGTTTATGTGGCACTGATCAAAAGAGGTGGTGGGTTTTATGTGTATGTAGGTTTGGCTTTTTAATTCGTTATTGCTTTGTAGACATTTGATGTTCCTTGTTTATTTTGTTTGGGTTGTCTGGCTCTTATGGCCATTTGGGATAGTTTTGACTAGGTTATACATTCTTTTTGATCAGTAAAAATTATGTTTCAAACATAGTTAAGTGTATAACTATATATTAAGTTGTTGAACTCATTTATTGGAAACTAAATGCCTAGCTATTTGAAGGGTTTGTCTGCCATTGGACGCTCTTTTCCTGGTATTAGGTAGAGTTGCTCGCTTGGTTCCCCCAAAAAAATTGAACTCTATTTTCTTTTAAATTTAGCATCAGACCTGTTTTGGAACATAAGAGCATCTTATCAATTTAATTTTTTATCCATTTGGGTCAGAAAGCATTTAGGTACTCAAGCCCGCTTGATTCTGGATGTTTTGCTTTCATGAAGGCCATGATGAGAAGTGCATTGTGGTGTAGCTGTGGAGTTGTACATTTAGATGGATTTTGATTTTCATAGATCATTTATGATTCAAGTATAATTATAATAATTTTAAAGGAAGGATTTTGCTTAAGTAGTATATTTTAGTATCAAGGAAAACTTCTACAGGAAAGGAAATGAGAATAACTATGTATGTGCTGCTTAAGGAGCTTGGAATTTAAATAGGAAAATTCGACATGGTGCTGTCTGAAGCATAGTAAGATGTAGTATAGTCTTGAGTATCATGTACACTGTTCCTATGTTTTTTTCTCTTCTGTAAACTTAAGGAGACCTCTAACTGTGAACAAATAACCTAGTTTGTGACAAGATAGGTGAAAACATTGGAGTATTGACAGTTCTTGGGTGTTCATTTCACCTTGCTGATTGATGTGTGAATATTTGGTTTAACTATGCTAATTGGTACATTTAGTGATATCAAATTAGTTTACTTGAAAGGAAAACAAGAAAATAATGCAATACCAACATATCTAGTGTGATCGCACACGTAAATGGAGTCCGGAAAGGGCAAGGGGAGAGAGCCAGTTTTAGACAAACAATAAGAGAATAATGAGGAAGCAATAATATGAAGAGTAAAGACTATAAAAATAAGATAGACGAGATTCAAGAAATAAATTTTCGAATCTCAAAAGTAATTACTAAGAGCATTAATTGATTGTAGTAAACCTAATTAGTGGATTAAGGCTAATCATGATTATTAGAAGATTCAATTCAGGAACTTAGAGAAGGGATCTACACCTCTAATTGAAAATTTATGACAATAATTAATGTAAGAATAATTATTTTCTTCAATCCATCAAGTAAGAACCGCAAAGATAAGCAAAGAATTATCTTATCTTTTAAAAGAATAATTCTTCTAAGGTTGTTAGATAAATTTTAAGTAACCAATATAGGATGGTTAAAGAAAATTACTCTCAATAATATTAAGAATAGTGTTATCTAAAAGAACTAAGGGGTCTTTTGTTGGGAACAAGTTATCTAGGATAAGTTATTCCACAATGTATATGGGATAACTTATCCCACCACTAAGGCGAAAATGGTGGGATAAATAATCTTAGGGCTACCTAATACCTCCAAGAAAACATGGGATAAAATAATCCTGCATTTTATCCTGGGATTGTTATACCTTATACCTCATACCAAACAATTTCTAAATGGGGGAAAAATCGTCCCGTTCTATCCCAAATAGCATGGATCCGAATCCTACTTCTTATGGAAATAATTAGTAAAAGCTAACAAGAGAATTTTAAACCAGGAAACTTGTAATCTAGGTAAGCATGTAAATTAATATAAAGCTTTTCCCAAAACTACCAAACAAAGAGTTAGGGAAGAAGTGCAAAATTTGCACCAAAAACTCACGCCTAAGGACTCAAGTTTGGGTGTAGGTTCCATCTTTTTGGCGTGATTCTCAGCCTATTTTGGTCTTTTCAGCTCCCTTGGGACCTGTGGGCCTCAATCTTCCTCCTCTTTGGCTTGGACCATGAAATACGTATAACACTTAGACCAGTCCTCGCCATAGTTTTTGGGCTCTTCTTCCACAATAAGCATCATCTTTATCTCCAAAAACTCATGCTTGAGCACTCAAGTTTGGGGTGGGTTCCATCTTTTTGGTGTGATTCTCAGCCTATTGTGGGCTTTTCAGTTCCCTTGGGCTTGTGGGCCCCAATCTCCCTCCTCTTGGGCTTGGACCATGAAATACATGTAGTACTTAGCCCACTTCTCACCGTAGCTTTTGGGCTCTTCTTCCACGATAAACATCATCTTGATCTCCCATTGAAGCTCAACAACATTGTCTTGCATCTCCGTGGCTTCCAAAACATCATCTAGTCCTTTAATGGAGGTATGAGTCATGCAAACACGGATGCTACAGTATAGCTGAACTCTGCATGTATCTCTCGTATCTGCTTAAATAGCAACCTCAAACGAGGGATTTAGAGTGTCATTTTTGTGCGTCGCATCTCTATGAAGTAAAAGATTTTCCAAAATCCAAAAGTCTGGTCATGATCCTACCAAGCAGAAACATGAGAAGAAAAAAAACACGAGAAGAGCACAAGTACTGGCTTTTCTTGAACATTTAATGCTCAAAAGATATACATTTTTCTTTATTTAATGATGTGCCAGTATATGACTAATAATGGTTGTTATTAGGGAAAGTGAACTCCAAATGCATCTGCGTTATCTGATAAAATGTTGACCTTAAACAATGGATATTGGGTTACACCTTTTTATTGGCCATGGCTCTATGAGATAACATGATCTTCTGGAATCTGAGAGCTATTTACAATATCTAGCAAGCAGAAAAATTTTAAAAAAAGATCCCATCTCTCTAGTGCATGTCATGTTCAAAATATTTACATTGCTATTGAGGATGTTATTCTTCCTGTATCGTCTTATTGATAATATTGTAATAGTCATGCATAAGATTTTCTGTCTTATATTCAAATGTTTGTGGCAGGGTTTCCGAAGGCAGGATATTGAGAATTTGATCCTTCCCATTCGGCATCAATTTTTTTTTATGGATATGAAGTACTATGCAGGATATTTTTGATGCCCTCGTTTCTGGTACATGGTTCTGTTGGAGAGAACTAATTGAAACCGAGGCCACCTGCCTTGTATAAGTTTGTTTAGGAAAGAAGCTAAAGTGACTAGTTCTATCTTCGGTGACATGGAAGCTTGTGGTTGAGCTTTGAATCATCCTGATTGTGGGCCATGTTTCCTAGAGATTCTGAGAAGCAGCATCTTAGAATGGGATGGAGGGGAATTTTACTGTCGCTACTATTTTCCATCACTTTGGTTGAATCATCAAGCAATTCTGGAAAAATGTGGTCGCTGTACACAGCGTCAGGATCATCTCTACTTTATAGTTGTGCTGTGTACAGTGCTGGTTTTTTCGTACTGGTGGCTGTTGTCCTGTCTATGTATCTAATTGTTGAGCACCTAGCTGCGTACAATCAGCCCGAGGTTTTTGCTTACTCCTGTTCAATCTTCTTGAAGTTATTTTTACTTGCATGCATCAATTGATCCTATGGGCGGCTGATCTTTTTCTTTTTGGATCAGTTTGTGGTGCATGATTGAATACATGCTTGTATTATTATTTTTGTACAGACACTTGGTCTCTGTGGCATTACCTAGCTTAATTGTCTTAGAGAGACTGATAGGACTGAGTTATTTTTATCACAGGAACAGAAGTTTTTGATTGGACTGATCTTGATGGTTCCTGTTTATGCAGTGGAATCGGTGAGAGAACCTTTAAGCTTTTCTGTTAGCATTTTCTCCAGTTTATTGGGAAATGGTCTTTAAAAAGTTTGTTAGAAATATATTGAGACATTGGTTGTTGTTGTTGTTGTTGTTAATTATTATTATTATTATTATTATTATTATTATTATTATTATTATTTATTATTATAAATAAATCTCTCTATGGACAAGCAGAGAAAATATGACCTATCAAAAGGACCAGTTATTCTTACAAAGACAGTAAAAGAAGGGCTAAGATAAGAAAATGCAAGTCACTTTAGGTTTTTGTCAGTTCTGCATTTAGGTATAATTTTATAAAAACAGTTATAGCTGGTAACTTACTGTGACTTTGATGATGTCTCTGCATTACATTTCCTATACTCCTATGGGGACACTTGATATGTTTGTGAGCAAGGTTTGGATTTTGTGATTTGCCTCTGGAACAGAATTCATGGCTCCCCGTCTCTTCCGGTGTTGGTTAATATTGTTTCTTGGTCCACAATAATCTCTGAGAGATTCCTCATGATTCATTTCTCATGAACAGAACTGATGAATGAAACATGTATTCCTTAGTCAGCTGAATACAAATGAAGGCCTTAACAAATGGTTTAACTACCAATTAAACAGGGGAAAACTTAGATAAAAGGAAAGAAATAAAGTGTATGATGTAGTGCAGGTGCTCTACAAAGCATAAATTCCAAAAGAAGAAAATTTCCTAAAAGAATGGATGAAAAGGGTTACATATATCTTCCTTATCATAAAAAAACTGAAGGAATGGTTGTAAAGGGTAAAAAATGTGATACTTTTAAGTTATAATGACTTGGGTGCATCTTCAACAACCTATATGTCTAATTTTACAGTATGGTCATCACCCTCAATTTAAAGATATCGTGTTGTCTTTCTTTTTGTTTTAAGTTTCAGTTTGGTTTTTGTGTTGAATGTTTGAGCCTGCATTTACCTGACAGTTCTTATCTTTAATGGACTCAAATGGCGCATTCAACTGCGAGATCATACGTGATTGTTATGAGGCTTTTGCACTATATTGCTTTGAGAGGTACCTGATAGCCTGCTTAGGTAAGGCATTGGTTGTTGCTCTCTTCTCCTATTTTATTTATAAGTTGTCCCTTGGAAAAAGCCCATCTTGAAAATTTTAAGTGCCCCAGTTACTAGCTTGGAGTCTGATAGTGTAACAATATTTGTGTTTATTATTCACAACATAATTTTTCCAAATGTTTACTCCATCCATGTTGCTTTTGCATCTTATGTCACAATAGAGTTGTATAGTTTTCTCAATTCTCAGGGAATTTTCGATAGGCTTACAACAAAAGACAATTAGGGATTCATTAGAATTCTTACATTAATTTGGAAGATACTTCTTTTGGATGGGTCACACCAATAAACTGAATGAGTTCTGCATCATGAACTTTGTACTGCGCACATCACTTACAGGTTTTAGAAAGGCATATAGGAAAGAATGGAGAAATTTGGAAGGAAGAAACCGGATATGGAAGAAAAGAAAAAAAATGAGATAACATTGAATTCTATTTCTTTGGATCTGAGCTGTTCGCCTCTACTGGGATAAAATTATGCTAGCTTCTTTTTTTTAATTGAAGTTTCTTTCTTTAAAGATGATTCTCATATGAGCTATATGACATAGGTGGAGAGAAAAACACCATCGAATTTATGGAAAGTCAAAGTGTTGTAAGTTCCTCCAGCTTGCCTCTGCTGGATGATGCCTATGCATATGGAGTTGTTGAACATCCTTTTCCATTGAATTGCTTTATCAGGGAGTGGTATCTTGGTTCTGACTTCTATCAAGCAGTCAAAATTGGGATAGTGCAATATGTATGTGCTCCTCTAGTAATTTTTGCTATGATTTTGACAGTTACGTCAAGTTCCTATGTATTGAATAATTGAGGATTCTCCTTCCAGATGATTCTTAAGATGATATGTGCTTTACTGGCGATGGTTTTTCATCTTTTTGGCATCTACGGTGAAGGCAAATTTGAGTGGAGATATGCGTAAGTCAACCAGGGTTTTCCTGAATACTTCAAAGATTAATTGAATTTATGCCATATATTGGACATGTCATGAAAGCACAAGCTTTCCGCATCGTTGATCTGAGTGTTATTTCTTGCAGCTATCCGTACTTGGCAGTTGTTCTTAATTTTAGCCAAACGTGGGCCTTGTATTGCCTTGTGCAGTTTTATTCAGTCACCAAGAATAAATTAGCACCGATTAAGCCATTGGCGAAGTTTCTGGTATTCAAGTCAATCGTATTCTTGACATGGTGGCAAGGTATAGCTGTTGCCTTCCTGTTGTCATTTGGAACATTCAAAGGTTATTTGGTGCAGCTGTTGAAGACACGGATCCAGGACTACATCATCTGCATTGAGGTCAGTTATGTTTATTGAATTAGTTTTGCACTCTAATCATTGCTTGATCTCTAATTCGTGTGCCAACAGAGGCTCATGAATAGAACTGATTTATTTTGGCGTGGGAAATGTGCTAACTTTTGGTTTGCATCGATGAGATGCTGGAATATTCTGGCTATGAACTTCTGTATATTAAAGTGAAGGCATAGTGCTCTTGAATTTCTAGCTCTTTATGTCTCTACCATTTCGAAATCGAGTTGTTCTAGAATTAGTGAAGGATGGGGTAGGGGAGTGATACAACTTAAAATTGAGGACAGTGAGAGCTGGATCACAAAACATCCCTAAATATTGGACTTGTGCATTTAAGTTGTTTCAAGGAGCAGCGTCGACATGATATATTTTGAGCTGCACTCATAGGTGGTACTTGGCTGCTGAAGTTGACATTTGAAAGTAGAACTTGTTTGTGATGCAGTACCAAAAAAGCTAGTGGAACAAAGATAGGAAGAAGAATAATTATAAAGAGAGAGAAAGTATAATTCTAGTCTGCTAACCTGTTAAGATATGATACTTGGCCTAACTCAACCTCAAAAGCTAGCATGAGGGAAGGTTTGCCCAAGGCCATCTAAATAGATCACCAATCCATTCCCCAACCAATCTGGGACTCTTAACCCTCTCTAACACCATCTTCATGCCCAGACCCAAACTGGAGTATGAACTAGGAGCCTAAACAAGGATGGACTTGACTATGATATCGTGTCAAGGTATGACACTTGAGCCTAACGCAACGCCAAAAGTTAGTTCATGATGTAGGTTTTTCCGTCAATATAAATGGACCATCAGTCCATTCTCCAACCAATGTGGTGATCTAATCCACTCTAACATAAACACAAGTACATGATGGGGGTTCTACTTGTAGGATATTGAATTAAACAAGTTAACACCCTTAGAACTTGTGAGAGTTCTCCTTGATGTTTGTCAATGATATCTCTCTTCATTAAAAAAACCTCTTAAAACTAGTAGAATCTCATCTCGAACTAAAAGATAAACGAAGTTAAAACTATTATTTCCGACAAAAAGGAAATATTTTGTCTAATAACTAAACCCTATAACTAACAGAAATAGAAGGGCATTTCCACTTGATTTTTTAACTCAGGTATAAGATAAATAAAAATCAGGGGTAATTGCACTTTCTAACTCGGGGATAATTCTGATTTTTGTCCTCATGTTATTTCATGAAGAATATAGCCTTGAATTAATTAAACTGTGAGCTTTTGGTCCCTTTACGTATCTTTAGAACTTTTATCAGCCTAACTGTAAAATAATGTTAAAAAATCAATATAACACAGTTGCAATTAAATAGTTTAACAGTCAGTAAATTTATTAAATTTGTGAAGACACATGCAGAAGGATAAACGATGTACATTTCAATTAGCGAAGGTTAAATGTGCTCAAACAAAGTCATGAGGACCATAATGTGATCTTTTTAAATAATTCAGGGGCTAAAATTACTAATTTCCCTAAAGATTAAGATGTTGATATAGTAGTCTTGTGTCGAAACACGGGCATGGTTGCAAGAAAAGCAAATCAGATAGCCAACTCTTGTGGTTGGGATTATGAAAGCAACTACTTGTTTTGTTCGGATGGAAATCCTGACAATTGATCAGAAAAATTTTTCTTGATATACATTGGTAGAACTAAGAAGAAACTTCAACAGTTGTATCAGTACTAGCTACAACATTTTGTAGGGATCACAAGCATCATGTATCTGGTCTCATCAGGAGGGGGAGAGAATCTGCATATTGATAAAACCAAAGCAACTTTTATGATTATTATGTTGCAACATTTTTTGTATTTTCGGTAAGAGAGAGAGCCGCACAATTTTCCTGGAGATTTACTTAACTGATGTTGGTCGGAGTTAGCCCTTTCCTTAGCGGGCTTGGGACTAAAAGAATGGTTGGGACAACAAACATCCATCTCGTTCGTCCTTTGGATAC
>JAOTQR010000079.1:17373118-17383490 GCA_025774065.1 Solanum ossicruentum
TTGTAATTTATGTAAAAATATTTTGTAATTTTTGTAAAAATTATTTTATTTTTTTCATTTTTTTATAAATGCCACGTATAAAATAAGAGGTATGACATGTACAGGATTTGATTACATGGACAAATATGGCATGACATAATTGGCTGAAAAAATACGTCAGCGCCACTGTACCTCACGCGCCACGTCAGCGACTGATATGTGTCTACTTATTCAGGAATTGCCAAATTGAGAGTCAAATTTGTGCACTATGAAAGCTTAAGGTCCAACTTAAAAAGTTTTATCAAGTTTAGGATCAAAAGATACCGAAGAAATTAAGAATAATAAGAGAATGAGTGAGCACGTGACAATTGGTAATGAAGCAAACTGAATCAAGAAGTAAGAAGTAGATTTGAAGTTGAATTGCGAGTACTGTAAATGTCAAGGTTGTCCATGTGTGGTGCAAATAGTTAAATCACAATTCCTCAGATATAGAGATATTACTAATGCATAGAAACAAGCACGAGTCTCGACTTTATTACTACATAATAAAGAAAGAACACGACATGTTAACTAATCATAATTGGTTCAGAATTGGGTATTTCCGGGGTAATTGAAATCAAAAGGAACAATGGAAGCACAATAATCAATAGCTTGATTCATCGTTGAAGTAGACGGTGCAAGTGAAGAAGAACCATTAATCATACTCAATTCATCACCTCTCATATTTACTCTCTTCTTCAATTCTTCTAATGCGCACACAAATTTTTCAAGTTCCTCGATCCCCATATCATCTGTCGATTCATTCCACCAGAATCCTCCATTATTATCACTACTACCATTCACCATTTTTGATTCATCAATAATCTCCTTATTCTTCTTCTCCGCCTCCAATTCTCTACAGATCTGAGAATAGTATTCGTTGCTCTGTTGAACAAAATCGAATTGTTGATCACCGGCAGACTCTTCTTCTTGTCCGGTGAGATACCGGTTAATGACTGCGTCAGGGCTAGGATGACCGAAGGTGAATAAACGCTGTCGTTTCAGAGACTGAACCACAATAGCGATTTCAGCACCCGTTAAAATGCAAAGTTCACTAGCTTTCTTGAAAAGACCCAAACGACGTTTGCTAAAGGTAACGTGTCTCTTGTTTTGATTTGCTATTGGTTTGATCGTGATTTTCCTCCGCCCTTGAGTTTTCTTAACGGTGACGGCGGAGGAGTTGACGGCATTGGTATTATTATTAATGTTCATCATGGAGAAAAAGGTTCATTATTATTAATTTACAAGAATTTATTTATATAAAGAGGATATATAACGTGTACTGTATATTCAAGAATCGGAGGGAAATTTATTTACTCGTTTTAATTGTAGTTGTACGAAAGAATTGGGTTATAAATTTGGAAAGTAAGGAGTAATAATTAGGAATTACTTCTCCTAAATAGGAAAGGAAAGACTTAATTGAGGAACTTTCCTACAATTTTGGGTAGTAATTGGAAAGCTATAATTTCTAATTGGAAAAAAGAATAAGGAAATATTTCTTACCACATGTGCGATGTGGTGTTTATTATACCTACTTTTGATAGGATTAAAAGTATTCCATAGTAACTTATATATTTCATCTATCTCATTTTATGTAATATCGTTTCTTTTTTTATCCGTCCCAAAAAAAATTCTAATTGAAAACACTTTGGCATTAAAATTTTCCTTTTACCCTTATAAAATAAATCTCAACCATACAAATTTTTCAAAATGATTTTAAACCACAAGTTTCAAAAGTCTTACTTTTTTTCTTAAACCCCGTGTCAATTCAAATGGTGATACATAACATGGGTAGTTATTGTGACAAAATAAAAATTATTGTCAATTTGAGGGATGCTTACAGTTATGACAAAATAAAATACAGACCTTTGCTAATTTTAAGGCTTGTTGGTATATTTTTAATAACTGTGTACTCAAAGTTTGTCTAGGGACACCTCGACTAATTTTATGGGCTACTTATGATCTATCTCATAATCCCTTATTGGAGTCTGCTGAGATACTTTTAGTTTGGAAGATGAATGCTTTTATTGCTACTGTAAGTGGTCATGCCTTCATAGTCGATGGAATGAAAATGCCTAGCCAGATAGGTACAGCTTGTCTGGTTTATGAAAATTTGGTAAAGTTAATTAGGGTATAATATGTAGCATGTTTGAGAGCACTAGGGCATATGAATAACATAGAGTCAACAGCAAACAATTATGGGCTCATCAACATGCATATTGCAGCAAAAACATATCAAAAAGGCAGCAGACTTGAGCAATGTTGGACTAAGACAGTCCAATCCATCTGATTATAAGTGAGAATCAGATTATGAAGAATACCTTCATCTTTACAGTGATGGCACAAAAGCAGTCCAATCCACGTTCATGGGAGGATTAGTTTGTTAGGGTAGAAATTATCACATCTTAACTTATATTTTTGGACCCTCCATTTAATTCCGACAACATAAATCAAACTCACAATCCTCCTCCGTATATTTTTATATTCATAAATCAATATCTGATGAAAAAACATACACAAAATGAAACTGAAAGAATTTAGCTAGTTACCTCAATAAGCTCCCACTGTAGTCGTTGCTTTTGCCTCTCAACTGATACGGCCATATGGGACAACATACTGACTTTTGAGAAAGTTTGCCAAGAGCTTGCACAAGCAGGTTTGAACCATTATCACTTCCTTGTCCATCCCCGTTGAGTTCCAGCATGAAACTTCCAAAGTAACTAACAAGCAATCAACAATTAGTTAGAAGCAATAGTAACTAAAAATGATAAAGAATAAAAAGCAATAATCAACTCAGTTATTTCTAACATGACAACTAACGTCTCCTCCTTGTCTTGTGAGTTAGCTTCATTAGAGCTTGAAGAAGAATTTAAGTTGTCATCATTGAGTATTATATTCTCTTTCTCAACTAGGTCATTTAGTTGAGCCAAATCTTGCTATTGCTGTCAGCTTGTTATCATACTAATATTGCTTGTGCTGTTGTCGTGGTTTTTTCTTCATATTCTCCTAGAATTGAAATTTCTCCTGCAAGTATTACTTTAAAACAATGCATAGTCGGCCAACCATGTTGCACAACCACCTGGGCCAACTTGCCACACCTATGATGAGGATTACGGTTGTTTATTTACACAACAGTCACAAATCAAATTCTTGGATATTTTCCATCTTTCTCTCTATTGAAATAGCCAGAATGATGCTTAAGATTAATGTATGAATCTCCTTATCATTTATCAAGACTACCTATTAGAGAATATATCATACATGCTATAGGTTAATCCACTCATCACATTAACGTTTAGGATGGGACGCTCAGATTCTTTTGCACTAAAACCCCTCTTTGCTCTTCCAAATACTACCTACCAGCCAAGTAGAAATATCAAAACAAGCCAAATACAACATAAACAACAATACAAGTTCACAACCCCTAACAAAATGTGAACTTTAAACAGTTACAGAGCATAAAAGATCCAAAAACAAAGCCTGTATAGGAGTATAAGTCAAATACTTACTAAACTAACAATGAAAGTACAAACACCCATCTAACAAAATGTGAACCTTAAACAGTTTCGTAGCATAAAAAGATCAAAAGACATATCTCGAAGAGTTTTGTTCAACTCCGAATAAGCCAAATACTTACTAAACTAACAATAAAAGAACAGTACCTCCACAAAAATACAACAACAGAATCACCGAAACTCCACAAGTAAAATCTGAGAAAGGCAAAATTTATGCAGACCTTACCACTACTACTCGTAGAGGTAGAAAGGATATTTCTGAAGAAAAAAGACAGAAGTCCTGCCGAGATTTGAACTCAAACTATTGGATTCAGAGTAGAACTATCCGTACTTGGTATTTACATTAGTGAGAGAGAAAATATGTATCCCATCACATTAGTCGAGGTGGATGCCAAACTCGAGCACCACGGTTATTAAAAATATATCAACAAGCCTTAAAATTAGCAAAGGTCTGTATTTTTTATTGTTCTTTTCCAGTCTAAGACAGTTCTTTATGTAAGCTTCTGTTCTTTTCCAGTCTAAGACAGCTCTTGCCAGTCTGGGATTCTGAAATTGACAAGAAAAGACATCTATTTAGGACAGTAGAGTCTTTCGACAAGCTTAGGTAAGAAGAAGCTAAATTTTTCCATATTATTTAATATGTAGCATCTTGGCTTTGTTATTCCAATTATTGTAGGCATATTAAGCACGAGTTGAGAGGGCAACAGTATGTTCTGATGAGAGGATGCATCAAGGTTTGCAGTAAGGTGGTCACAGCATAGAATTTTAAGCATCTGGACCAAGATTTTCTCATTTTGCTTCATCCCCGCCTATCATGCAGGTTGTTCTTTTGTGAACTTCAAGATTAGCTTGGTTACCGTGGAGCTTGCAGTAAATGAGTTCTGATTTCACTTTTAGCTTACTCAAAACTGTCTTGAACTTGTTGAGATTTGAGTTGTTATCAAACTAGATAGTGAAAGTCATAAATTGATAATATTCCTTGCTGTAGATCATATTAGGTGTGAAGCCCTAAGGACTGTACATTAGATAAACACCAGCTAGGGATGGCGGTCAAATTTAGACAGGGTCAAGACAACAAATACCTCAAAATTCAATCAAACCCAAATTTGATTGGGTCAAAACAGGTCAAGACAACAAGTTAAGACAACAAACGAGCCAAAACTCAATAATGGGAATTATGTGAATAAAGAAGGGAAAATGTTAGCCGTAAGATCCAAATACTTGTTCACTTTGAAATTTCAGTTATAGCGTTGATTTATTCATGTCTGTCTCAAAGATTTGTATTCATCATTGTAAGAGTCGCCATTTAGCAGCTCGTTTTGGCTTGGCTGAATGGATTGGATCATTCTGGTAAAATGAAGCTAGGTTTATATGATTGGATTTGTTGTGTGTTTAGGTTTGGATGGAGGCTCTTTGGTTGATGTATGATTCTGAGGAAAGATAAAAATTTTGAATATGTATTTGAATTTTTTTATTTGTTCCTTTTTTAATCATAAAATTAGGATACAAGTCTCTTCGATAAATTAGTCATACATATTTTTGTCAACACAGGATCACTTCGTTTCTTATACTAGTCAAGATTTCTAACAAGAAGGGTATCTATCTATTAAACTATTTGGCTAGCTGAAATGAAAAGATAGATCGAAGTACTCTTATATTTACATGTTCACAACATTATTCACAACATTCATCCCTAGAATCACATTAAATGACAAACCAATTACATGGGCCATGGTTTTCTGAAAATCATCAAACTGCTAAATACAAACCCAGAATCAGAAGCTGTTAAACTATAGCACACATACCAAGAAGAATTCACCATGTTTCAAAACTAACATTCTACCAATTATATGCAAAATACAATATTGCATGGTTCAGAATATGCATATGTCTATTAAATACATTGTACCAACAAACCCCAACAACCAATCTAACAGTGCAGTTACAAATAAGAACAAAAGTCTTTTGGTCAATCTAGTATATGCAACAACTGTCATATATTTCATACTGGAAACCAATTTATGCAAAGATTAAAACCAGTAAAACAGCAATTATCACAAATATATAATCTTCAGATCCGATGAATTTCTGTAAACGGATGATAAATCAGGAAAGGTAGAAGTAACCGGAAGCCATGGGTATGGGAGGCATCGGAAAGACATAACAATTCTATTTTTCCATTTTGATTGGAAAAATAAGTAATTATATCTTTCGATCCCTCCCACACCAATAACCTCTCAAAACTTCATCCTTTCCACTTCATCCATATTTCCATAGCTGATTTACTCATTCCTTCTCACTCAATTTGAGAAATATTCAAAATTAAATCATAAAAAGAACGAATTTAATTTCTCATAAAAGAAAGAAGCCATCAGTAACCAAAGTTCATCCCCAGAAGCTTTAAGGCTATGTACGGTCCGCATCATGGTTTGATCTTTCCAAAGAAAGATCCCATCACATGGCTCCTATAAATGTTTGTGTGTATTTGAATAACAAAAAATAACTCAACACAACGAAAATAATCGAAAAAAAAAAGAGAAAAAGAGCTCAGAAAGTATTATGGGTATGAGAAATTTCACATCACTAATATCAGAGTGGTGCATGACTTTCTCCAGATATCATCACAGCCCCAATTATTTTTTAAAAAACATGAAAACCAAATCTGTGTTTTGTGTGTGAAAGTGATAAGGAAGTAGTGGTTGAGAAGGTGAGATAGTGTGTGATGATGGTGGATAGGCGGAATATATAAAGTGAAAGGGAAGGGGGCTGATCTGAAACCCTAATAAGATGAATGTGGGCTTTATAGTCATGGGCCTAACAAATCCACAGAGAATTGGGGTAGACTAATTCTACTTCTATTTATTCTTTATCTTTATTTATCCTCAATTTAATTAAAAATTATATATAAATAATATTTACAATGAATAAATATAATATTCATATAAACAAAATTAAATAGATATTATTTGTTTGATTTCATAATTTAATCCATTGTAAACTAGCAAGAATGACAAAAATTGATTCAATTACTTATAACATAGAGATATCTATCTATATCTATACTTTATGAACTATATTAAAAGTGTAGAAATTTTTCATAATGTTGATTAAATTTTTTGCCCTTCGTTAAAAGGCAAAATTGTCTTTTCACTTTTAACTTTTTTTTATAATTACTATTTTAATATTATTAAATATAAATACAAATTAAATAAAGAAAAATCCCTATACAAAGAATATTTTTCCAACTAAAATAAACTTGGTATAAAAGGAAATTAGTCAAACAGAAAAAGAAATTTAAAAGGAAAAACACGTCCAAAAAAAATTAAAGGAAAAATTAAATAAAGAAAAATCTCTACACAAAGAAACTTTTCCCAATTAAAATAGACTTGATGTAAAAGGAAATTAATTTAAAAAACAATAAAAAAATAAAGGGGAAGCACGTACAAAGTGAAAAAGAAAAAAACTTTCTTTTTTTGTAAGGGAATATGGTTAATTTTATTTTTTATTTTTTTCCTTTAATAACACAAGTTTCTCAATTTGAAGAGTAAATTCAAATAATAATTTTTTAAAAAATTAAAAGGGAAAAGATATTAATTGCTTAAAAATAAATAAAAGTTTTTATAATTTCACCATGAATCCTAATTATATGATGAAAAGTTTTGTCATAAATATAATAAAATATTATTTTCTTTTCTTTTTGATTTATAACTTTTCTATTACTATAAAAACACTTAAATTTTAACTTTTAATTCATTCACTCCTTTCATTGATGTGTGCTAAGTGGTGTTGAATCTTACTTTATGATTTTTCTCGAACTTCTACTTGATTTTCAGGTTTCCTTATTTTATAAACTCACTTTCTTTGTTTCGTATTCTTTTCCCTTTCTTTTTCACTTTTTGAACTTAAAGAAAAAATTATATTAATTGTTATGTTAGCTTAATTTGTTTCATTCGAATTATATTATGGTCTTCGTTTAGTTAGTTTAGTCTAATAAATTTTCGTTATTTAAAAATTTCTATTATTTTGTTTCAAACTTCTCTATCAATTCAGTTCCATCTATTCAAGTAAAGTAATATCTAAAGTAAGGTGATATTTTTTCATTTTATATATTTTTTATGTTATAAATGTATATATTATTTTTATTATTATTTTTTTCAACAATTTATTTTAGACAACTTTCCAATGGATTCTAAGAATGACTTGATCAATAAAGTTGTGACAATTAATACTTTAAAAATATGATTTTTATTGGATAATAAAAGTCTTATTTATTGACAATGGACCAATAAAACAACATAAAAAAGGCACCAATGAAGGCACTCGAAAGACTTTAACATCTCTTGATGAAGAGGTAATAGTTTTTTCCTTTATTTTTTTATTTTAATATTACATATATATTTTAGTCATTAATGTTTAATTTTTTAACATGCACAAAAGTTAATGCTACACTTTTTAACAATTATGTTTTAAAGTAGAACGAAAAGTTGCAATAATACAAAGTTTATTAGATCATAAATGGACACATTAAACGTATTAATCCAAATTTTCTATTGATAAACAAAGAGATTGAGATTGAATTTATCGATAACACTATAGTTCAGCACTGTAACAATCATTTTTACTGTCTCTTTTCAAACAATTTTGTTTAGCTTGAAGAACAACATTACGTATCAAGGGGAAATACTATATAATATAAAAATAATATGTTCCTCTTACTTACTTAATAATTTTTTTCATAATTTTTTTCTATATTAAAAGTATAAAGATCCTTAAAAATGGTGCTTGAACTTTTTGTCTTTCATTAAAAGATTTTGCTTTATATAAAACTGTTTTTTCAATATTTTTCTTAAATAGTATACCTTATTTAAATGTTATATATTACATATTGACATGAATAAACATAACATACTTATTGAATAGAAATTTAGCATGAGTTTTAATTAGTGATAGAATATTTATAAATAAAAATAAAAAGTTGAATAGGATTATATTGTTATTTTACATATAGTATTTTTCTTATAAAATTTTTACCTCTATACATCTGACGTTGTTTAATTTTTTTTCATATTGTTATATTTTGTCTTTATCTATCTAGATCATTTATTTCTAATAATATAATTTTAGTTTATTTTGCAGCGTTCATGACATAATTCATGAACTCTACCTTTTTGGATAAAATTAAAAAAAATGGCAATGGCAATTGATGATTTGTGTTGATGGTAAGTGATGCATTCATTTTTTACATCAGATTGGGATTAATGGTATTTATTATTGAAATATCTACCTTATCACAAGTAATTATTTAAATTTTAAATAACTATACATACTTGAATTTTCTCTTAGCAAACTAATTTTATGTTTCTAATTCAAAGGTCGTAAAAAAGTATCACACAAATAAGTGAAGACAATCTTTCGAAGTAACACTCATACTTGGAGAGAGTAACCAACATCTAATATCATTTTATTACTTTTAGTAAGAACAAACCTACTAATAAGATTCGACAATTTTTTGAAAAAAATTATTCCTAATATTAGACTTTTAGAAATAATAATACTTAAATATATTTAATTGTATCATTTTTTAAAAATTTTTGCATTATTCATTATAAATTTGAATTGTTAGAATAGAAATATACTAAGAATATATTGAGATAGTCTATAATTTGCCTATATTAAGAAAAAAAAAGCTATAGATCAATAACAATTAAAAATTTATGTTATTTTTGTCAATAAGAAATTGTTATTTAAAGAGTTATATTATTTTTATGCTATATAGAAAACATGTTAATTAAAAAAAAAAGGTTAACTACATAAAAATTAAAGTCAACTTTATTGCATAAGTATTCATCAAAAGCGAAAAAAATAAATTGAAAATATTTTTATACAGTTTAATTTTTTGAGTCCTTATAATGACAAAAACGTGTTTAATAATTTATCCTTTCATGGGAGGAAAATGTTAAAGTAGAGGAAATATATTTTTTATTAATAGACGCATGATACACATTCAATACACATATACTAAATTAATATTACTTTAAAAATATAAAGGTCCTTAGAAATATTTTTTCAAATATTTTTAGTATTTAATTTAATAATATTAATGTGACACACATGTGCAACACATGTATACTAAACTAGTATACTATATTAAAAGTGTGAAAGTCCTTAAAAATGTTGATTGAACCTTTTGGCTCTTCGTTAAAATACTACTCATTAGACAAAATCATGTTTTCACCTTTTTTTAGAATTATTATTTTAATAATATTAAATATAAGTAAAAATAAATAAAAAAAATCCCTACAGAATTCTTTTCCAACTAAAATAGATTGGTGTAAAAGAAAATTAATAAAAAAAAAATTAAAAGGAAAACACGTTCAATTTAGTCAAAAAGAAAAAAAATTAAGGAAAAAATAAACTTAAAAAATCTCCACATAAAAAATCATTTTAAACTAAAATATACTTGATGTAAAAGGAAATTAGTCAAAAAGACAAAATGGGGCAGGCAGGGTGAACACGTGAAAAACGAAAAATCTTTTAGAAATGTTTTTCTTTTTTTTGTAAGGAATATGGTTTGGTTAATTTTCATTTTTTACCAATTTTTTAAGAATTATTATATTAATAATATTAAATATAATAAAAATTAAATTAAAAAAATCCTAGACAAAGAATTCTTTTTTAACTAGAGTTGGTCTAAAAGGTAATTAGGATTTCTTTTTTTTAAAAAGAAAAAAAAGTGGAAAACATCCACATTAATAAAAAGTGGAAAAAAAAATATTTTTTTAAGCGAACACGTTTGGTTAACAAAAATTAATAAAATTAAATTTAAAAAAATTGCTACA
>JAOTQR010000079.1:17396843-17410988 GCA_025774065.1 Solanum ossicruentum
AGCTTGAGCCAAAGTCCTGCAGTAGTAGTCTCGTGAACCACCTCGCGGAGCACCTCCTTGGATAAACAAAGTTGGATGGCTGATAAAGCTTTTTCATCCAACTCTATCCATTGCTCATTGGTCATAGAGTCGAATTTTTTTGACTCCCCTTCAAGAGCCTTTTTCAACTTGTTCTATGTGAGAACGACCTTCATTTGGACTCTCCAGATGGAGAAACTAATCTTGTTATCAAACTTTTTAATATCAAATTTTGTAACAGAAGCCATCTTAAAAAACTGTCGTACGTATGAATAGTGATCGTACGTATGAACAGTAACCGTACAGTATTTGTGACTATCATGACCGAGCTCTGATACCACTTGCTAGGAAATAACAGGCGCTAGCGGAACCGTGATAAGGATTAGGATCGATATTGAAAAGTATAAATAAATTAGGCAAGATAATAAAATGGAGACACAGATTTAACGTGGTTCACCGAAAAATAGGCTACATCCACGGACGACGACGAGCATAATATCACTATAATAGAGAAATATACAACAAAACCTCACCGGGCCTAAGCACTACGAGAATATAATTTTTGAGTATCACTCAGTGATATAAAAGGAGTATTACAACACTCACAAAGTGTATCTCACAGAATGTTTTTGGTTTTTTCTTATTTTTCCTCTCTTTGGTGTGTTAAAATGAAGCTTAAGTTCTTCTTTTATAGGCAAACTTTGCCTACAATTGTTGAAAAAACTCAACAAAGTTGGCAAAGTTGGTGGCCAAGAATACCATGCCTAATTTGACAAATTAGGCAGCCAATCTTGAACAAATTTGGTAGCCAACATTTGTTGAAAAACATGTGGACAGATTTCAACAGTTTTGTGTTATTCAGTTGGTACTAGTAGGACAGCGGTAGTAGTCTTTTCAGAAAAAATCATGCATTTTTAGGTAGATTAATCCTAAGAAAGCCAAGTACTGATGCAACATAACTCCGGTATGCTGGGACATCTTCCTTGCTTAGCAAATTGTACAGTGACTATCTGTCTATCTCCAGCTTTTGCATACAAGAAGCAGAAGTGTTCTGGTTCTGTCTTTTTTTACAACAATTCTCGCAATGACAGGTGATATTTCTTCTTAATTTGGCTTTTCACTGTGATAGTTTACTTGAAGGAAAAAAAGGCCTAAGTTTGTGTCTTAATTATATTTGTCACAGGTGAATTACATACTAGGAGATAACCCCTTGAAAATGAGTTATGTTCAAGTTCACCATCAATCCCTTGGGATGGAGAATCGATATACATGTTCAACAAGGCAAAATCCAAATATGGTTGCAGGATCAAATAAGGATGACGTTCGGACAATAGAAGGAAACCATGTCAAATATATAGCAAGTAATTCTGGTCTTGTAGCAGCACTGATTGCACTTTCATGATCCTCCTACTGGATCTTCTAATCCAGTTGGAGGTAATATAGGAATTGACAACTTCAATGAAGTACACACGTCTTATATTAAATAGTTTGATGCAAACACGGGCCTCATTATTTACATACACCTAGTGTTTACATCAAACCATATAATGTAACCTTAGAATCACAAATTCAAAATGAAAGGTACACATCCCCTTTTGGTGCTTACCAAATGAAGTGTACGTTCACGTAACTGAATTTGGGATGTATATTTTACATAACTAGAAAAACAAGGACAATGGTTAGGAAACTTAAAAAGTTATATTTACAGGTAGTTTGTCATGACACTTTCTTGGGCATGCATATTGCACTTCTATCTTCATGTAGATTTTAACTTATCAAGACCATATGCATCCTACAAACAAATGTAGAAAATAATTGTTATTAGTGTAGAGAAATATAATGGAGGTAGTCAAACAGAAAAATATTATATTGAGATCTCACCAAAACGTCGTGAATTTCTTTTAACAAAGGTGACAACAGTGAAATGAAGGTACGCAATTCCTTCTTAAAGTCATCGTTACTTTTATCTTTGCCCTTGAGAATTGTGATTAACTCCTTGCTGTCTGGCACTAGTTTTAGTGCTACCTGCATAGTAATTTTTTGTTTAATTTTAAGATAGAATTATATTACCTAAAAACGATTTTTACATCATGTAGTTGTCCATCAAAATAATAGCCACAATTCTATATTTTTTTTATACTGATGTGTGTGTATATAATGAACATATTTTAGACGTAAATAACTAATGCTTATTTTTGGAATAATTACAGTTATAAACACTTGGTCAACTTATTTACAAAATATATAGGTTGTGCATACTTATATTAGATATACATTTATTATATATACCAATGCACAATATACACAAAATGAGTGTTACACCCGTTAAAAACATCAAAATACCCCTAGATGAGAGATTGCTTGCATGAAACGTATTATTCTGAACCTCTTTTGGAAAATATGACGTCGAAATCGCGATCAACATGAAAAATTGTGTGAGAAAATGGTCTTGATTAAATTTTAGAATAATTGGATCAAAAAATAATTTTACGGAGCAAAAGTGCAATTTCTAGCAAGGTGCGCGACACCTTCACATCATAGACCTGCTCTTAATTTTGCTCCTATTATTTTCTACAGGGTTAGAAATTTGATCAAAAAATTTTCGAAAAAATGAACTAGGAGGGACCAGGTCAGCAACGCGTTCAAAATTTTTAAATATTTTAAGAACATTCTAGACTTTTTCTCACGCCTCCTCTACTTTACCCACAACTAATATAGGTTTCTTTTTTTTGTCTCGAAGGGTTCCTAAACCCATTCTTAAGTCCTAATTAGGGAAAAGATTCGCTTGAAGACTAGCAATAGTCTCTGAGTGTCGGTTACGTCTAGGGTCCCCTCCCAGTGTCTATACTATATATTTTGGCTATGTTGATAAACTAGCTGGCCAAATTATACATATCCGTAACTTCCTACATTCTTTTTTAAAATATGAGGCTAGAGGTTGCAATTATTTTTAGCGAGCGGTGAAATGCGTAACCTTTCCTAAAAGAATGACCCCTATTCTCCTAATTCATGTGAAGAATCAAAGTTGAAGAGGTAGAGAGACTTTAATATTGTGATGATGAAAAGATGAAGAGAAGAAAATGACCTTGAAGGCAGCTGAAGAGATCCATCCATGCCATGGCTTAAGGGTGTTGTTGTAAGATTCTTGAACAGCTTGCACCATGTTCCTATCTAAATCTTCAGCCAGTAATTCTAACAATGCTAAGGTGAAATCCAAGGATCTGCAAGTATATATGCCCAGTCAAGAATACTAAGTTCAAACCAATAATTAAAATAGGCACACCGTCACTATTGTTAACATTCTTTCACTACCAAAGGATATCATATCTACAATTATGTCTCCTTAAAAGATATTGTTACTGGTCATAACATATAAAAATTACATGATGGAATAAATTGAAAAAAAGATCGAATTTACTCATTTCTATAATGAAGGATGCGTTAGGCTTATACTCTTGAGACACTATGGTCTACATGAACAAACGAACAATGGTTGTTGATCCTAATCTTCACGTATGCAAATACAAATATATAAATATTGAATAAAAGACGAATTCAAAATTTTAAATTCTTACGACTGATTGCATGCACTTTGAAAATCATAAATCCAAACTAAAACACTAGCTGTTATGTGTTGTGTTGAAAAAATTGAATTATTACCTGGTAAGCCAAAGAAGAGCCTTGGTACAACTAGGACCCTTTGTTTCTTTGCCTTCACTAATCTCTTTCTTCATTATCTCAACCATATTTGAGCAAAGGGCAGGGTCTAAATCATGCATCTTTTCCAATCTCTATACACATATAAATAAACTTAACTTAGCACACCTACTATATATATGGTAAAAACAAAAAATTATAATTAAGTCATAAATACATAATTGTGATTTTTAATTTGAGTTCAGCTAACATTTATGAGAAAAGCATGCATCATATCAAGTAAAAATAATCATAAATTTTTACTTTTATCTTTTTGTATTTAAATTGCCAAGATTTTGTCATCTTATTACAAAAAGAAAAACAATTATTTGAGAAAAAAAATAGAACAAATTAAATGTAAAATTAATTAGCTAATTTAAGGGCATATTCGGTGCTATAGAAAAGGACAGTTTCTTTCATTTAAGAAAATAAAATTATGTTTTTCCTAAATACAGTAAACTTTATGGAAGATTAGCTTGATTAAAGTAGATAAATCCTTTTCTCAAACCATATAGCAGTACCTATGAGTACAATGACATTGACGTGCTAAGAAACAAATAAAGAAATTAAGGAGAATTTATGCACGCAATGATGTAATGTACGTAACGATTAATAAAAGAATTATAAACCAAAAATGTTACTGTGTGATTACTGTTTTCATAAAAGTCTAAACTGTGTAAACTGAGCGATTCTGTTAGATTTAAAATAGTTATGATACAAGCTAAGAAAGCTCTATGCAAATATCTTCTATCAATAAAATAAAGTCAAAATAAAATTAGCAGATAGTAATCTATGTTTGGAGGGGCCAAAAATAAAATCAAAATCGTGTGTTTTACACAATACAACATGAAAGTGACTGAGAGCTTAGTCGAGTAGCGGAGTTAGTATTTTCGTCAAGTATGTTCATACTTTTAGAATGTGGGTGGGCGATATTTGTATCAAGGGTGTTCGATATATATATCAAAATATCTATATTAACCTATATATTCCAAAAAAATCCGATAAAGAGTGTTCATCTGATCATCTTTGGCTCAATATAGCTCCGCACCTGGAGCGTACAGCTTTATTCGCACAGTAAAAAAGACAAAGAAAAAAAGAATTACGTTACATCAATCAAGTTACAAAAGTCTTCATTCACACAAGTATTATTTCCTCTCTTAATTATTTATTTGATTTTGATTTTAATTTCATACAGATTTTAGTAAAACATAAAAAAAGAAATTAAATCTCGTAAATAAATAAAAAGACAAGGAAATTAATTATTTAATATATTTAGGCATTGTATGATTGTACCTGGATGTTTTGAAATATGTCTTGTCTCAATACTGCCATTGTCGGCCCTATCTTATCTGCAAATCATTTCAAAACCAAGCTAGAATTAATAAGAAACCAAATCCATGAAAACTATCCAAAGCTGTCCGGAAGAACATAACAAACTTCAAAAGGAATCTATACTGACCAAGAACTTGAAGGACCAAATTGGAGACAGAGAGAAAAGGCATGGTAGGAATATTATGCTGAGCAACTTGCTGTTGTTGATCATGTTTAACTAATTTGACTTTGAGAAGCTTCATCATAGACAGTTCTTCAATACAACTTGTTAGTTCTGTTGACTCCACTTCCATATCTCTTCTTCTCTTCATTTCACACCAATTCATATCAAATAAAACTTGTCTAAAAGATAATATATAGTGCCAAATAAAACTTAGTAGAAAATTAAAAAATATATAGTGCCAAAACTTGTTAGCAAATTAAAAAAAAGTTCACCGGTCATTGTTATCGTCATACGACTAAAATATTAAGTAACTATTATTTTTTGCTCTTAGAAATATTCTTTCCAACGATCTGAAAGCAGGTTATATTTCCTCTCATTTTTTATTCTTAATTAGAGATCTCGATTAAATTTTTAATTTGAAAATAAATATTTTTCTCAATTGATCAATTTTTTATTCTTAATTAGAGATGTCGATTAGATTTTTAATTTTAAAATAAAACATTTTTCTCAATTGATCAATCTCAAAAATGAAATTTTTTAATATAAATTTAATTTAAATAAATAAAATTCAAAATAAATATCGAATATGAGATAAGAAAATTCAAAATAAATATTGAATATGAGATAAGAAAATGATATTCTCTCAAACCATACAGGGTCAGGTGATTTGTTTTTCATCAAATGACCTTGAAGTTGTCATTTATCGTATTAGAAATATAATATAATCAATTATTATTGTTTTGTGTTTACCCCTTTTGAGTATTGGGTAAGAACTAGTAATAAGGACGAAAGCGTCCAATTAATAATCATTTATTCAAACTCCTATCTAAAAGGAAAAATGATCATGGCCCAAATATCTAGGAGAACCATCTGTTGAAAACTTGAAATGGGATTAACTTGCTTTTGTATGGAAAAGTGGGAAATGTTTAGTTATGACTTATGATATCCTAGATTATTAAATTTGGATCTTCTATTGGTGATAGGAACAACAATAGTTATACTCCCGCAATTTCATTTTACATGTTATCTTTATTATAAATACATGTTTTTTTATATATTATTTTACAATATTAACATACAAAATATATTATTCTATCTATTTTTCCTTTGATAATTAATCACTTTGACGAACTAAAAGAACTAACAATTGATATTTATTTAGGATCTTTAATTGAAAACATGACTACAATAAAAGATTAAATAGGGGCAAAAGGGTAAACTTATCATTTTTCTTAATGTAAGTGTCATTAGAAAATGTGACGTAAAATGAAACAGAGGGACTACTAGTTATCCCAATATGATTTGGTACAACTCTTAAAAATATATTATTTAGAAGTATTATTTGATTATTATATTTTTATAAATTATTAATTTTTATTTATATGTGTGTCACTTAATTTTAGAATAATTAATGTTAAATACAAACTTAAAAAATTAATTCTCTATTGATTATCTGAACTGACAACTATTTCGAAACAACTATGTTTTGTAAACCTGACAATTAAAATGCGATGGAGGCAGTAATACTCAAATTTAAAGTTCAAATAGTATTATTAACAAGGTTGTTTAATAAAATACACTTCTAATTAAAACTTTATTAAGGAGTCGAGTTAACATGATCAAAATAATACTATCTCCATCCCAAATTTATTGAATTTTTTAGGCTCTTTTCAATATTCAAAATAGTTGAATTGGTCAAAATTCAAAAAGAATGTTTTAAACTTGTTTCATGTCCTTTTATTTATTGAAGTTTTATATTTTCAATGAGATAAATTATACTATATATTTATTGTTTGGTAAAGGGTAATAGTCAAAAGTATAATATAAATTTTGTCTTTGCATATTTTTTTAATATGTATGTATTATCTCACAAATTTAATTAAAATGGAATAAAAAAGTATAAAACAACAGGATTATATTACTTTCTCTGTGTCAATGTAAGTGTTATTTAGAAGAAAAAATATATTCTCTCAAAAATGTAGTAATTATTATCAATTATAATTTTATACTAAAGAACTACTTTTAATAGTGGTTCATTCTCAAAAAAAAATCTGATAAATAGGAATAATTTAATAAATTATATCTTATATTTTTTTTAATGGACATAAAATAAAGACAAACAACCCTAATTAAGATAGAGAGAGTCCATTTAAGACATCCTAAAATAGCTCTAAGTTTAAGACAGAGTAACTTGGATGACATGAGATTCAAGAAGTTCCCAACTATTGAACAGTACTTTTTCTGTTCTATTTTACTTCACCTTCAAATTATTTTATTTTGCATCCACTTAAGTATTGACACGTACATGTACGGTAGTTTTACATCATTAATTGATGTTTAATTTTTTAAAAATATGAACTTTGTAATTTTAAAAATCTTTAATGACTTATTATTATATGAATATTATCATGGTACATGAAAGAGACCATTAAATGAAGAGAGGGTGAGATAGGGTTAGGTTCTAAGAAAATTGGCACTGTCTTTTTTTTTTTTTTTTTTAAAAAAAAGCACGATCTCATCCCTAAAAATTATAATATTTAAAATAAAATAATTGTTAAAATCTATATGTGAATTATTATTCATTTATTTTCAAATTTTCACCTACGATCCATCAAATAATTAATTTTCAAACTTCTTCTATAGTTGAGTTATTACTGATATTGGCTATATATTGGAGCTCATATATATTCAAATTGATAACATGCATTGTTACGTTTGATTTAAGGAACCTCACAGATTATAACTTCAACGAGGTGAATAATTCAAAAATTAAAGTTGATATTATTAGAATGTAACATTCCATAAAATTATTAAAATGCCCCTAGAACATAATGGTGTGCATAACGCGTCTTCCAAAGTTCCGATGGAAAATTCGAGATCGTATTTGCGATCAATGGGAAAAATCGAGTGGAAAAATGATCTCGACCCGATTTTAGAGCAATCAGATCGAAAAATAATTTTCTCAAGTTTAACTCGAAACAGTGTCGATCCATGCCTCTGTCGCTACGCGGACGGGGAGCGGAGTGACACTTGGGATTTTTTTTAAAATTTTCAACGTGAAGCTAAAAATTCGTTAAGAAAAAAATTGGAAAAAACATACAATGGTCCCCATCCCTGGCGCATTGCGGACCAGTGCATTTTCAGTGACTTTTTTTTTAAAGTTGGGAAGAGTATTTTGGGTATTCCCCACCTATTTTAATATCTCAAAATGTGTTTTAACTCCTTTAATTTGTACACAGGGTTTAAAAAACACATATTCTCCAAGTTCTAAGTATGTGAAAGTTTGTGAGAGAGATAGCCAGAAAGGGATTGAGGATTTCCAAAGTTCAAGTCAAATTCTTGAAGAAGATTAACATTTCTTCATCCCAGAAATGTAAGCATAAACTTAAAGCATGAGATTGTTCTCTCATGTGCCCCATAGATGGTCATAGATAAGTTGAGAACTCATGAGTCTTCATACATGATTCTTGAATTATTATCTTGGTTAAATTCTTGAATTAAGTTTCTATGGTATTAATGAGTTTCTCATATACAATATTATCATGATGATGTTCTTTAAATTGAGTAATTGTTTGGATGCGTGTTCGTGCCTTCATTCACATGAACCCTAATTGAGGACTATGATTGTTTTTATACTTTATTCTGAAAAACTGAAATTTGATAGTCATACAGAGCATATTAATCCCGATGATTTATTTTAGTATATTTTACTGAGTTTCATGAATATAACTTTTGTAGCATGAATAATGATTTGAGAAAGAGTTTTGGTGATGTGCAGAGATTATTTTTGAAGCATGAGTATTATTTTTTAAAACACTTGACAATTTAATGAGTTTTGATTGAATTGAGCACTGAGTCTACATGACACTTTGAGTACATATTGATGATAATGTAAGTACATTTTCTCATAATAATTTTATTGACAGATGATGGTGATAGTTGATATGAGTCTTAAAGAGGATTGATTTGATAAATGAGGTGTGCATGTTTTAGTCAGGGAGTATTATTGAGCACCTAGTTGGGTGAAGAGTGTCACTCCAGAATTACGTTTGCCAGCATAGGATATATAGTCGTGAAGCACGTTCTGACGACTTTTGTCCCAAAAGTTAGACATTCTCTTTGGATCCAAAAGAGAGACAGAAACAGAGATACTACGCCCTTTACCATAGCAAGAACACGACGGGCGTGACAACGATGCTAATTCATTGTATACCACCTAACTTAAAGGTGGCACGATAGGATAGATGTTGGTTAAGAGAAACTCCCAAGCAACATTGATCGAGTATGAGATTTTTAATGGAGTCTTTATTTTCTTTTCAAATGTATTTTATAAAGAGCATAATTTACTTTAAACTTACATGTTTTACTGAGTTGAGATGGGTTGAGCCTTTTGAGTTGAGTTGATGTTATTTCCATATTATTCTACTTGTTTCAATTTCATTCAGTTATTTTACATACCGGTATATTCCACGTACTGATGTCATTTGGCACTGCATCATTTTATAATGTAGATACACGGGATCGAGATCATCAATAGGCGTATCGTTGAGGATCTTTGGACGTTCAGCGAATTGGTGAGCCTCCCTTACTTCAGAGGATTCATATGATATTTTCACCTTGCCTTAGAGTAAAATACTTACTAGCTTTATTTTAATTGAGGTAATCATGGGTCTGTCACTAGCGCCACCTAATAGTGATAGAGGCTTCATAGACTAGAATCAGATTATTGATTGATAAGATTGTGAGCTAGTTTGTTTTACTAGCCTTTTATTTATAACACTATTTTGATACTAGAGCAGATGTACTCATTTACTTCCTTGTGTTCTTCCGCTGATTAGTAGAATGTATGAATGAATAAATGAATGTGATGAGGCCAAGTGACTTACTTGGAGACTAGCAATAGTCTGGTTATGTGTAGGTACTCTCTCGAGGCGTGACAAACTTGGTATCAGAGCACTAATTCAAGAGTCCTAAGGAGTCTATGAAGTCATGTCTAGTAGAGTCCTTATTATTGGTATGAAGAGCTCCACATCCGTAATTTAGAGGCTATAGGACATTTAGGAATTGTTTCCCTTCTTTCAAATTCTAAATCATGTGATAAAGTCAAACTCTATAAAATTTCTTTTCTAAATCGTGCTTTACACGTTACAGACCATGCCTTGTAAACGCACCATGGACTCATGGAATATCATCAACACTAAGAAGCTTGAGCCTACTACTCAACTTGTTGCGCATGATCGATGAGTAGAAGAGGATAAGGAGAGTGAGATGGAAGAAGCTTGGGATGAGGAGGGAAATAGGCTCCCCTTAAATATCGACACGTTCTTATATATGTACTATACCTTTACATCATTAATTGATATTTAATTTTTTAAAATATAATATTATCATGGTACCATTAAATGAAGAGAGTGTGAGACACGGTTAAGGTTCTAAGAAAATTGGCGCTGTTTTTTTTAAAAGCACGATCTCATCCCTAAAAATTATAATATTTAAAATAAAATAATTGTTAAAATCTATAACATGAGTTATTATTCATTTATTCTCAGATTTTCACCTACGAGCCGTCAAATGATTAATTTTCAAACTTCTTCTATAGTTGAGTTACTACTGACATTGGCTATATATTGGAGCTCATATATATTTCAAATTGATATCATGCATTGTTACGTTTGATTTAAGGAACCTCACAAATTATAACTTCAACGATGTAATTGATTCAAAAATTAAAGTTGATATTATTAGAACTTGGGATGACTGTCACATATACCCTTTAGGAGTACTTTAGGGATTGAACATCCTTGTAAAGTGCCACCATCTATAAGGATATTATAACAACAACAATATACTCAGTGGAATCTCACAAGTGGGGTATTGAAAGGGTGAAATGTACGCAGACCTTACCACTACCTAATAGAGATAGAGAGATTATTTCTGGGAGCCCTCGTCTCAAAAGTTCATAAGTAGAATAAATTATATATGGAGAAAAAGGAAAAAGGAAAAGAAAAGAAAGAAAGAAGAACGTCTAATAATGAAAAACATATGATAGTGAGTAAATACGATAAAATTAACATATATAAGATGGGTAATGACAACAGAAGATATAAAGATACGATCAATCCTACTACACTACTATATCCCAAGGCCTGACATCAACTTAACCCTACTGACCTATTAACTTGCTACTATAATACGCGACCTCCACTTTTTTCTACCACTACTCAAAAACCTATTAGTCTCTTTTCTACCCTACCATGTATTAGGATAATAACTTTAATAATATTTTTTGAAAAAATTATACAACTATGCAATCTATTTTACTATATTTTCTAATAATTCCTACCATTCTAAAAAATTACAAAAATTCCTTATTTCGACCCTCTCTTTCCAACTTGTAGATACCTACACTATTATTTCTCTCTCTTTCTAATTTATCCTAAATTTTCTCCTCATTTTAAATATTCTAATCAATATCTACATAATCTTCCTATTTTTTAGTTTCCTATTCAATCTTTTCATGATTAATTTCAATTTTAAAATTTTTATCATATTTTCAAACTAAACAAAAAAGGGAAGAAATTGAAAAGACTCCAATTTCTCCATCAAAACCTAGCATCTTCCATTTTTCATGTAGTTCTTCATAGCCGTCTCCATTCCAATTTCAATAATAAGTATCATTCTAAAAAATAGGGAAATCCTTAATCAAGTATTGACTATCCAAATCAAGCACTTAATTTTAAGTATCAAGTATCTACTAGACAAAAAAACATAAACTTATATCAGGTATCAATTATTAGTAGTTTGATAATCAAGTACTAAAACTCTGATTCCAACGATGAGTATCATTCTAAAAGACACGAAAATCCTTAATCAAGTATCAACTACCCAAATCAAGTATCTAATTTTAAGTATCAAGTATCTATTAAAAAAAACATAAGACGTATGTCAGATATCAATTATCAGTAGTTTGATAAGTACAAACACTCCCTAAAGCCCTATTCTAATGATGAGTATCATTCTAAAAAACAAGAAAATCCTTAATCAAATATCAACCAGCCAAATCATGCATCTAATTTTAAGTATCAAGAAAAGGAAATTGTAAGTATCTCATGGGATCTGGTTGGTTCGGATTGGATATTCGATGTGAGGTGCATTTGCCCCAAGGTAGCCACCAATCAAGGCTAGGGAGATGGAGATACAGAACCAAAAGTAAAATTAGAATGACAAAAAAAAAAGAAAAAGGGGAATAGTGTACGGTTCATTACCTCTTTCCTAATACTCCCCCAGTAATCTGAGAGTGTACTGGTCCAAATTCTCACCTAGTAATAGTAGTGAATAACCGAAGGAGTGTGATCTGAACTTGTTGAATATCTGTGGCCTCGTAGAAATTGATCTTCGTGGATTAATCGACACGTTAAAATTCAAGTTTCTCTTTACTCCCGATCTAATTGAACCACCTTCTTCTTGTTGCCTTTGTTCTTTATCACTAACTATGTGAATTGAAACTTCAAAGTTGACTTTATCAGTTTAGTCCCCCTTTTTAGCGTAACTAATTGACTTATTTCCTTTTTTTTTCAACATTCATAAAAAGAATTTTGAAGTATCAAAATGCCTAACAAATATGTGGATTTTAATAATTTAGAAAATAATTAATATAAAAAGAAATTAACCTTATGCAGTATGAGATTTAAAAAATTTATACTATATTTTTCTATCGGTGATAATGTTCGCTTTTTGAAATTGGGCTTATTAGACTTTAAAATATGTTGTAAAGATTTAAAAGAGTATACCTTCGCATATTTAAACAATTTAAAGAGCAACAATTAATGACATTATTTTGATAATTAAAGATTAAAATAATATATATTTTTTCAAGAGTTGAGAATGTGTCGACACTTCGCCGTCCTCATTCATAGGATATATAATTAGGAATGCTTGTATTATTGCAGGGAATATATCATGTGAATTTCTTCCAATATGTGCCACAAAATATTTAAAACAAAAAGATTTTTTAGATTTTAAAAATAGGAAAGAGCAAATCTCATAATTGAAAAACACAAGTTCATCAATAATTATTGTTGCTGTTTGATGTTTCCCAACAGCAACATAAATTGGATAAGGTCAAGCATACAAGATTAAAGAGTTTCTGGGAGTTTTCTACTTATATTATTCCTTTTTTTTTTTTTTTGCCTTTTTCAATTAAACTTGTTTGTACTTTCAGAAAAATTAAATGTGAGGGTAACTATGAAAAAATTAAGTAATTCTATATTGATTTTGTCAATTGACTAGAAATTTTGGGAAACTATTTTAATAATGTGGACAACTAATTTAAAATAAAAGAAATAATATATTTTGAATTTTGAAAATTTTGTTCATTTTGTACCAGAAAAAAGTGCTAAAAATTGATTTATTGGAATGGAGGAAGTAATTACCCAGGAGGGACTTTTTAACCTTGTCATCCTTTTGAAAAATAAATTTTGCATAATAATACTTATTTTTGGAAATTTTGAACATTATCTAATAAACGTAAAAAACTTAGATAAGGTAGACATATATTTCGATATCATGATTACTTAGATTAATTCTCCTTTTATTTCCTGAAGAGAGATTGAGATAATGTCCATTGAAGAGAGATAATCAACGTGTAAATTGATAACGTGCATTAAAGTGGTAGGAAGTAGAAATGTGCAATCCATTGATCCGATTTTATGTATTATCAATTTGATTTATTATTTCTTAATTTATGAACACATTAAAGTGATAATCAAATCAATAAAATATTTATTACTGATGTTGATCCTCTGTTAGACCCCGTAATTAAAGTAACTGGGGCGAAGTGTCGTTTTAAAAATTTTGTCGACAAATTGTAATTTAATGGAATTAAGTTCGGTGCCTGATTATAAGGTTTTGGAGCAGTTGGAAAGTGTAATTTTAAA
>JAOTQR010000079.1:17417741-17438653 GCA_025774065.1 Solanum ossicruentum
TTTTAGCCCGAGGATGTAGGCACCACTTGCCGAACCTCGTAAATTATTTGTGTTCTTTATTTTTCTCTACATCATAATTATTTGTGTTCTTTATTTTTCTCTACAAAATATTTCTTCATGAAATAATGGTAATGATGCAGATGATGCAGAGAATGATAATTATGATGATGAAAGAGTTGATTTTGAACAAATAAGTAAACACCGATATGATCAATCTGCTCAATAGGAGACGACTGATTCTGATTCTATTGAGTCCTCTCCAACTAGATCTTCAGGTGATGACACTTCAATAAAGATTGTCAAATATCTTGATTACAACTTTGAGACCATGATGGATAAATATCCACATCTTGCTGGATCTATTACCATAAAGTTTAGTCCGAAAAATTTTAGTGATTTTAGAGTAATATTAAAGTCACAGTACTTGGAAGAATATTTCAGGATCACAACATTTGCCAGCTATTTGGAGATACCTAAGAAGATACCATAGTTTCAAATGAAATTGGTGTATGAACTTCTCCATCGTCAAATTCTGAGTGAGCGTACAAAAGAAATTTGGATAAATTATTATGGCATGCCTGTCCGTTTTGGCATAAAAAACATTTGTCATTATGACTGATTTGAATTGTCATACCTCAAAAGGTAATGATTTTATAAAATCATTTGAAAAAGTTAAGAAAAGATGATAAGAAATTTTTGAGACGACAGAAAAAACCTTTAAGAATATGAACTGATGACGCTTCTCCTATCGAATTCAATTTTACAAGATGTCAAAAAATTTCTGTGCTTGATTTATTTTGTATATTATATTTTTTTGGGAAAAGATCTAAACACAAAGACCCATTTGACATGATATGGCTTTTAGTCAGGAGAAGGGCCTTCTCTGGCAGTGCATGGGATCGTAAATTCTATGAGGTGACAATTGAGTACCTGTTGAAGGTTATAGACAAAGAAGAAGATGGGAAGACCACTGATCTTTATAGTTTTTCATGGGCATTCATGATACACTTTATCTTCTTTAAAAGAAATTTTGGGTTTATTCTTTTATAATTTTGATCATATTTCTATCTGTATCATTATCTTATATAGTGTTGGGTATTTGAGGCCATTCTTCATCTCCGAAAGAAATTAAAGGTGGTTCCTACTGCCACAACCTCACCACGACTCATTAGATGGCTATAAACAGTCAATGATCATTTTGTCAATGTTAATGAGTTGTTTAACCCCGCCCCCCTGAAGAATCGATAAGCCTCATCATTTCACTCATTATTTTAGTTGGCTACTGCAGTTGTTTGTAGAAGATGTTGTTTGTACAACTTCTCAACAAAATGCTAGCTGACTACTGAAATACACTATGACTTTATTTTCAACAACTGATCAATAGCTGCTGAAATATACTGTAGAAGCTGGAGTTGATTACAGCAATGGTTGCAAATATTTCAATAATTGCTAAATATTGTTGTTGAATTTATTTTATCCAATCATAATTTAATTTTTCTTCATATATGTAGATTATTTATCCATGGTTAGTGCCTACAACCAATGACAGGGAGATGAAGTAGCTTACTGGATTTGTACCGTTGGACTTGACTGCAGAAGAGAAAATTAAAACTGGAAAAAGATTCAGATAGTGGTGTGGCCATTAAAAAAGATTCTTTAATTGTCAGTGATATGCGTGGTGAGGAAAGAGAAAGGCCACTTGAAATTGGTAATGGTAGTGGTATTAGTGGCAGTGATGCTGATGGAGGAGGTGGATTTTCTCCTTTTGTTTCTAGTGATTTTGGTGGTGGTAGAGGATTTTCTCCCACCAATGAGAATATTGGAGTAAATCCAATCACTCCATTCACAGGACATGGGTCTTATATAGCCGATGTTAATACTCGAGATCAGATTCTTATGCATCTTTGTGCATGTAACTGCGACACATGCTCCAAAACTTTAAAATCAATGCTTGAGATACTTGAGTCTCTGGAGAGATTGTATCAGTAAGAGAGGTGTTAGGCCATTTACAAACATTTTAAGTCCTTATACATTGGCTAACAAGCGAATGAGAAGGAAAATTTCAAAGGCACTTGAGAATTTCAGGGAAATGAGAGGAAGAAGGGGTAGGTCTTCTCCTATTAAGACGATTGAGCGACAACTGGTGGATATTTACAAGCATGCAAAGAGTGACTCATACAAGAAAATAAAAAATATTTTGAAGCTTAAAGATCAGAGGAAAAGGCCTACACGATGCATAAATTTAATTATGAAAACTTTGAGATCACGAACGACATGCGCAAGTGGTGGGAGAGTTGGGTAAGTTCTAATAATTTTAATTTTATTTTATTATTATGGTGTGTCAGCAAATACTACACTTGCTACAGTAGTTGAAGCAGATGTAATAATCATCTTAAGTTGTCTCATTAATTCTCTTATTATTGCAGCATATAGATGAAATATTGTGCTTGATGCGTATAAGACACATTAAATTCCCCCAACACTATGATCCAAGAGATATAATTCTTAATGTTGATTTTTGTAATTACCTTAACAATGTGTATGAAACATTGACCTCAAAGAGTTCGACACCAGGTAGTGTCTCTTTGAAGGATCTGATTGACACATATGAGTTTAATGATTATTATTTGGATTATTGCAAAGAGGCCAAATCATTTCCTGACAGTATCTCGCGGCGTGGTGCTAAAAGACTTTTTACTGTCTTGAATCTTGAATCAAAATATTTTGTTGTACTTGAAATTCTCCTCGAGGAGGGAAAGATTAATGTGTATGATTGCAACAGGGCTGTTTATTCCAATGAGGATTTTGTCGTGGCCATGATGCCAATAGTGGAGTTGCTTCCTAGATTCTTGAAGAATAGTAAAATGTTTAAGCACTTGCCTGAGAAACTCTTACATAGAGAATGGGACTTCGAGAGGTTGGTTGATGCTCCAAAAAATGAGTCAGCTGTAGCTTGTGGTTCGTATTCACTCAAGTATATTGAGCACTGATTACCAACACTCCCATCACACTTATGAATGATAACACAATTAGCAGAATGAACACAGGTGGATGGAAGGCATAATTAAAAAGGATCTGGTACCCTAGTGTTCATGTAAGTTATTTGTAACTTTAGACAATATTTAATGTATATTTTTGATTGACAGATAATATTTTATTAATTTCTTTTGGTTTGAATTATGTTGTAAAGATGCTGTTGAATAGTCGTATTTATTAAATGATTCTGTTGCCAAGAAATTTTGGAGTATATTAGAAGTTTCTTCGACAATTGCTTCTTTTGCTGAAAAAAATTAATAAGTAGGTTGCTTTGGCAATTGCTAAAAGATCTTAATAAGTATGTTGTTGGATTTGGCCATTATTGAAGTTGCTGACCATTTTCGAGACAACTTCAAAAATTGTTAAATCAGACGACTTACATGCTAAGAAATTTCTCAATAACTTCAATAATTGTTAAATCAGACAATCCACTTGCTAAAAAATTTTTTCTCAACAACTTCAACAATTGTTAAATCAGACAACCCACTTACTAAATTTTTTCACAACAACCCCCATGTTAAGAATTTTCATAATAATTTCAACAATTGTTGAATCAAACAATCCCCTTGCTAAGAATTTTCACAACAATTTTAACAATTATTAAATCAGACACCCCCTTGCTAAGAATTTTCTCAACAACTTCAACAATTATTAAATCAGACAACCCACTTGCTAAATTTTTTCTCAACAACTTCAACAATTATTAAATCAAACATCCCACTTGCTAAAATTTTCTCTCAACAACTTTAACAATTGTTAAATTAGACAACTCACTTGCTAAAAGTTTTTCTTAACAATTTCAATAATTGTTAAATCAGAAACTGACTTGCTTAAGATTTTCTCAACAACTTCAACAATTGTTAAACCAGCCGAGTCACTTGCTAAAAAATTTCTCAACACTTTCAACAATTGCTAAATCAGACCACTTTTCAGTCATATCTAGTTTCTTTCTGCTTACAGATTTTGAGATGAGGGTTCCCAGAAAACAGGCTCTCTACTTCTGTGGTAATGGTAAGGTCTGCGTACATTCTACCCTCTCCAGACCCCGCTTGTGGGATTCTACTGGGTATGTTGTTGTTGTTGTTGTTGTTGTTGTTGCTCTTTCAGACCACACTTGCTAAATAATTTTCTCAAGAATTTCAATAATTGTTGAAGTTGTTGCGACATGCTGAGAAAAATTTTCAGCATGTTAAACAATTGTTGACAAATGTCTTAGCAAATTATTCAATAATTTGATTGTTAATCATATTAATTGATAAATAACATAATTTTATATGTATTATAGTACTTGGACTTGAGTTTATTGGCAATTTCATGCAATTACATAGTAATTTATTCATAACGCGCAATTAGTTGAGTAATTGAACGTGTGATCAACATTAATCAAGTAATTTGATTGTTAATTGATTATATAAATCATATTGATTGACAAATAAAGTAATTTACATGTATTATAGTACTTAGACTTGACTTTGTTGGCGATTTCATGTAATTACATGGTGATTTATTCATAACGGATAATTAATCGAGCAATTGAACGCGTAATCAACCCTAAACAAGCAATTTGATTGTTAATTGAATATATAAATCATATTAATTGATAAATAAAGTATTTTTTTATGTATAATGATACTTGGACTTGAGTTTATTGGCGAAAATATTTCTCAACAACTTTAACAATTGTTAAATCAGGTCACCCAATTGCTAAATTTTTTCTCAACAACTTCAGCAATTGTTAAATCAGATAACCCATATAATTTTTTCTCAACAACTATAACAATTGTTAAATCAGACACTCACTTTCCAAGAATTTTCTCAACAATTTCAACAATTGTTAAATTATCCAACTCACTTGCTAAAAAATTTCTCAACAACTTCAACAATCGTTGAAGTTGTTGCGACATGCTGAGAAAATATTTCAGCATATTTAACAATTGTTGAAAAATGTTTTAGCATATTATCGAATAATTTGATTGTTAATCATTATATAGATCATATTAATTGATAAATAAAGTAACTTATATGTATTAGTATACTTAAACTTGAGTTTCTTGGTGATTTCGTGTCATTGAATGATAATTTATTCATAACATACAATCAATCGAGTAATTGAATGCGTAGCCAACCTTAATCGAGCAATTTGATTGTTAAACATTATATAAATCATTAATTGATAAATAAAGTAATTTATAAGTATAATGGCACTTAGACTCGACTTTATTGGCGATTTCGTGCAATTACCATTATAATTTGTTCATAATAGACAATTAATCCAGTGATTGAACACGTAATCAATCTTAATCGAGCAATTTGGTTGTTAATTGATTATATAGATCATATTAATAGATAAATAAAGTAAGTTATATGTGTAACGGTACTTAGACTTGAGTTTTTTGGTGAAAATAATTTTCAACAACTTCAACAATTGTTAAATCAGAGATTCACTTGCTAAGAATTTTTTCAATAACTTCAACAATTGTTAAATTAACAACCCACTTGCTAAAATTTTTTCTCAACAACTTCAACAATTGTTAAATCAGACAATCCACTTGCTAAATTTTTTTCTCAACAACTTCAATAATTGTTAAATCAGACAAGCCTCTTGCTAAAATTTTTTCTCAACAACTTCAACAATTGTTTAATCAGACAACCTACTTGCTAAGAATTTTCTCAACAACTTCAACAATTGTTAAATCAAACAATCCTTTTGCTAAAAATTTTTCTCAACAACTTTAACAATTGTTAAATCAGCCAACCCACTTGCTAAATAATTTCTCAACAATTTCAATAATTGTTAAATCAGAGGATTCACTTGTTAAAGAATTTTCTTAACAATTGTTGAAGCGACTGTCAACATTAATACTGCAAATTTCTTTCTTGAGAGCTGAAGCATTCAACAACAATATTTGTTCAACATCAATATTAAAAAAAGTTTAAGATACGTTTACAAACAACAAATACTAATCAAAATCTACACCTGTGGAACACTTCGCACCGAGCATGTTATTCGTTTATGTCCACTCTTTTGCATATAAAACATTTACTTTTCTTTATTGAAAATGATTCTTCGATTCCTTTTTGTCTCTTCTTAGCCTTTCTTCCCACTTTGTCTGGCTCAACAAGCGGAGGATGTATTTCCCTCTCTAAAAAATCCTTAGGAATGTCCCAAGTATCTTCGGGCAATACATGTTTAATTTCTTCTAAGTATGTAAAAAGATATGTCTCTACTTTGTAACACAGAGAGAGTATTTATAAATACACCTTCCATAATTATCACTATATTGACATTAGAGTTTTGTCGTAACATGTGGACAAGATATTTTTCAAAGTCAAAGGCTTTACAAATGCAAGATTTTACATTACAAATTAATCATTGCAACTGCATTGTTACCAGTTACAAGATACTCGTAGTTGGCAGTTTGATGAACCAATAGCTCATTCCCCAAAATTGACATTTTTAGTGATTTTTTATTCTATCTTTGGAAAAAAGATTGTTGATGCATTGATGAACATACTGCGCCTCTCATGAAAGTTTTCTATGTATATCCGATTTATTTCATTAAGAAGAGCAACAATTGGATATTCTCTTTCATCAATAAGTATTGCGTTAACGACTCAGTAACATTTGATGTCATGATTTTGTACCTATTAAAAACAAGTACAACTATTAATATTACTGAAAAATATGACAGAAGCAGTTAAGAAAAATATGCAAAAAAATTCAACACATGAGATTTTACCTGTTTCCCGAAAAGAATGCCCTGCTCCATTTGTGAAATCCAATATGTTCCAAGTGTGTGGTAGCTCCTAGAACCATATCTCTTATTTAGTTGAAGTGATCATTAAGTTCATCCATATTATATGCTTTTGCTGCTTTATAAAAGTAGAAGATGATTTTTCTATTGTGAACGTTGTTTAGGATATTTCTCCAAGGTGCCTCGTGCAACAACCATAATGAGCCGAAGGAAACATAATCTCAACCATCATTCTAATACTTGGATGTCTGTCAGAAATAATGCATAATTCAGGGGTATCATCCACAAAACTGCTCAGCTGCTTAAAAAAGTATCGATAGGAGGCATCACACTCAGTGCCAGCTACACAAAATGCCATTGGAAAAAATATGATCTTTTGCATCTTGTGCTGTTGCAGACAACAACACGCCTCCGTATTTACTATTAAAAAATATTTCATCCACAGCTAAGACTTTTCGAATATTTCGAAAACCATGAACGCAAGCTCCATAAGCAATAAAAAAATACTTGAACGTACCATTTTCTTCAAGATGCAAATCTATCTTACTTTCTAGATTTATCTTCGTAAGCATATAACGATAAGCATCAAGCACTGCATAACCGTTCTCATGTGTCCCTCTTACCAAAACTTTTGCGTTCTCACTTCCCTTCCAAACCTTCCAATAGCTAACCTTGCAGCCCAATTCAATACAATATGAATTCTTAATATCTCTTATTGAAGGACCTTTACCTTTTGGGAGCCTACCTTTGAAGTATACACCAACGAATTTTGTTGTGGCGTGGGGATTATGGTTTATGAGATGTTGTGAACCACATGTATGCATTTTCTCATACTTTCTAATGTAAAACCTATCAGAACTCTGGAGCTTTACAACTCTCAACCACCACTTGCATTCGACATATACACATTTCACACAATACACAACACGTGAATTGATCACCTTCTTCATTCGAAAATCTTTCTTCACATGAACAGTTTTCAAGGCAATATTCAACTCTTGCTTATTCTTGAATGACATACCGATGTAAAAACTAGTTTCATCATCTTGAGCATGATAGACTGTGATGATTGTGTGGTTCCCGATGTATCGCTAGCAACTTCAGAAGTAGGAGTAGGGGTAGAAGGAGTCGGAGGAGTATTTTGTGCACCAGCACTTTCTTCATCTAGAATATCCATGTCTGCCGAATCACATTCATCATTTAATATTTGTTGATTTTGACATTTTTCAGTCAATCTTTCAACCATATATACCCTTAAAATGGGGCTACCTTCATCTTCCAAATAAGTACGCAAACTTATTTGACTTTTTATCCTAAATAGAGCGACCCTTTGCTTTTCACCGCAACTATGCATGTAGGTGATGACAAGATCTTTCAGTTCACAATCTAGTTCGCAATAGGAAATGATTGTGTTTGCAAAATTTTCATACGTGACATCTCAGTCCACTATCATTGTTATTGTCTCTACCATTTCTTTATTTTTCCAACGCCAAATATAACAATTATTGGACTCGACCCATTTATTATTGCAATCCACCCCTATTTTATTTTATCCCCCATTGATAGTATGGAAGTCTGTACCTATGTTATGATTTAAAAAAATACTAATCATGATTTTGCTTGCAGTTAATTTAACAATTGTTAAATAGTGTTTAACAATTGTTGAAACACACTCAGGGACTCATGCAACAATTGTTAAAATATATTCAACAATTGTTAAAATAACAGCTAGAGCACGTGCAATAGTTTTAACAATTGTTAAACAATATTCAACAATTGCTAAAACAACAGCTTATGCCCGCCAACGATTTTAGCAATTGTTGAATAATTGTTGCAAGAGTTAGTCAATGTATTTCAACAATTGTTAAACAATATTCAACAATTATTAAAACAACAACTAGTGCATGCCAACAATTTTTACAATTATTGAGTAATTGTTGCATGAGTTACTCAATGTATCCAGAAAATTGTTAAAACAACAACCAGAGCATGTGCATCTATTTTAACAATTGCTGAATTATATTTCAACAATTGTTAAATGAGTTACTAAATGCGTTTTAGCAATTGTCGAAAAATGTTTGACAATTGTTAAAACAGTGGCTAGACTACGTCCAATAGTTGTTGGAAGTATATTTTAACAATTGTTGCAACGAATTCAACAGAAATATAGAAAATCAGAAAATCCAAATGAGAAGTACAGACAAAAAAATAATGCTAACTTACCATAATGGTCGAAAATCACCTCACAAGCAATGCCTAATCGACGAAAATTCAATTTTTTTCTCAAATCCAAAAGATTTTCGAGAAAATAAATGCTATACTCTCTCCTTTCTTCTTCCTAACACAATAGCCATAGGAAACAACAATAATAACACAAGGATAAAGAGGAGGAGGAAGAAGAAGAAGATGAAGACGAAGACGAAGAAGAAGAAGAAGGAAACAACAAAGAAAAAGAAAGAAATGGCGCATAATGGTCGTTGGAGGCGGGGATTTACACGATGCACATTTTTTTTTAATATATTAGGATTCATAAAGATTGGGTCAAAGTGTAAAACAAAAAGCTTGAGGACTTGTTGAAAGAGTATCAAAACACATTAATTATTAACCTTAAAATGTCACCTACCACCAATAATTAAAACTATTGTCACTCTTTTTACTTTTCAAAACCTTTTGGTCACCCTTAATTAACTTGCCTAAGAAACTCACAGGTGACTTTCCACTTGCAGTGGGCCTTGCTTTCCCTTCTTGAAACATGGAAAAGATTGATAAAATAACACAATTAATCAATGAGTTGGTATAAACATATTCTATTTATGGTGAATGTCTATTATGTAGATTCCTTTAAAAGTTATGAATCCTACTTGAAGACTAATTTAGTTTCTTACTTGGAGACCAAGTCAGTTTTTTCATTATAAATATAAGGGTTTCCTTCGTTGTAATATACATTTAAATATTATTCAAGAGAAATAAGAAATCTTCTCTCTACTTTATTCTTCTTTTACTTTATAGTTTTATAACATGTTATCAACACGAGACTCTACCGTCTTAAAGATTCAAGGTTAAGGTATTATTTATTTATTTATTTATCTTTATTGATATGACTAACCTTATGAAACTTGAGTTCGTTGCCCTTTCATAGTTTGGGCAAGAACTACCCTTCATGGGTGTTGGATGCTATGGGTCTTGAAGACACCATTAATATTAAAATAAAGCATCAAAACAAAACTGTGTTAAAGGTATGATATTCTTTTGTCATCATCTTGATGAATTTGAAAGTATGAATATCTCATAGTTAAAGATGTTGGGTTCAAGCCCCATCAATTTATGGCGTAAGACACCTATATATGGATAAGACGTTGGTTCAAGTCTCAATGCACCATATTAATGATGTAACAATGACTAAAGCAAAATAATGTGCTTTTGGTAAAAAGTCATTAAATATGTTCCATTTATATGCTTCATCTCTAAAGTGAATGTGGTAGCAGTGCATAATGTCTGAAAGAAGATAAGTAATAATGCACGTGAACCTAGAATAAGGTACTAAGCTATCATAAATTGATATGCTAAGGTGATTGTGTTCCATTCGTAAAGAATGAGAACTTTTGATAATGATTTGAATTAAAAAAATTCTTTTAAATGGAGAATTTTCTTGTATTACTTGTTATCAATGCAAGCTGACCGTAAGACCATCACCAACAAAAGTTGGGATTGAGTCCCTTGCGTTTTTGGAACGTATACATGGGGGATATTTGTGGACCTATTCACCCACCTAGTGGGACATTTAGATATTTTATAGTCCTAATAGATGCTTCATCTAGATGGCCTTATGTGTTCCTATTGTTATCTTGTAATTTGACATTTGCAAAATTATTGACACAAATAATGTGATTGTGGGTACAATTTCATAATAATCAGATTCAATCCATTCGCCTTGATAATGCTGTAGAGTTTTCATCCCAACCATTTAGTGAATATTGTTTATCCATTGGAATAGGAGTTGAGCATCCTCTTGCTCATATTCATACTCAAAATTGTCTTGCCGAGTCATTAATTAAACACTTCCAGTTGATAGCAAGACCATTGCTTATGAAAGATAGATTTTCCACTTCTATATGGGGACATGCAATTTTTCATGCTGCAACATTTATTCGTCTCAAATCAACAAATTATCATAATCATTCTCCATTGCAACTGGTTTTGGGTCAAGAACCTAATATACCCCCTCTATGAATTTTTGGATGTGTTGTATATGTGCCTATGATACCACCACATCGCACAAAAATAGGATTCCCAAGAAGATTAAGAATATATGTTGGGTTTAAATCAACCTCCATTATTCGCTATCTTGAATCATTAACTAGAGATATGTTCAATGCTCGATTTGCAGATTATCGGTTTGATGAGACATATTTTCAAAAATTAGGGGGAGAAGATAATAATATCAAAAGAGAAATTTTGTGGACATGTCTCATCTTCATTCATATGCTTTTATTTGTGCACAAGAAGTATAAAAGATTATTCACATGAAAGAATTGCAAATAAAATGCCAGATGCTTTTATAGATTTAAAAAGGATCACGGCTCACCTCTATGAGAAATAGAGTAGTTGAGAAGAAATAACCAAATTAGGCAAAAGCATGATCGGATCGAGTACTGAATCTTTTGATGTGAGCTTGTACTATGTTTTGCATTTTAGCTTTTAAAATTGTTATAATAGTTGATTTTAGTCAACATTCTTGGGAAATATGACTGGATGGGAATTCTAAAATGTGGTTAGCTCTGACATATCGAGTTTGGTCTAGAACGACCATTCATTCGTTTACCGAGGCTTCTGAATACACTTTGAGTCCCTTGGTAGATTTTTATAAGTATGCCCTTAGGAAGTGGAACCCGAATTCGTTCATAACAACTTATGTGAAAATTGTGATTGCACCATTAGATTTGTAACATTGAATCTGGTGGTGTTGCATATTTCATTTGTGTGCATTAGATTTCAGATAAATTTCAAATACCCCATTGGGAAAATTAAAGGTGGGATAAATCATTCCCTCAGATATATGTTGGTGTCATTGCTTTAGCGGCCCTGGCTTGCTAAAGCGACCATCCCTATAATGACCAGGGCATTGCTAAAGCGATAGTTGCCCATGTGGGGGTGTCACTAAAGCGACCCCTGGGCTCACTTTAATGAGGGTCCACTTTTCCAACTAGGGGCTCACTATAGTAAAGTCGGCCCCTTATGGGTGGATCACTTAAATGAACAAAGGTTGCTTTAAAGAGACCTTTGGGTGTCGTATATAGTTATTTTTTCCAAAAACTCAAACAAAAATTCTCATAAAAATTGAACTACCATATCCTTGTCAATTTGAGGCCAAATCAAGTGATTCAAAAGGCTAAATCTCTTGGAATTCTAAGGAGAACATCATAGAAGCGTCAGAAAGTTCTTTTGGTGTGTCAATTGAGGTAATTTGTTTGGTTTTGCTATTGTAGTGGGGATGATTTTATCAAAAACTTTAAAGTTTGATTACTCGATCATTTTGGGTCAAAATTTAAGTGAAATTTAGGTCTATCCTATGTGATTTTTTGAGATTTTCACTATGGTGTTATTGGAATCTTTTGGTTGAGCTGCATTAAGGTAAAACCGTTGGAAAATTGGTTCCCTACTCTTATTTTTATGATAAGAAATATTATCTTTTGTTAGAGTGATTGGCGTTTGGACATCAAATTGAGTCTTGATTTGAGGCATGGGCTCAGGAAGTGTAAGGACTATTGTACACGCTTTAATTCTAAGATTTCAGATGCAGATCTCGCCTTTTCTTGCTTTTTAATCTCAAGATTGGTCGATTTTCATTTCTTGATATTTTTGTACCTGAATGACCAAATTGATGTTGTGGTCCTATTTTTAACAGCCTGTCAGCGTTCTGAGGCCACTCTAAAGGGAAAGACTCATATAGAGTGAGTTAGAGCACATGTGATCGACATTCAATTAGGATATATTTTTTTCTTCTAAACTAAGTTAGCATATGTGAATCTTGCCTTGACAGCATGAATATTATACCAAGGAACTAATGTAAGGTTATACGTGTTAAATTTCTTGTATTGGCTAATATGTAGGACAAGCACAATATTTGTTTGGCTTGTTGAGATTACTAGGAGCAACATACTGATTATCTATTATATTTTTAGTTATATGATGACTTTTGGGCCTTAGTCTAGGCTTAGGCTAATGATGTCCTAGACTTGCATTTTCCAGAGCAGATAAACTACTATATGCATTCAACGGATATGACTCGAAAGGCATAGATCCTTGTAGACCATGATAACAAACTTGAGTCTAATAGAGCTATACCTTAGATAGACCATGATAAGATAGGAACCTTATTATTCACATGTTCAACTTACTTCTCTTGAATGTCCCTGTGATACATCAGATTCTACTCATAGTTAGAGGTGATCGCCACTTAGGAGCTCAGAGTAAGATATCTTATAGACTATGGCGTGAGCATTTCCCATGATTTGTCACTTATCCTCCCTATACGAGGTTGAAAAATAAAGATAACCTATATTCTTTATACCCTTGGTTTGAGTATACAACGTTTGAAGCTATAGCATTTAAGGCTATAACTTTTGAGCCTATATCATTTGAGGGTATATCATTTGAGGGTATATCATTTGAGGCCACATAGTTTGAGGCCATGTTGGTATCACGACCCAAGCCTAGGGCTTAGGCGTGACCGATGAATAGGAAAACTGAAGGAATCTAAATCAAGCCTCATAGCATATCATTCACATCCTTGGTCACGGAAGCAATTAAAAGACAATAAGAGATAAGCATAAACAAAGGGAATTGGAACTAAGGGTAAACTTCCATATCATGGACATCAAGAACAAGAGAGTCGACACTCATATCATAGATATATAACATATCCAACAACACCTGCACTACATAGATAAGAGTGGGGGCCAAGAAAAGCAACCGGGCTCACCCTCATAGTTAATGCATAATCAAAAGAGATAGTTTTAATACATAGTAAGAGATCATAAGTATAGTTTTAATACATAGTAAGAGATCATAAGTAATGTCCCCGGAGTGGAGGACTCGCTAAAAAGCATATAAGACAATCGTATTAGCCACATGGAGGAGGATGATGATCAAGCAGTCTCTGGTTACTATATGGTAACATCATGTAGACATACAGTATGCGTTAGCACATGTTAATGTACTAAGTATATGGGATGCAATGTAACAAGAGATAGGCATCATAATCGAAATGTATAATTAAGAGCAATAGATAGTATAATATTAATATGGCATGTATTACCAATGCTTAAGTAAATCATGCTTTGAAAATCATTTATCTTACATAGATCATAATATATAAGTGTAGAAAGGAACCTCAACCGACATAACATAAGACCTTTTTGGAGAAGCAACCTTCCTTATGGGAGACTATCCCCTTTTGGAGAGAATTTCATGAGTAAATTCACCTTATGGAGGCTCGTCCCTTTTTGGATTAAGTGACCTTACCTATGAGAGCCCGTCCCCTCTCGAATTAAGTGACCTTCCTTATGGGAGACCACCCCTTTTCAGATTAAGTGGCCTTCCTTACGGTAGCCCATCCCTTTTCGAATTAAGTGGCCTTTCTTATGGGAGCCTGTCCCTTTTCGGACTAAGTGCCTTCCTTACGGGAGCTCGTCCCTTTTCAAATTAAGTGTCTTCCATATGGAAGTCTGTCCCTTTTCAAATTAAGCATTTCATAGAACTAGCTCATCGAACCATTATATTTCAATCATCAAGAAAGAACTCATTTTCCCAAGAATACAACAAAGATAAGAACCCAACAATCTACTTGCAACACCATAGGTACTTTCTCATGAAACAACTCATATAAGCATTTCTATCATCATCATAAAGAAATTCAACTCATAAGACATGCATTGGACCTTCGATTCCTCAAGAAATCATAACTGGACATTTTATAAACACCTAGCGGGTGTGTAATGCTAGTATAAGACCATGCGATTCAAGAGTGAAATCATGCTAGAAAATTCAATGTAAAGCCTTCAATAGATACTTGGTAACACCCTCAAGCAATAGACATCAAATCCCTTCATCAAATCTTATAATAGATTTTAGATTCATAGCCCAAAACAAAGCAAAACACTCACAATTTCATAAACCCCAACATAGTGTGTAGTGATTTTCATAATAGATACGACCCATGAGTAAATGAACTTCATATCATGCAATTTTGAGGAAAATGAAGCTTGGGCATCATGGGTGAAAGGAACCCATGAAAGAAACCCACATACCTTAGCTTTGGAGATGAACTTTATGAAGATTGGAGATGGAGACTTAAAGCTTGAGTGTAATCCTTAAGATCTGGAAAGGGTTTTGAGTCTTGAGTTTGGGAGTAAAATATTTGGAAAATTGTTTGAATGAATATTGAAAAATGTTTAGAATGATATGAGGGTGAAAAATGGCTAAGTGTAGGTATTTTCACGTATGGTAATACTTAGGACCAAGACTTAAAAGTCTTTGACCGAAATTAAAAATTTGGGCAAAATTAACACACTGGCGCGACGCGCTAGTGACGTGAAAATCATTTTGGAAATCGCATTTTGCGAATTCCAAATTTTGATACGGCTGCTATAAAATTGGGGCTAGACCCTTTACCCTGTAAATTTGACCCGCTAAACATGAATATGAAGTTGGTTTTTTGATATCACGCATGAATTTTGAAATATTTTTAAATTAGAATTTCAGACACTTCCGAGACACATTTTTTGGAACTTTTTGGGGTCGTTTTAATATCTCCCCCTTGGAAACATTCGTCCCCAAATGTCAAAGAAACGTACATAGGAAGAGTAATCAAGAATAAATCATCCCCAATATGAATCCATAATACCCTTAAAATATTATTTTAAAAATCTCAACTTAAGTATCAAAAATCGTCGTGAACTCGTAAACATAAACATGGATGCATGCAAATGACATAGGAGTTGTAGTATAAGACATGGAATAATAAAAGGACTTGATGTGCTATCATAAATTTGAATAGAGTGAAAGAGATATGGATATTTCTTTTTCATGCTCGCTTCTAGTCCGAAAAGACACTTAGGGATATCACCTACCCTCATCCTCACTTGGGGACAAATCCCAAACCAAAGATCAATCTTGGAGAAGAGACTAACCCATCGTAGTTGACCAAATAGATTGACCATCGTTGACCATCATATTACAAACTTACGAGTTCTGCACTCATTGGAAGTATGCTATGTAAGTAGATAAACCACTCCAAGACCTCCAACCCATCAAACCAAGTTCAACCAAGATCACAAGACAAGACTTTATACAATAATAACATGGGGAAACTTACAAGTCTTTCTAGCACCAATAAACCCACATAATCAAATCTTACAAGCAACAAAGGAATAATGAAAGAAATACTAACTCCTGGAACCATCAAAGCATGCACAATAAAAATCAAGGAAAATCTTTAACTTACCGGTAGCATCGTCGGGCATCTCATCCCTTCCTTGCCTTGTTTAAAGAGCATAGAATCTATTTTGCCTAGGAGCATCCCCTTAGCCTTGAGGGAGACCATCTCTACCTTCAATTTGAGCATGGGGGCAATCAATAACCTGGTGGCCCATCTCACCACATCCAAAGAAAGCACTCTAGTTGCTCCAACACGGGCCACCATGGTTTTTCCTACATGTAGGGCACTTGGCTCTGGCCTTCCACTATTACCACCTTGGTGTCTTGGGTTATCATTAGCAGTCCCTCCATTAGGAGTATTGGAAAACCTTTGGCCTTGATTGAACTGGCCATCCTTGGGACCTTGGAACTTATCATCAATATGTACCCTCTTGGACTCTCTGCTCCTCCTCTTCCTCAACATTTCCCCCTCAAATTTCTTAGCATATGTCATCAACCAGGACAAATACATATTATTAATAAACATAGCAGACCGGCATTCTTCATTTACCAATTCGGAGACACCCATCACGAACTTGTTCATCCTAGCCCTTGGGTCGGCAAGCATGTGAGGAGCAGACTTAGAGAGTTGGTTGAACTTGAGGGCATACTCCCTCACACTCATTGACCCTTGTCTCAAATTCATAAATTCTATCAATTTGGCTTCCCTAAGCTCAAGATAAAAGAACTGATTAAGAAAGACCGCCTTGAACTTTTCCCATAGAACCACATTGGACTACCTTCTCCCCCCTCCATTGATTGTACCATGTTTGTGCTACCCCTTTGAGTTGGTAGGCCGTCAACTCCGCCTTATCTTCCTATATAACACCCATGATGGTCAATACCTTATAAGTCTCATCAATAAACTCTTGTGGGTCTTCATCCACCTTGACCCATAGAACTCTGGTAGGCTCATCCTCATGAAGTCTCTCACACGAGAAGTCGGTGTAGGGGCATGAGGGGCTTGGGCCCCTTGATTGGCTTGGTTGGCCACAACTTATGCAAGTAAAGTGAGAGCCTCCAGAAGCTGTCCATTAGCTGGTTGTCCCTCGGGAGCGCGGGCTCTTCCTCCTCTTGGGTTAGTCATGCTCAACTATCATGGTAAAGAACAATTGTTAGGGAGAAAAAACTTCAGCTTTATAGCACAACTTAGAACATGAAGAAAGGAAACATCTCCTAAAACGTCTCATAGCCTCCTACTCATATTTGTGGTTCACAACATAACCATGAATAAGACTCTAATCAATGCGGTGTGTTTAACTCCGAGGATTTAATAGCCTAGTGCTCTTATACCATCTTTGAGCCTATTTGTCTTAGCTTAAAAGCTGAACAAACCTTCTTTTAAACTCTTTTTAGCTTATAAAGGTGTTTGACAAATTTTAAAACATTTTAAAAAAGTTAAAATTTGCTTAAAATAAGTTAAAAGTTAAAAGAAACACTCCCCTAACTTTTTATTTTTTAACTTAAAAGTTGTTAAATTTGACAAAAAAATTTACCAATTTACCCTAAATATTTTTTCATATTCCCAAAAATATCCTTACCTATTTAAACGCTTTTATTTGTATCAAACTTTGTACTATTGGAATATGAATGTATGTTTATTTATATATCTTGCCCTTCTTTCACTATTTTTCTAATAAATAATTTATGATAGTAAGAGAAATACGTGAATGATAAATAAATATTGTTATTCATGAATGTAATTAAAAAATATCTTAAATTCTTTATGTGAAATAAGAAGCAACATGCATGCCATTAGAACGAATAAACATTATTGTTGGTTAAATGTTGGAAGTTTGTTGAGAGAGCAATAGAAAATTGGAATAATTGATATGTTTTGGCAATTGAATACCTTAATCATGTTTCGATTTTTGATCATGAAAAAGGAGGCATCTTAAAATTTCAATTGATCAATCCAAATTACATATTTTAAAAACTAAAAGTTAATTATGTATATAAAATTTACTTAAATAATAAATTTATACTGATATTGAATCAAAATATAAATTTATCTTACTTTTTTTAGATAGAAAAATCTTAAAGTAATCAATTTTTATGTTAACAGCTTGAAGGGTATTTTAGATATTTTTAATTTAAAAAGTGCTTAATAGCACTTATGTGTCAAACAGATCAACAATTTTTTCCAGCTAGAACACTTTTATCCAAACACATAACTACTTTTTTTTCAAATAAATTTAAGCACTTTAAAAAATGCTTCTAAAGTACCTTTGCTATTTTTTATTAGCTAAGCCAAACGGGTTCTTTGTCACAACCCAAGCCTAGTGCCTAAGCGTGACCGGCAAATGGGGAACCCGAACGAACCTAAACAAGTCTCATAGCATATCATTACACATCCTTGCTTGCAGAAGCAATTCAAAGACAACAAAAGATAAGCATAAACAAGGGGAATTGAGACTAAGAGTAAACTTCCATATCATAGATATCAAGAACAAGAGAGTCAAGGCTCATAGCGTAGATACATAACATGCCCAACAACACCTCTACTACATAGATAAGAGCAGGGGCCAAGACAAGCAACCGGGCTCAACCTCATAGTTAATACATAATCAAAAGAGATAGTCATAATACATAGCAAGAGATCACAAGCAACATCCCCGGAATGGAGGACTCACCAACTACCTTATAAAACAATCGTACTAGCCACGGAGAGGAGGATGATCAAGTGGTGTCTGATTCCTACATGGTATCATTATGTAGGCATAGAGTATGCATTAGTACGGTTTAATGTACTAAGTATGTGAGATGCAATGCCACAAGAGATAGGCATCATAATCGAAATGCATAATTAAGAGCAATAGATATCATAATATCAATATGGCATGTATGGCCAATGCTTAAGTGAATCATGCTTTGCAAATCATTCATCTTATATAGATCATAATATATAAGTGTATAAAGAAACCTCAACCGATATAACATAAGACCTTTTTGTAGAAGCAACCTTCCTTAAGGGAGCCTATCCCCTTTTGGAGAGAATTTTATGAGTAACTTCACCTTATGGAAGCCCATCCCTTTTTGGATAAAGTGACCTTCCTTACGGGAGCCCGTCCCCTTTGGAATTATGTGGCCTTCCTTATGGGAGCTACTTTTTTTAGAATAAGTAGCCTTCCTTACGGGAGCCCATCCCTTTTCAGATTAAGTGGCCTTCCTTATGGGAGCCCATCCCTTTTCGGATTAAGCATTTCATATAATTATCTCATCGAACCATTACATTTCAATCATCAAGAAAGAACTCCCCATTTTCCCAAGAATACAACAAACATAAGAACGCAACAATCTACTTGCAACACCATAGGTACTTTCTCATGAAACAACTCATATAAACATTTATCTCATCATCATAAAGTCATTCAACTTATAAGACATGTATTGGACCTTCAATTTTTCAAGAAATCATAACCAGAAATTTCATCAAACACCTAGCAGGTGTGTAATGCTAGTGCAAAACTATGCAATTCAAGAGTGAAATCACGTTATAAAATTCAATGTAAAACCTTCAATAGATACTTGTTAACACCCTCAAACAATAGACATCAAAACTCTTCATCAAAAATTTTACAATAGATCTTAGATTTATAGCCCAAAACAAGGCAAAACACTCTGTATTTTATAAACCCCAACATAGTGTGCAGTGATTTTCATAATAAATAAGACCCATGAGTAAATCAACTTCAAATCATGTAATTTTGAGGAAAAGGAAGCTTGGGAATCATGAGCGAAAGGAACCCATGAAAGAAACTCACATACCTTAGCTTTGGAGATGAACTTGATGAAGATTGGAGATGGAGACTTAAAGCTTGAGTGTAATCCTTAAGATTCGAAAAGGGTTTGGAGTCTTGAGTTTGGGAGTAAAATATTTGGCTAAGTGTTTGAATGAATATTGGAAAATGTTTAGAATGATATTAAGGTGAAAATAGCTAAATCTAGGTATTTTCACGTACGGGAACACTTAGGCCCAAGACATAGAAGTTTTGGACCTAAATTAAAAATCTGGGCAAAATTAACACACTGCCGTGTCGCGCCAAAAATTATTATGGTAATCACATTTTGTGATTTCTGAATTTTGATACGGTTGCTCTAAAAACAGAGTTAGACCCTTCTCCCCCTAAATTTGACCCGTTGAACTAGAATATGAAGTCAAATTTTCGATATCACACGCAGATTTTAAGATATATGGAAATTAGAATTCCAAGTACTTCTGAGGCACATTTTCGAGTACTTTTTGGGGTCTTTTCAATCGGATTATATCTAAGGACAAAGGTCGTGTCAGATCATATTGTCTATGTCTAAGAATGTCTATGACTTGAAGCTATGTCAGGACTACAACCTGGGTCTAAAGCCAGGTCACAACATAGGTCTAAGGCTAGGATACAACCTAGATCTAAGGCCAAGTCATCGTATACTACTTGTGTCAAAGGCCAGATCATGGTGTTCTATTAGAGCAGTGATTGCGTACATATTATTGGATTTTGAGTTTCTTTGACCCTTGACACCATTAAACTTTATTCTAGCATACCTCTATTTACCTTATCATTATACATAGGTGTGCCTTCTGGGCTTATGAGGACCCAACTGGTGTACAAGCATAGACAATAGGGCCTTACACCCATGTACATATATATA
>JAOTQR010000079.1:17438787-17465110 GCA_025774065.1 Solanum ossicruentum
TTATTTGTTATTGATATCGAGGTGATACTTACTTTTAGATGTGAATGTTGTTAAGGTTGTGATGGTATTGAGATTGAAGATATTGCAACATTTATGTTATTGAGCTACCTATTCTTGATTTTGAGATATATGAATTTGAATGGGCATCTTGCATATTTTATTTTCATGAACATGACTATTGTGCATTTACTATGTGATTGCTGAATGTTCCAAGAAAAGAAATGTAAAGCTGATGGGAAATGGTTCCGGCTAGTTGAAAAGAATGAGAATTAAAGAGGATACTATGATTCGATGGGTCGGGTCATACGCCGACGGTTACTATGATTCGATGGGTCAGATCACACGCCGTGACAGTTACTATGATTCGATGGGTCGGATCGCGCACCGCGACAGATGCATGGACTAGGAGTCCCCCATGGGTCCCGGGCTGTGTTACAATGGGTGTGTATCACTAGGACAGACATAGATCATTCTACGTGACATTGCATTGCATTATATCTCACGACATTCATCTGCATCCCATAATGCTCTGGCTGGTTATGATTGTATGTAGTGCTATTGAGATTGGTTATTCATTATATCATTGACTTGTTTATGTCTTTACATGATTAGTTTTGGTATTGATTTGATGTTACTTGATGAATTAGCGAGAACTTGATAGATTGTAGAATTTTCTCCTATGGCTTGAAAGTGGGATAAATGAGAATTACACAATTATAGGCTTTGATCATAGAATTTTCGGATGGTGTAATTGTGAAGGTTATGAATTAGGTTGTAGTTGTGGGGGTTTAGTTGGAGTGTTTGGGGTATCGGTATTCTATATTACTTAACTTTGTGTTTAGTAGCTAACTTGCGGAGTATCGTATTTGGTACTCACTCCCCTTGCTACAACAATTTTATAGGTTACGAGCCCGAATTGTCGTGATACTCTCCACTCTTCCTTGTCTGAGGCTTCTTGTGGAGATTGTGAGAGGTAGCTGTTAGCTAGCCCAGCTGACTTCTTACTTCTATTATGATTTTGTTCTATTCTAGAGACAATATCATTTGATACTTGCGTTTCCTTTCGATTCTATTGTAATACATTAGAAGCTTGTGCATGTGACAATCAGGTTTTGGGGGATTTTCATTAAGTTGACTTATTGTCAGTAATTGAACTTTCATTTTTATTATAATTTCATATTTTTAATGTTATACTTGGGTTGTAGGCTGACTTGTCTTGGCGGGATAAGACGAGTGTCATCATGTCCATTTTTGGGTCGTGACAGGTCTCCTTCATTGTAATGTACACCTGAATATTATTCAATAGAAATAAGAGATCTTCTCTCTTCTCTCCTACTTTATTCTTTGTATTGTTTTATATAGTTTCATAACACTTTATCAACACGAGACTCTACCGTCTTAAAGAATAAAAGTTTAAGTTTCAAGGCTAAGGTGTTATTTTTTTATTTATTTTATCTTTATTGATATGACTAACCTTATCAGCACTAGACTCTACCGTCTTAAAGAGTGAAGGTTAAATTTCAAGACTAGAGAAGGCTAAGTTTCAAGGTCAATGTATTATTTATTTATTTATTTATTTTCTCTTTATTGATATAACTAACCTTGAGAAACTTGAGTTTGTAGCCTTTCATAATTTGGCAAGAACTACCCTTTTTGGTTATTGGATGCTATCTGTCTCAGAGACACCACTGATAATGAAAATAAATCATCAAAACAAGACTATATTAAGGCTACGATATTCTTGTGTCGTCATCATATTGATGAATTTGAAAATATGGATATCTCACAATTAAATATGTTGAGTTCAAACTCCATCAGTTTATGACGTATGATGCACTTATATGGATAAGACATTGGGTTCAAGTCACCATGTACCATATTAATGATGACTAAAGCAAAATAAAGTATTTTTTAGTGAAAAGTCATAAAATATTTTCCATTAAAATGCTCCATTCTCTAAAGTGAATGTGGTAGCAGTGCATAATATCGAAAAGAAAACAAGTGATTGAATAACGCACCTGAACATGAAATGAGGTGATTGTGTTCCATTCATGAAGCATGAGAATTTTTGATAATGATGAGACGAATTATAGAAAATTCAAATCGACATCCATTAAAGAACCTAAAGATTCTTTTAAACGGTGAATTTTCTTGTACTGCTTGTTATCAAGTCAAGTTGATTGTGAAATCATCACCAACAAAGTTGAGATTAAGTCCCCTGCATTTTTGGAATGTATATATGAGGATATTTATGGACGTATTCACCCATCTAGTGGGACGTTTAGATATTTTATGTTCCTAATAGATACTTCATCTAGATGATCTCATATGTGCCTATTGTCACCTTATAATTTGACATTTGTAATATTATTGACACAAATAATACGCTTACGGGCACAAATAATACGCTTACGGGCACAAGTTCATGATAATCAGATTACGTTCATTCGTCTTGATAACGCTGCATAGTTTTCATCCCAAACATTTAATGACTATTCTTTATCCATTGGGATAAGAGTTGAACATCTTGTTGCTCATGTTCATACTCAAAATGGTATTGTTGAGTCATTAATTAAACGCTTGAATTGATAGTAAGACCATTGCTTATAAAAACTAGATTCCCCACTTCTGTATGGGGACATGCAATTTTGCATGTTGCATCACTTATTTGTCTTAGAATAACAAATTATCATAAGCATTCTCCATTGCAACTGATTTTGGTCTAGAACCTGCTATCTCCCATATAAAAATTTTTGGATTGCTGCATATGTACCTGGGCACCACCACATCGCACAAAAATGGGATCTCAAACAAGATTAGGAATATATGTTGGGTTTGAATCACCCTCTATTATTCGATATCTTAAACCATTAATTTGAGATATGTTCACTGCTCGATTTGCAGATTGTCGATTTGATGAGATACTTTTCTCAAAATTAGGGGGAGAAGATAATCATATAAAAAAAAAGAGAAATTTTGTGAAAAAATCCATCATTGTCTCATCTTGATCCATGTGCTTCTATTTGTGAGCAAGAAGTACAAAAGATTATTCACGTGCAAAAATTGCAAATTAAATGTCAGATGCATTTACAGATTTAAAAAGAATCATGACTCACCTGTACGAGAAGTAGAGTAGTTGAGAAGAAATAAAGTTAAAATTCACTCCCCGAATAAGAAATCTAAAATTTGTTCATGTAATAGTAAATCAGAAATTTACTATATCAAAAGGCACATGTCATGGTAAAAGTTTACTTCTTAGACATACATTAAATAAAAAAGATTCTTCAAGATTGTTTGTTCTCATAATAAGTTGATTGGATCAACTAATGTTGGGACTAAATTCCCTAAATTCTGAAAGTATAAAAAGGTGAATATGGGCCTGTTTACCGTCACGTGATATGTGAAATTGATGCATCTATAAAATAATCACATGTACATTTATTGTCAACCTGAAGTTTGACATTCGTAAAATTATTTGTGCAAGATAATTGAGTTAAGAGCACAACTTTCAGAATACTTAATCAAGATAATTCATCTTGATAATATTGATAAATATCCAAGCTGATTGACACTAAATACCTTAGATAAATGGTCAATCACTACTTATGATAATAAAGCTTCATGATCTGAAATATGACAAATTATACACAAAGATATGTATAAATCTAATACACTTTGACCAATATTCCCTTGAATTGATTTATGGTTGGGGACCATATAATTTCCATCTAATAATTTTGATATGCGGTATATAATTAATAAATATAGCATGATGCATAAAAGATGAATTTTCAAAGGTAGATTGGAATATATGATGTCTAACATAAGGGGGAGATAATAAGAAACAAAGAGTTGAAATACTCTTATTGAATGTCCCTGAAGGACAAAGTCTAAAGATGCATGAAACCTGCAATTGATCTCAAATAAGATAATTCTTGAAAAGGAGCAAATGATCCAAAATGGTTATAATAAGAGGCAATGTGCTTATGAAGAACTTATGACATAACACTTTATGAAACCTCATCAGAGGGGTAGCTACCTGAAAATAATGAAGTGATGAGATCTCAACAAGTTATGTTACATTGCAATCATCAAAAAGAGGATATTCTGTCAATGATATCTTTGATACAATATTATGCAATATTGTAAAAGATTATGAGGATCCAAGCTCTACGGCATATTAAAGCATGCTCTAATTATCTAGTGGAATGATGCATATTGGTAAGCGCAAAACTTATTTGACTTGCAATCTAGACACTAGAAAATGTCATGCATTTAATATTGAATATTGTCACTGGACAAAATTGATATGAAAGTATTTGAAGGATTTGAAAATGCATGAAATATATACAAGCTCTTGAAAAACTTGTTTATAATCCTTATAATGATTAAATAAATCAAAATTTTTTCATATTGTTATGCAAGTTGATGACTTGAATCGAAACTCTTGAAGAGTTTTCAAAAGGCAACAAATTGCTTGCTTAAAGAAATTGAATTAAGGAACTTGCAAAACTCTTTGATCCTAAAAGGAGGATTCATAAAGGTGATAGAGCAAAACACATTTTGCCAAAACTTTTCTATACACATGAATTCCAAAAGACTGGTGATATAAATGTGCGATAGATTTGTTCAAGTGAGAATGTCACTGATTTATTCACCAAGTCTCTACCAACTGCAGCTTTCAAGAAGATGGTACACAAGATTGGGATGCGAAGATTCAAGTCCTTGGATTGATGTTCTTATCAGGGGGAGTTAATACGCGATGCCCTCTTTTTTCCTCACAAGGTTTTGTTCTATTAGATTTTCCTTGTAAAGTTTTTAATAAGGCATTCAAAATGCGTATTATAGATATGTGTACTTTTTTTTCCTTCACTAAAATTTTTTCCCACAGGGTTTTACCTAGTAATATTTCAAGGAGGCACATAATCTAGCAAATAGACATTCAATGGGGAGTTTTATAAACATATTCTATTTATGGTGAATGTCTATTATGCGGATTCCTTTGAGAATTAGGAATCCTACTTGAAGACCAATTCAATTTTTTACTTGGAGATCAAGTCAAATTTTTTCTCTATAAATATAAGGGTTTCTTCATTGTAATATATACCTGATTATTATTCAAGAGTAATAAGAAATCTTCTCTCTTCTTCCCTACTTTATTTTTTGTATTGTTTTATATAGTTTCATAACAAAAGAGTTGTTTTTACCTTATTTACGCAATAATTTTTTTAATAAAAAAATCTTCTCTCTTCTCCCCTACTTTATTCTTTGTATTGTTTTATATAGTTTCATAACAAAAGAGTTGTTTTTACCTTATTTACGCAATAATTTTTTTTCAATAAAAAAAGTTCAACTGAAATGTTGCTTCACTAGCTCCGCCGACAACCCTATTTATTATTCTTCATCCATTTTTACTTGTATGTCACATTTTTTAAAAAGCAATAAAAAGAATAATAATATTTTAAAAAATAATTATAATTAATAACATAGATAAATTAGAATAAAGAGAAGAACAAATATGAAGTGGTTCAATAACTTATGTACTAAATCAACTAAACGAGTATAACCTAACCCTACTTCAGGGCCACTTTATTTTTGGCTATACATAGGTTTTTACAAATAAATTATTCGAGACATATTATTTAATATTTAGTTTTCTCTCAGTTTTTAAAATTAAATAATTAAAATAAATATTTATTTATTACTCATACAATATACACCTAAAAGCAACCATTAACCCATTACCAAGTTGATGGAACAAAATTCTATCATCTGTCAATCAACTTATCCTATCGTATTTTGGCTTTTCTACTTGAGTTCAAATCTCAAGGCTCTTCCTCACTTGAAGGAACACTAATTAATAAATACTCTATCCATTCTTTTTTTTAGTTTTATGATTATTTTTTTTTGAGTTGAATAATGTTTACTTTGATTAAAAGATATTATGTTAATATGCACAAATTGTAATTTATAGAACCTTTTGTATAAGTTTTAAATGTCTAACTTTTTCTTAAAAAATATTGAATTATTATAATTTGATTTTATTTTTTGAATTAGTCAAATTAACTCTCAAAAAAAAAAGTAATAACTAAAAAAAGGAGTACTACTCTTCCCCTCCTAATTTATGTTACAATAATTGATTTAATACATAATAAATTTTTAAAAAAGATTTATTTTAAAAAATTTATTGTTCAAAATAAATCTTTAATACTTATGTTTTAGTAAATCATTTTATTAGATATAAAAGAATTAAGGTTATTGTATTTTTATTATAAAAGCTATTTGTTTAAGACAAATAAAAAAGTATCACGTAAATTAAAACAAAAAAGTTACTCATTCTAGTCTTTTTTAGTGTCATGTCATGTTTTTCGAGAGTAAGTTTGATCAATTTTCAAAGTTAAATTAGATTATATTAATTTGATATTTTAAAGTAAGAATTTCGATATTCAAAAATTATATATACGACAATTGGTATAAATTATATTTTTTTCATATCAATCTGATGAAAAAACACATATTTAAATATTAATCAAAGTTCATAATATTTGACTTTCAAGATACATCAGTCATGTTAGGAACTAGTAACAAGAGGCCTCACCAACTATTGATGGGAATTTCGTTACTGAACGTCTACTATTATGGGTACATGAATCTGTATCATAAAATGATGCAACGCTAAATGACATAAGTAGATGAAATGTACGCTATTTAAAATGGTCAAGAAGGAGCTCAGAATAGGAAACTGAACCTTAACTCTGAGGTAAGACAATTGATAAAAGTATGTCATGCAAGTAAAACATATGTTTTAAATATGTTTAAAAGTGCAACTCATAGTATAAAAGAAATACTTATTTTAATGCATCAATGAGCACAATTCAATGTATGAAAGATACAATACTCAAAATATTCAGCTCTGAAAAATAGCTCAACTCAGCCAAATATGCAACATAATAAAAGGAAACACTTTAATAAAGAAATATAACAACTCAGTGTATAAAATAGTAAACTTTATTTCTTGGGGAGTTTCTTCAATCGACAACTATCGCTATGAGCTTATTCTGGGGTGTTTCTCTATCCATCATTGTAACACCTGGGATTGGGAACAAATGATTTTTGAAAAAAAATGACACACCTTTAAAACCTTTGTATCTTTAATCCTTGACCGCGACACTATTTATGACAGGATAGTGAATACATTGTGATTTCCCTTATCCACAAGAAGGTGGAAAGGTTATGATATTATGGTGTATGATTGCTAGGCCCTATGATTCCCTCTTAGTTCATGGAGCCTTAGCTTGATTGGGGGTACATACAACAAGTTGTGTGACAATCTTGATTCCATCAGTATCACCCATGCATTGCATACATCTTATCATCATTACATCATTGATGTACTATATATATTTGATTTATGATATTGCGATGTTAAGATTTCCATATCTTATTTATATCTATATATATTGGCGGCGATTTGCCAGACTGGTTTTTCTGTTGTAGTTGGAAGAGTTCCTAGTTTGTTACATCTTATTCTATATTTCCTAATACCAGTTGGTTAAATTTACTGGATACATTTCTATGTATTCACCTCTACTATGTTATCCCCTGCAAATCTTAGCCGGAGTTCCATATGTGGTGGTTGATCATTTCTAGCAGAACTTTTATTTCAATTTCAGTGGTGTGGCCTAGCTTCCAAGATCACTACTGTTACTATTTAAATTTATAGTTTTTTTTCTATGTTTTGTTGAGACAGCGTTGTAATTCACTCTCATACTATACTTAATGCACTTTGTATTCATGACACCAAACTTTGAAATTTTACTAAGTATTGTGGTGGTCTTTAGCTTTTTCTTCTAATATTAGATATTGTATTTAGATTGGGATTTAATTAGCCGTAATCTAGTTTTAGGTTGTTACACTTTCCACACAAATTGAGTATGCAAAACCACAAAGGTGGAATCAAGAGTGAGAACTTCAAGATTAGTCTTTGAGTTTCATGAAGTTTACACTCTGACAAATCTTAAAATATGAGATATTTGTAGACATTAAAATTTTGTGGGACTTTTACAAAATGTGTTCAATTTCAATTATGATTCGTGGAGGCTACTAATCTATCAAAGTTTTTGCCTATATAAAAAGTAATATATTCTCTTGAAGTTGAGGCATTTCAGAAATCCTAAATACTCTTAAAATATTATTAAAAAGATCAAAATATGTCAGAATCTTCTTGATAATCATATACTTCAAGAAGATCTATACAAATCTTTTCACGGATATCAAGTCCAAATCATCCAAGTTTGAGCAATTTGGCACTAACAGATCGCCAATCACTGAGAAATCTCAAGAAAGAAGAATTAATGGAGGAACAGACATGTACCCATATTGTTTTATCATAACATTCTTGTTTATTTAGATTTTACATGTGGTTGATTTATAATTTATTTTTTATATATGTAAAATTTATTACAAATAGATCTTTTTTAATTTAGTTTTATAAAACATAAAAAATTAGAACATGTCTATAAATTTAAAAGAAACTAACTATATTTTGACCAAAAAAACAAATTTGATGCATATCTTGAGATTTATAAGGTACTCTTTGTCAAAAATTATTATAATCAAACAATTAATAGAAAAAAAATCAATGGGTGCTTCCAAAATATATAGTCAAATCGATCCTTATTAATCGAAAATAAAGACGATTGATATTAAAATGATTGTATAATTAAATTAAAAAAAAAGTAATAGTCAAATATCATCACATTTCTATGAATCGTTAAATGCACAACATATTCATAACAATAATCGTCCCGTAAAAAGGAAAAAATAAATCCAAGTAGTTCAGATCCAAACAATCATATTCAAACGGGTCTTTGTTTCATTAGTTCAAAATGGCACGGATCCCAAAGGTAAAGTACTTTAATATATCTATACATGTTTGAAATTGAGTAACAAATACAGGTGGAAAATAAATTGAGATGCAGAAATGTTGGGTCACTTGGCCACATATAATATAATCAAAATTCTTTAATTGGGTATAATCTGATAAATTTAATTTATGTTGCATAATTCGAACACTTCTACCATTAGCAATTATGACTCAATATTAAAATCTTAAACTAGGAAATTAAAATTTAATCCTTGCTTACGTACAATAATTATTTTTTTAATTACTATTACAAGTTCAAACAAAATAGAAGTAAAAACAAATAAAACAGAATATAATTAAGAGGGTCCATGGTGTGAATAGTAAAGATTCTTGAGAATCAAGATGATTTCAAACTAAAAATTAGTCTTATGCTAATTAATAACAATTAAGGTTTAGGTTCTACTAGTATTAAAGTTTTTCATTAGATAAGTACGTAATAATTTTTAATTACACTTGGAGAATCTATTCCTCTCCCTTTCACCTATTAAAATGTACAACTATAAATAGTAACCTAGTTCTAAATTTTATCCTTGTTGAAGAACTTATTATGACCTAATCAAAGAAAATCTAGTTCGCTTTGCATCATTATGCACATCATGCTTATGTTTAGTTATTAATTAATTAAAATATCTTGAATAAATAAATCTAGCACCAATGGATTCCCTCCAACTACTTTAAAAGAATTTATTTTGGAAAAAAAAAATGCAAGAATGTTCAATCATAGGAGGAAACCTTTTTTTGTGTGTGGCAAAACTCTTGCCTTGTGTTATACGTTGTTACATATTGTCTAGGGTCAACTTAGGAATCCTCAAAATAGTTAGTAAGTATTAGAGGGTGAAAGTAAGCTCGCATTTTTTAAAAGTATTAATATATTTTTGGGTGATTTCTTTTCTTCGTTTCTTTAAGAATTCAATATTCAAAATCTACTGATTTGATTAATGAATATTTATAATGGTTAGACTCATTAAAGGGAATAAAGTGATCAGTCTTTTTGAAATAAACTAAAGGAATAGGCGAGTCATTTTTTTTGATAAAACGGAGGAAGAATCTAATTTTTTACAAGGGGTTTATCAATCCTTTTGTTCATATTTAAATTTGCACCCAATAGCCATTTGTTTTGGGTAATTTAAAAGATGATAAAATAACGCAACAAAATAAATAAAATTTACTTAATCATTTATCATAGTTATAGTTTTAAATAAAAAATATTTGCTATTAATGTTTCATTTGAGTTGCCGTCGGCCACTTTCTAATTTGCATCTTGGCAGCGAATTGTACGAATGAATTTGTATATTGACCACAAATTATACATACAAATTTGTATATTAACAACGAATTATATAAATGAATTTGTATATCAGCAACGAGTTAAGTGAACTATACAAATGAATTTGTATATTGGCAATAAATTATACAAACAGATTTACTCATAGCAACGAAACTATTTACCATGTTTGTATATTGGTATGGAATTATATAATCGATTTGTATATTGGCAACGAATTTGTATATTGACAACAAATTATACAAATAAAAATACATATAGCAAAGTTTAGAACATAATTAAACAAATTGTAGATAGGAAGTATAATTAAGATACTTATTAGTAGCTATTTGTAAAAATTTGTCTTATAAGATTGACCCACTTCGCCTAATTTTTCCACCCGTCCCAAAATAGATACAGTTCGTGCAAAACTCGAATTTTCCCTCGCGTTTCAATCGGAGGCCCAAATTACGTCTACTGGACCAAAACCATTATTGGGCATCTGGATAACGGTTTCTATAAAATTTCGTGTGAAGCGCACAATCCCGGTTAGCGGAAACCATGGTGGTTATTCCAACTGTCACCGGGTTATCAACCGGCGCGCGCTTACTGTCGGTCCCGCGCACGTTAGCCACAGCTGTTAGAGCTTCATCTTCTTCTCTCCCCTCTCTCTGCTACTTGAAAGAGGCTTATTATCCTCTGCAACGCCGTCCTCTGCCGGCGAGGAAGCTTGTGATACGAGCTTCTAGAACAGAGTCCAAAGGAGTCTCTCTTGGTTTCAGAGCTCCCGATTTTGAGGTACTTATTTAATTTTCTTAAGTAGTGATTGACAACAAAGAATTTTGTTAGCAGTTTTTAATGGGAGTAATGTTTCAGCTTCCAGAGCCGCTCACCGGTAAACTTTGGAAGCTTGATGATTTTGAAGCATATCCTGCATTGCTGGTAAAAAGAACAATATTATTACAGTCATTTTCCTGGTTTTTTTTTTTCAATTGTACTGTTAGAATTGGGCACCAAATAGTGGGGGTTGTAGCCAAAGATCATTATAGTGATAATAATATAGACAATGCAAGTTTATAACAACTGAATGTAAAGCAATAAAGAAGAAACAAATTTAACCTATGACCTTTATTGTCATTATAAGGCCCCTTGGCTAACTTCCACACTAATTGGGTTCTCAGTCCTAACATAAGAAAAAAATATTACTAGTTTGTTAAACTAGGACGGAGACACTTTTACATAATTAAATCCAAAAGTATGGTTGAATGCAATAACTTATGTTTAGAATGGTTGGCTAAATGCGTCATGAGTGTCTTTTGTCTACAGAAATTTGAAGGATGTGTTGGATTTTGAATTTATTTTGCCAAGGGAGAGAATTTCGTTTTGAAATGAAAAGGGCGATTTCATTCACAAAGCTGCTGTGTGTGTTCAAAGGAATTTTCTATACTTAAATATCCTTATATGTCTATGGAAAGAGTTAGAAATCTGGAAATATCTATGTAATTACAAACCAAAACTTGCATCAAAATTTTTAAGCTTTGAATGCATTTAAAGTTATCAATAGAAAATTAAGTTTTCCCTTCAAAAAACCTATCATTTCGTTCTATCCATATTATATGAATTCTACAATGAGGAATAGTCTTCCAGAGTTCCCCTTAGCTTTGCGCTGCCAATTAGGCACAACTTGTGTCCGGTTCCCTTGATTTACCTAATTCATACAATACATACTCAAAAACATACACCATATCAGCCAAATGTATTTATTGTGTAGTAAAATTATCCAACTGATTCTGTATCTTCCTTTAAGGAGAAAGGAATGTGCATGCCACGTATAAATCTCTTCTAATGATATTTTTTCTTTGTCAAGCAGCCCTCATGTAGGGTTGCCCATCCAATGCATGTCATCGTAGTTGGGGATTTTACTTTCAAGATAATCTTCTGATTGCCAATCTACAATCTGTCCTTGCCCCTTCTCACAACAGGCAGCATCTAACGAGAAGGAAAAGAGTTTGTAGCAGATGAACCGACGTATATTGATTATTGTGTTGGCCCTTATATAGCCAGCGTATTACATACAACTCTGAGAATAAGATAACAACTTAGAGGAAATCTAGGTAATAGAAAAACCTACATAATTACAATCCTAAAGATAAGAAAGCTGATAAGCAAAATTTATATTAAAAAACTGAATAAGAGTCCTGCAAGTAATCTGCTAGTTGTTATTACCTGACTTCACATAGTATTTTCCATCCTTCTTCACTGTCCATACAAGAGTAGCTTTTTTGAGCTTCTTCTGGGTTTACTCCTTGTATCCAAAATAATGAGTTTACTCCAGGTTTTCATGTCGGGGTGTACATATACTGAGTGTACATGCTACACATTTATTGATGATACATTGTTGGTTTCAGTGTGATGCATTTATTGGGTGTTCTCGAATTATTACAACAAGATATCCAATGTAGTCCTATGAGTGGAGTATGAGAAGGGTGGAGTATACAGACCTTATCCCTACATTGGGAGGAAGACTTGTTTCCAATAGACTCTCGGTTCAAGAAAAAGCATATCATAGTAAGTAAAAGGAAACAGCGGAAGTGATGAAACCATGATAAGATACTATATAAAGCAAACAAAACACTACGTAAAAAGGATAGAAAGCAACATGTATTGACAAAAATTGAAGGGCAAGAAACTACTTGAGAAATATTATGACTACTGAAGGATAAGCAAGACAATACTCTACTACCTACTACTTTCTACCTTAATTCGTATCTTCCACAACCTCCTATCTAAGGTTATGTCCTAGCTAAGTGTCATGTCCTATCTAATCACACCTTTACAATACCTCTTCCATCTACCTCTACCTCTACCTCTACCTCTATCTCTCCTAAAGGAATCTATAGCTTACCTTTCACATCTCCACGATAGGGCATCCACGCATTTCTCTTCACATGCTCAGACCATCTTAGTTTTATTCCCTACAATTTGTCCTTCATTAAGGCCATTCTCACCTTGTCTCGAATATGTTCATTTCTAATTTATGTCTCTTAGTATGCCCATATATTCACTGCAACATCTTCATTTTCACAACTTTCATCTTCCGAATGTGAGAGGTTTTGATTGGCTAATACTCAACCCATACAACATAATTGGTCTAACCACCATTTTGTAGAACTTGCTTTTATATTTTGGTGGCATCTAACCCTCGGGGGTTGGCCTGGTGGTAATAGACTTGAGTCTTGGGGTTTGCTCCCTTTCAAGGTCTCAAGATCAAAACCCACTGGGTGCAAACAATTTCTGAGGGCGATTGGACTGGGTGAAACCTGAATTAACCGTGGTTCACTTGCGGGAAACTCCTTGCCGAGGGCCTGTGCACCCCTGGGATTAGTCGGGGCTCTAAGAGAATCGGACACCTGGTGCAAATAAAAAAAAATTTGGTGGCATCTTCTAATCACATAAGACTTGGACGTGAGCCTCTATTTCACCCAACCTGCACTAGTACAATGCATGAAATCCTCATCAATCCCTCCATTTCCTTGGATAATAGATTGAAGATTCGTAAAACTCTCTATATTTTGGATGACTTGTGTATCTGCACCACTTCCACTCCAACATCATGTGTCACTTGGTACTACTCAATCTGAACCTTTTAAACTTAGGGTCTATTTGCAAACCTTCAGCTTGATATCAAATCCACCACAAGTCTCATTAATCAAAACTATGTCATCCGTAAATAACATACATCATGGCATCTCATCTTGGATATGTCGTGTCAATAGATGGGCTAAGAGGTGTCATTACATCACAACCAAGAAGTGCTCCAATTCTTCTCTGGGTGTTGGCTCCATCATATATGTCCTTAATTGCTCTAGTGTACATCACAGGAACGCTTTTAGCCTCCAAACAATTCCGTAGAACCTCTCCAAGAACTTTGTCATAGGTTTTTTTACATCGATGGACACCATGTGCTGGTCTTTTTATCCTCTTTCTGTACTGCTTTATCAAATCCTTACAAGATGAATGACTTATATTGTAGCATACCAACTAGTTCTCTGAAATAGATACGCCTTTCCTCATCCTCATCGACACTACCCTTTCCCAAATTTTCATAGTGTGGTTTAACAATTTGATACCCATTTTTGAAACTCTATATGTCACTTTTGCTCTTGTACAACAGATCATTGTACTCCACTTCCATTCACCGACCATGTTCATTGTCTTGAAAATGACATTAAACAGTCTAATCATCCACTTCATTCTTTGGCTGCCTGCATTCTTCCAACATTTCATCATGATCTCGTCTAACTTCCAACATTCTACTGGAAACTCGTTTGGCACAATTTCTCTTCCTTTGTACATCCAACGAATAGCACTTTTAACCTCCTCAACTTTATACACCTATGATATTCAAAATCATGACTGCTCTCTGAGTGCTCTAAATCCCCCAACACAATGTCTCTATCCCTCTCTTCGTTCAAGAGTCCACAGAAGTATGAATGTCATCTCCATCTAATGAGTGCCTCCTCCACCAGAATTTTGTCGTCCTAGTCCTTGTTGTATCTCACTTTATCTAGGTCACGGGCCCTCCTCTCTCTCGCCTTGGATAGTTTGTACAACTTCTTATCCCACCTATTTCTGTCTGGTTCTACATACAAGCTTATATTATTATTTGGGTGAGCTTGTCTCTTGATCTTTGTCCAGGGGCAGATGTACAGTTCTGGCTATAGGTTTCTCCTTTGACTTAAATCCTTTATTTGTCATAAATGTCAAATTACTGATTTTAGACCCATAAGTAACTCAAAAGGGCAAGAATCCCAAACCCATAAGCTTCAAATCCTGGATTAGCCTGTCTTTGTCAACACTATCACTAATTTCTTGTGGTTTTCTTTTTATAGTTGCCAACATGTACAAAGAAAACAATTATGTAGGCTATAAAATCCATTCTTATTTGTCCTTAACTAAATGAATATTCTGTTGGCCATATAATATAAACTTATGCCTACACAAGGTTTTAGTTTAGATGCTTTATGGTGTTAGAGCCAAAGCTTGAAAAAAGAATTAAAGAATCATGAATTTTCTTTCCTCCTTTTTATTAACTTGTGTTTACTGTGATTCATCTCTAATAATTTAATTTATAGGTTATGTTCATCTGCAACCATTGTCCATTTGTCATACATTTGAAGAAGGATATTGTTAAACTCTCAAATTTCTATATGAAGGTAGGTAGAGATGATTCCATTTCCCTTCATTTCTAATTTCACGCATTACATGCTCTCTCTGCTTTCTGCCAGCTCAGTTGTTGAAAAGAACAGAATAACAACAAGAAGTTCATCTTTGCTGCAGAAAGGGCTTGCAGTGGTAGCAATATCTTCAAATTCTGTAATTACACATCCACAGGTCAGACACTGTATAACTTATGATCTCTTGATTTTGTGAGACAATTATGCAATTTTGTTGAGTTTCTCTATCTTTCACAGGATGGACCTGAATTCATGGCTGAAGAAGCTAAGCTCTTCAAATATCCTTTCCCTTATCTTTACGATGAGGTGTGTTTTTACACTGAGTTCTTGATGGTAGTTTTCAATTAAATTGCTTCTGTTGTAGTACTCTCCGATATGCTCTTGCACTTTTTGTTGATTGACATATTTTCTGATGGATTTTTCCGTTTGTGATGCTTTTCTCTCTTAAGTTAATCTTTGTATATATCACATTCACTTTTCTTCCTATCTACTTTTTCATTTTCCATGAAAATATTTTGGTTGCTCGAGATCAGTGTCTGGCAAAACTCAGATGTTCACTAGTCCTCTATTACCACTAGTCCAGTTCTGTTGAGGATACAGATAAATCTAGCTAATTTTCGTACTATTTTTACCCCAGTTCCAAATTGCTTTCTGGGAATAGAATGTTTAGAAGCTTACTGTTCCCTGTGAGACTTAGGTCAATGCACAAAAAATTCTATAACCATTTAACAGAAACTTATATTTTTAGAGGACTGAATGATAAAAAAGAAATATGAAGGAAGCTGCTGATGAGGTATATCTTACCTTGAGCCTCTTAATCCACTGCTATTTCAACAACACATTCCAGAAGTTTAGTTTGGTCAACCATGACAAGAACAGGATGCTAATGAGTCAATGAATAAATAAGAAAGTAATTATACTCAAAGGCATTTCCAGGGTTTGAGCCTTTAGGTTCTTGACATTGAACCTTTACACATAAAACTATTAAAATTTAATCTGTTGAAATGTTAGTAATTTTCACACACGTGGATATGCTCCATGTGGAAATGTTAGATTCAGTTGAACACAAGTAGTTGTATGCTACATATGCCTCTTCCTCTTCATCTTTGGACTATATGGTCTCCTTGAGGCTGCAATTATGTAAACTATGCCGTGGAAGTACAATTGTAGAGTTGTTATGGTTGGCAAGAAGTTCTCCAAATAGCATTATAGTTTCTACTCATGAACTGTTGTACAAAGATGAAGTCTTCAATATAATACATGACATGTATGGTAATTATGTTGTCTGTTTCTGTGTATTTTTTGAAATATTGTAGAATCTGTTTTGTATCGAACTTCTTCAACTTGATGTTTTTTTGTAGTCACAAGAAGTGGCAAGAGATTTTGGGGCTGTTTGTACACCAGAATTTTTCCTGTTCAAAAAGGTAATGACTACCTGAGTTATATCTGAAAGGTCATAGGTCAGCACTCAGCATGACGTATAGCACCCCTGCTTTGGGATTTGTTATGCTTTTTCTCAACTTGTTTCTTTCCCTACAGTACGCGTTATCCACCTTATGGATGTATTTACCCCCTTGTTTGCTATCTGACCAGCCACAATTCATCTCTGTGTATCCCAGTTCTTACTGAGAGTGATTTTGGGTTCCTATTATTTCTTTCATCCAGAGTTAATTATAATAACATATTCTGAAAAGAGTTGTAACCAATCTTGCCTTTTATTTACTTTGGAATTATTTACAGCTTTGAAGAATTTCATTTTGTATCAGGATGGCAGAAGGCCCTTTGAGCTAGTGTATCATGGACAATTTGATGATTCAAGGCCAAGGAACAATGTGCCTGTCACGGGAAGGTTAGCTACATTGTCTTTTCAATTTCCCCCAAAAAATCTATTGTATTGTGAATTGCTAATTGTAGTTGTTATGACACATCCTATAGGGACTTAAGCCTAGCAATAGATTGCGTACTTAGTGGCCAGCCAATTTCATCAACTCAAAAACCCAGGTATTCGTATTTCCATTTGTATTTCCCTTCATTGTCTATTTCTTTTTATGGTTTGAAAAGTATTTCTGGTTTTCTTCCCTTGAAAAGCTTAATGGAACTGGGTCAACAGGGATTCATATTTTTACGTTGTGCACTAAATTTATTTGTGTACTTTCTACTAGCATTGGTTGCAGCATAAAATGGAATCCAGAGGGGAAGCAGTAACAATTGTCTCTCAGCTGTCTGTGAGTTTTTTTCAGCAACACATTTAGGTGCATCAGCTTATCCACTTAGCAGCTGATAACTGTTGGAGTACTGGCACATTGTGTTATTTTTCTATGCCTCGTTTAGCATTGTGAGTTGAGCTTTGATCTTAAAGCTATTATCAGGAGAACTGAGATTCCTTGATATGTTAATCACTACATATCCTTTGTATTTCCTTGCAAAGCCCAGTTCTGTACATTGTACATGCGGTCCTTATGCAAGGGCCGAAATACTAATTTTGTAAGATTTAATGCCGGATCGTGGAATATGTTCAGAAAGGAGCCAAAAATAAAAGAAATTGTTGCCAAATGGAACAGTATGTTAACACACACTGGTCACCAATTGCGAAAATATGATGCCAGTTACCAATTTTGTTTCTCTCTTATACTGTAACATGTAATTGTTCCTCCTTGTGATTTGTATATACAATGTTCCGTCAACTTTTCACTTTATCTGCTTGTAATGCTCTTTCTGGCAATCAATATAGATCCTTGTTTCTGCACGCCCTTATCCTTCAATCTTTTGTGCATATTTGTTTGTGCCTAGCCACCTGTGTACTTGTCTGGGGTTTGTCTAAACAGTAAGCTTTGTTAGAGTGATTTCCTCGTGTAACTTTTCTTTTCTTCTTTCTGTTGTGTTGAAGCCAAGTGTGTGGTCAACTTTCCTTCAACTTTTAACATGATATAAAGGGACACTTGATTGGTATCTATCTGTCATTGAAATTCGACGGAGACCAGAAAAGTGTTAAATATTGCTTTGATACTTTATGCTGATTGTCATGTTTAAAGTAGAACGTAAAAAGTGTGGTTGTTTCCATAGCTCGAACCTGTGACTTATAAGTTGCACAGAATTCCATGTTATGTCATGTGACTAGATACTCGTATATACCCAATTATAATATAGTCAATATGAGTTACCAGATTAAGGCTATGTTTTCTTGGGATATTTAACGAGTGATCATGGGAATGTTATGACATGTAAATGGTTACTTCCATTGCAGGAGTTACCTGTCCATCAAATTCACACTTTCTTATGTGGAGTAACCAAACACCAATTATTGTTGAAACCTTATTTCACATTTTTTCTCACCAGGTTTGTTCTATACCTTCTGTGCCTACCAGTGATAGAGGAAGGCTTCTAGACCATTCTACACTTATGGTTGCTCTTAAATTAAACATTATGCCCGTCAACATACATAGGTAAATAGCATATCCAATGTTATCTTCCTCAAAGTTGCTACTCAATATGATCTTGTTTTTTTTTTTCGGGGATGACTTATCTTATGCCAGCCAATCTATATTGTGGGACGTTTATCTTTTGCACTACTTTTACATGTAACACACTTGGCTTTTAGTGATCCATATAGATCTTTGTATCTTCACTCTTTTGTCCTCTTTGAGCACATGTCGGTTGTGTGACTTGTGCCTATCTTGGCCTTGTATGTGTGGCTTTCGAGAGAATGAATGCCAAGCTTTTGGATCAACCATCCTCCAACTTTTACTATGATATGATGGATAACATACAAGGGAAAATGATTCACTGATTATATATAAAGAAACCTAATGTTGCTTTAATGCTTCTTTTCTCCTAAGTCATGTTTAGATGGGATTTTCTAACATTATGGTTTATATCATCTAAAGTTACATTCTATGCTGATGCAGCAGTATCATGCATAAAACACAATCCTAAATGTTTCTTTAGCTGATTGTCATATTTATGTATCTTCGAAACTTTTCATTACAATCATCCACAAGTTTCATTCTGCCTTTATCTTGACTAAGTACTCATATGGTACTGTTTTCATTGGATGGAATGGCCTTCTATTTTAGATGCTTATAATATTCTTACCTAGTGTTTAATTTAAACTGCATTCGAACTTCAAACATATTGTTGTGACTAAATGTTAGTAACCGACACATACCGATTATTATTTAAACTTTATTTAATACTGGAACTCTCACTAAGTAAAGAAAAACTAGGCTGTAATTTAGTGATTTTAATTATTCTTTGTACATTCCTTTATCCTTTGCACCTTCTCTACATCTAGCTAACGCATTTGTTTTCTAGTGATCACCATAGATCTGCCAACCCTTGTCCTTTCCTCTTTGTGCACATGTATATCTTGCCTTGTGTGTGCCAGTCTGGGGTTGAAAGCCAAGTTTTTTCGGATCAACTGGACTACAATGTTTACTATGATAAGATGGATAACAAAATTAGGGAGATGGCTTAATTATGTCATCCAAATAATTCAAATTAGAGAAGTACAGTCTATCTTGATGCATCAAGCGCAAACTTCTAATGTTACTTTGTGCTGATTGCCATCTACTTCATGTTTACACGTTTTTGAAACTTGTCATTACAATCATCCAAAAGTTTCATGCCATGAGAATGTACTGTATCTTGACTAAGACTCATATGGTACTTGTTTTCATCAGATAGAGTGGTGTTCTATTGTAGTTGATGCTTATCAATATACAAGATTTTTAACTACCTATAAGCTGTGTTGCTCGGACTCTTCAAAATTATTGCCACACTCGTGTTGACATGGGTATGGGTGTGGGATTCGTAACGAATTTGGTCAGCTTACCTCTTGTGCTTTGATAACATCTGGTGGCCGAGAAGTATAGATTGATCGGGTATTTGGTTTAACTTTTGATTTTATGTCATTTGGTATTAGATGTTATGAATAAAATATCAGGTGTTTATACAAAATTAATTTATATTAGTTTTAGTTCAATAATTTTAATAAATCAAAATTTATACTGTGTATCTCATAATATACATTTATTGTCCGTATCCCAACACCTGTATCTGCACTAGGACTCATACTTCCAAATATTAAGAATTTATGCAATGAGGAATTTGACCTCTAAATTCGTACCCATATAGGATACCAAACACCGGGCACACTGCAACATAGCCTATTAGTATCCCTTCCATTCTATTTGAACCTATTTCATTCCAATAATAACATCTACATCTTTTTAAGTCAGGATTATTTTCAATTATTACTCAAAAGTGATGGTAGAAAAATGATTCAAAAGAATTATTTTCATTTTAGCAATGAGTAGTTATAAATCAAATGCTTGGAATGAGTAGAATATTTGTTTGATCAATACCCTATGTTCTCATTGAGGTTATAGAAAGTTGATACTTGCATAATGTATGCTTAGAAACTTGATGTATTTGTAACTTACTTGTGGGCCTAAAAAAGGTTTGATATCACATGGCCTAAAGTGCAATGTACCTTTCAAGAACATGGTGAGCTGATTCTTTTTCATCTTTTGTGAAAATGACTTGTAAAGAAATTGGTAGGGAATGATGGTCCCTTCCTTTCCCCATATTACATGTTTTTTGTTTACATAGTTCCAACAAAGATCTTGTCACTACCTTGCCTTTTTATCATCACCCCACAAACTACAAATGGGATTTAGTGTTCGAGCCAGATCTAAGATTTGAATTTAGTTAATTCAATAATGTTAAGATCTAATATTTGTTGAGAATCTTGAAATTTTAGTTGATTTTTACATACACGTTTATATTGTGTGTTGAAAGTTGTGGATTCAGTTGAACCCGTGACCAAAAGGCTATATAAGCCCTTGGCAATCGGAGGCCCCAGTTTGGACTCTGAGACTGCAAGTGCTGCTACCTTCCATGGTTGATGTTTGGTTCCTAATATTTAATCATCACATATTTATGCGTCTCATTTAATCAATCATCACACATTAATATTGGTTTACTGTCATTTCAATATTCTTGTAGTTTTATACTCTTAATTTTCACTTCATCATTATAAGCTAAAAATTAGTCATTTTTTGGACATGTTAAGTCTATTGATCTGGAGATGTTGCCCTCTTTCTTGTATTTGTTTAATTGAATAGTTTGATCACTTTTAAGATTTCTTCTAGGGTAGTTGCACGGATCAGAAGGAAAAATATAGTGATCCTTCTGTATTTAAACTAACAACAAGAAGTTTAGTTTGTCAAAACGACTTATATTTGGGACTAGAGAGACTAATGTTCTTATTTTGTCAAATGAATATTGATAATCTACACATCCTTATTAGTTACTTGAAAGAATCAACTAGTTAGAATTAGACAGAAGCTGAGTTAACTAGTGTTACTGAGGAGGTGATCTGATGAGAGGTTGAGATGAACCAGAGAAACTAGGACAACTAACTGCTTCTTTAGGATTTGGTACCAGTCCTCGATTAGGCTTCTCAAGATCTTCATTTTCGTGCCTGATTTCCATTAGCATTGCTGTTACATCCTTCATTGTTGGTCTTTCATTTGCGCATGGGTTAACACAAAGTAGTGCCACCCCAAGAACTTGAAGCATCTCCTGAGTTTGTGTACCAGACCTTAAAAGTAATTGCTGATCAAGAATTGTTGTGAATTCCTTATGTTTTACTCTTAGCTCCTGATTGACCCAAGTGACAATGTGCGCGTCTTCTGGTATCCGGGAATCAGTTGGTTCCATCCCCGTTAAGACCTCGAGAAGCACAATGCCATAGCTATAGACATCACTCTTCTCGGTTATTCTTAGACTATATCCATATTCTGCAATGTAGGACAAAACATTTAGAATGCTTTCCAAACATATTGAATGTATACCCAATTTACACCCACCGTATGTCTTGCACAACGAATTCACGGGTTACAAGACTAATATAGTGAACTTCAAGTGTTTTTTTAAAGTTAATAATCAAGAGTACTAGCATAATGTTATCTAAAATGTTAAGCACTTGGTAAAGTTTCTGTTATGTTGAGTTATTCGAATATTTAACGCAAAAAACTGAGGAGACGTACTCACCAGGAGCTATATACCCATAGGAACCAGCTATTATGGCGGAAGCTCTTGAAGTATCTGATGATGTGTTTAATAGCTTTGCTAGTCCAAAGTCTGCAAGAAAAGCTTCAAACTGTGGACCAATCAAAATGTTATTGGCTTTGATATCGCGATGGACTATAGGAGGACTACAGTCATGGTGAAGATAAGATAAGCCCTGAGCTGCTCCTAGAATGATATTAAACCTAGCATCCCAGTCCAGAAATACCCTCTTCTCATGGAGAAGTCCCGATAAACTCCCGTTGCTAATGTAATCAAACAACAACAATCTTGTTTTGCCATTATTACAACATCCCAGAAGCCTCACTATGTTTTTATGCCTGATTGATCCAAGTGTTCTAACTTCTGCAGAAAAAAAGTCCCTCTGTGGAACCTCACCAATTTTCTTAGACAGTAGTTTCTTCACCGCAATCACCTGCCCTGATGGAGTCTCAACACGATAGACAAAACTGGAACAACCCTTTCCAATAATGTTAGATTCACTAAGTCTTGGTACTACATCATTTACAGAGAAGCTAAGCTTTCGGAATGGGGTGAATTCCCACTGCAAACCATTTTCTTCGTCGTCCTTCTGGCATATCTCTCCCTGTGCTCGGATAAAGATGGCAATAGAAGCTGTCAAGATGAGCGTGACCATGAAAATGCCGAGTACGATAGCAATGGTGATCTTTCTTATGGATTTCAATCCATGGTGATCACCACTTAAGTGGCATTCAGTTCTGTCAGTGCAGAGTTCTTGATTACCAACAAAAGCACTAGCAGGAAGACCTTGAAAGAATTTGGTGTTAGGAAGAACCCCAGAAAAGTTATTGTATGAAACATTCAGAGAAACAAGGTTATCAAGGTTACTGAGTACTCTAAGAGTTCCAGTCAACATGTTATGAGAGATATCCATGTTGGATAGCTTGGAGAAGTTAGAGAAACTTTCAGGTATCGGTCCTGTTAGAAAATTACGACTTAAATTGAACAGAATATCTAGTCCTTGTAGGTTCCCAATCTCTGCAGGGATTAAGCCCCCGAGTCTATTGCTGCTCAAATCCAAAAGCTGTAAATCCTGGCAGAATCCAAGTGATTTAGGAACCGTTCCGTCTATGTTGTTTCCATTCAGTATGAGCTTGTTCAGTGATGTGAGTTTCCCTACATCTTCTGGAATGTTGCCAAATATTCTGTTCATTGAAAGGTCTAGTATATTAAGACCGGCGAGGGACACAAAAGAGGAAGGAATTGTTCCTTGAAGATTGTTTCCATGAAGATCAACCATTTCGAGCTGTGCACAGTTGCCAATAGCTGGAGGGATTGATCCAGTGAATCGATTTTCTGACAATTCAAGAAAACTCAAACTCGATAAGTGCCCTATTTCTGGAGGAATTGGACCATCTAACCTGTTTGATCCAAGGCGTAACCTGGATAAGCTGGTGCAATTTCCAATGTCAGGTGGAATTCCACCAGACAGAACATTTGATATCAGCAGCAGCTTAGTCAAGTTCCTGAGATTGAATAAAGTGGTTGGGATGGACCCTGTAAGGAAATTGTGAGAAAGATCCAAAGACTGAAGTTTCCAACAATCTGCTAGCTCAGTCGGTATGCTCCCGTGCAGTTGATTCTGCCAAGCGAAAAACAGATTTAGCTCCTTCAGTTTCCCAATGGTAGGTGGAATCACACCTGAAAAGTTGTTGTTGTCCAATTCAAGTTGCTTCAAGCTGGAAAAGTTGCCAATATAGTATGGGATTTCACCAGAAATACTGTTATCTGATAATAGAAGCTCCTCCAATGTGACTAAATTTTCAAAAGACGGAGGGATTTCACCATCTAGATAGTTCAAAGAGAAATCAATCACTTTCAAACTCGAACAGTTTCCAAGATTTCCTGGAATTTCCCCTTTCAGATTGTTCTGCCAAAGCAAAACCTTCTTAAGATTTTTCAAGAGACCGAGTTCACTCGGAATTTCTCCTGAAATCTGATTCTCATAGACAAATAATTCCTCTAAAGATGTGCAATTCCCAATTTCTCTAGGGATTTCACCAGTCAGATTAGCTGTGTAAACAGCAAGAGTCTGCAGCTTCTTGAGTTCACCTATACTATGTGGAATCTGTCCTGAAACACCGGTATCTGCAAGACCCAAAATGACTAACTCTTTGCAGTTTGATATCTGCATTGGGATTTCTCCTCGAATTCCCACGTTCCCACCAACTCGAAAGATTTCAAGACTTGTTAACTGACCAATCTCTTCAGGTATCTTTCCAGTAAATTGATTGTCAAAGAGCTCAAGCTGCTGCAATTCAGTACAACTTCCTATCTCCTTTGGTATCTGACCTTGAAAGAAATTGGAACTCAACAAAAGTTGCTTCAGCTGTGATAATCTTCCTATTTCGGGTGGAATACTTCCTGTTAGAGCATTGAAACTGAGATCCAAAATCCTCAGAGACGACGACAAGTTTCCAATAGAAGTTGGAATTTTACCAGTGAGGTTACAATTTGAGAGGACTAGCACTTCAAGGAAAGGAAAAGAAAGAACTTGAGTTGGGAATATAGCGGGGATATTGATCGACCTGATCTTGATATCTGAAACAAATCCATTACTGGTGCATTGGATATAATCCCATTTGCATGGATTTTCGTGACTTGGATTCCATGAAGAGAAGGGTGCAGCAGAAGCAGAAGAGTTAAAAGTGGAAATCCATGACAGTAAAGAAAGCCCTTCTTGATTTAAACCAGAAATGGAAGTTGGAAACAAAAAAGATATGTTGAGAAACAAGAAGAATAAGGTGACTGTTAGTTTGCCTGACATGATTATGATTATGATTATGATGACGATGAGGGTGTGTATGTACTCTCTGATCTATTGTACTTCTTTTTTACACCAAATGCAGTCATTAAAGGTTATCTGCAATGATTTCTTTATCATGGTTTACTGGTGTTGGGAAGACACAACTTTTATGTAAAAAAACGAAAAAAACAAATGGAATTTTCAGAAAAATCTTGATTTTCCTCCAAATATATCTGTTTTCAACTAGATTCATTGTCAAGATTGACACTTGACACAGTACTGTAGGACAGGGTTGGCCAGAGGGAGTATTATTGCAGTGATGGTTTGGAAGATTTTGTTTGTACAAATATGCCTTCTGGCTGGTTCTCTGTCTACATATAGGGGCCAATTGAACTCAGGGGTAGAGCTAGAAAGTTATTCCGATTCTTATTAAATCTCTTTGTTGAAAAATTATATTATAGGAATATTATAAAATGATTTAATATGCATGTATATTAAATCCTTTAGCTTAAGATTTTTTTTTTTGAACTTCTATTTGAATTTATGGCTTCGCCATGGCCTATACGTGATGTGATAATTTCTTGTCTCCACACATGCCTACTTTTGTTGTTACTCCCGTCATTTCATTCATTTTTGTTGGGTCCCACCTCACTCTTATGATTTCATCCCTTATATCTTATCTCCTTATATAAAGCCTCATGGTGGGAACTCTTTTTTGTCTCAATTTCGTATTGGTAATTTGTACTTGTTGTATACAGCAAGATTACTTAACAGATTGAAGTTATTGCCATGTGACCAGAAGGTTATGGGTTCAAGTTTTGAAAACAGTTTCTAACAGAGAAGGTCATGAGTTTAATTCTTGAAAACAGACTCTAACAGAAAGAAGATAAAATAAGACTGCGTATAATAGATCCTTGTGGTTGGATCATTCCTCTACCCTGATTTTATATTATATGTTACATTAGGGGTGTACATGGTGCGGATTGGTGCGGATTTTTTAAAAACCAAACCAAACCATTAAATGCGGTTTTTTTAAT
>JAOTQR010000079.1:17470962-17487541 GCA_025774065.1 Solanum ossicruentum
GCCAGTCAAGCCCAATAGTGTATCTTTCTTTTTGTTATTTTTTGTTATATTGCTTGTGATGTTTGTCTGACTCTAACCTTTTTTATTGGTTTCAATCTAATTAGATTCCCCAATGATATCAAAATCATTTATGTTATTTTATTTAATTTTCTTTTTATTTTGAAAGGGTGTTTTGCATTTAAAAATAAAAAATAAAATAAGGAAGATAAATAAAATAGGATGTGATTTTACATTTTTAGTTTAATTTTCAAATCTAATTAATTTCCTTCAGGTTCAGTCAATTGCTTTCAATTTAGTCAAGTTTAGTCAAACCTTTTTTTCAAAATTAGTCAATTTGTAAACCAGTCAGCTTTTCAAGTCAGTCAAATCTTCAAAGTTAGTCAGACTCCCTAATCGTCGGATAACCGCATTTAACGGCCATTTCAAGTGCGTAAAACCTTCTTGGAGTGCAAATGTGAACCCGAACCTTTTCTCTAGATTTTAAAAAGATTTTTCTGTTAGGTCTTTTTAAATATTTTATTGGTTTCCTAATTATCCTTAAAATTAGGTGGCGACTCTGTTTTCCTTCTAATTTCGAGAATTGATTTTCTTAAATTAATTAAGTTTAATTCGATTTTTTGATTTTCAAATTTTCTTTAAAAAGCCATTTTTCGAGATAACACGACCCATATTGACAACTCTATTCAAAATGTATTACAATTGTAGTTTTTATTTATTTATTTATTTTTATTAATGGTATCAAAAAATATTATATCTGAATTTCAAATATTTAAACACTATTTAAATTAGTTTATATATTAGCATATTAAAATTGTGTCGGTGCATTATATATGTATTTATATAAAACAAATCTTCTAGTTTAAAGAATATTAAGAACATCATTTGCGTAATATTCAATCTAAAATTAAATTTTAAATTAAACTAATTAATTAATATTTTTAAAAGAAAGAGAGAGAGAGAAAATAATAAAGAGAAATGGAAGGAAAAGGTTCTCTTTCTCTTTCTCTTTCTCTTTCTCCTTCTCTTTGTTTTTAGTAATAAAAGTATAATTATATTTGATGAGAGTTAAAATTATGCTAAAACTTGTAATTTAGGTTAAAAAATATATTATTTATGTAAATGAAAAGCAAAAGTTTGAGCCCAGGAAATCATGAATTGGTTTTCTCAAAGAGATAATTGCAGTACTTGGCTATTCGATCAAAATAATTATGGAAAAAATTATTATTCATTGTATATATATATGTATAATCGATGAATATTTAATGTATAGTCAAGTCATATTCAATTTTTTAGTGTATAATAATGTATGTTTAGTGTATAACTCACATATAAGTAATCTATATTGTATAGTCAGTGTATACTTTGCATGACTTTTGACAAGTTATATTGTATAGTCATGTATATTTTCTATGATCTTTTACTATTTTTTAATGTAAATAAGACATGACTATATTTGTTATAAATTAATTAGTTTATTGTATATATTTGAAATAATGCGTGCATGAAGTATTCTCAAAACTAAAGAATCTCTTTGGTAACGGTCTTGACTCATATCTTCCATCATTGGGCTCTGTAGCCAAATAGTCTGTTTCACCTTAAACTTAAAAGTTTGGCCTATATCATGTGGCGAAAGAAGCACATTGCCCATTTCTTCTATGTGATGCAAATCCCAGAAGAAATGTTCAAAATATAATTCCCATCTCCACCACAAAGAACTAATAGGAAGGAAGAAGGTAGTACATAATGTTGTAGTTACAACTTATTGGTACAAATTGGATCTTAAACTATAATAACTAAAAAGAAATACTTATCAATTATGTACTTGTTAGTTTCATTTTTCTGAGGAGGATGTAGGCTAACATCCTATATCCAATAACCATCACCATCATTGCTCCTACTTCAACTCCACTAGAGTCATCACCCGAGCCGTACTTGGAATTTCTCAACGATTTGTACTGAATCTTTAAGAGAAGCCTGTACGTGTGATAGTTAATAGAGATATACCGAACCCACGACATGAATGCTGGAACTTCCTGCAATCAATTCAGAAACAATCAAATTCGGTCATGTCCTAGTCCATTAATTGTTCCTGATCAAGATCTCTACGGTCTCATGGGATCTAGATGATTCAAATCAAAATGGCGATAAGTGGTACTTGAAGCTACATGTCAGGGTTCAATTGATTGTACTATGCCAACTTTTTTTGTATGTAGACATATTGTTGAAATTCCTTTAGTGTTTTGTTTATTTGAACTTATTATGATAGTCATCATAAAACTAGCATCAATGTTGGTTTATGTATCTTCTTGTGAGGGTGATCTGATAAGACGTTATTAATTACCTGGACAAAGAATCCTCCAGACAACATGAACGTCATGAGAATAACAGAAGCGAAAGTTGTTGCTTTTTTTGCATCCATGAATGCTGCACCTATAGCCAAACCTAAGCCCTGAACATAGTGAACCTCAAATGTCATATCAAACTCAACTCTGCTTAGATATATGTTTGTCTGGTTTTGAATTGACACAGAATTTAAGAAAGTAAATAAGACTTTGAATCATGTGGTCTAAAATATGTCATATGAAAAGTTGAAATTAAAGAGTTGCTAGAAAAGGAAAGTAAGAGAGACAAATTGAAACGGAGGAAAAGATATCATAATTTCTAACCTGAGCAGCAATTATGCTTAGTAAAACTGTGAGCAGAGTTAAAGAAAATGCATTGAATGTCAGCTTCAATCCAACCATAAAATAGACAATCACCAAGAATATTACAGGCAACACTAGGTCCAGGAGCAGATCGGTAGTGATTCTAGATATGAAGTAGGCACTGAGTTTGTACATATTCACTGATCTTTCTTTAACCAACATAGCCCTTTCTTGTGGGAATGTGAAGATTGCTGTAAATAGGGGAAAGAAAGCCCAAAATACCGAAACAAAGAACAACAGCCCTGCCTGCAATATTTTCCAAACCAAATTAGTTAATGGACTAGAAAGAAGCAGTTGTGGAACCACCTTATGCTAGGGGGTGCCTCGCTAAGTCGAAATTTTACTAGTATTATGCATATATGGTATATGTTGACTACACTTACTTTTTATGAGCGTCTACTTTTTTATATTTTGACACCTCTTAGTAAGATTTCTGGCTTTGCCACTATGAAGAAGCACGATAGTGTAAAGACAAAATGGTCCTTGTTGTAAGTAATACATTACTTGCCTGATCTGAAAGTCTTTTAGGGGATGAAGTATCTGAACGCCACCATAGTAAGCCAACAATAATAGCTGTTGCTATGACTTGAGTTATCCGAAGACTGCTAAAATACTCGTGGCTTCGCTCCTTGAGACTTCTTCTGAAAAGAATTGTAAACTGTTGGCACCAGGTTGCACCTGAATCTCTTGTATTAGGCCAACTCTGCACTTCAGAATCTTCTTCTATTAGGCCATGATCCAGGAGCTTTATTTTCTCTATGTTGGCAACCCTTGACTCATAAGCCTCGACGAAATACTGAAATATTTGGTTTTTAAGTATATATTATCATAATAATATGGTTTATCACATACTAAGATGAAAAGGACGATCGATCTCTTATACCTCATGAACATCAGCTGGGGAAGGTCCTTCATTTTGGCTTTTGAAATGATGATTTCCTGTTAAAAGCTTATTCTCTAGTTCCGAAGGTATAGACTTTTCCTTTATATTTCCATTTGCAAGATCAATTAAAAACTCTGCTGGATTCATGGCTATAAGGGGAGAACAACCAATTGAAGAGAAATACAGCATTGCCTCAGAGGCTTTGCCAAAATACAGTGAGCTGCCTTGTCCTAATAGAATCAACTTATCGAATCTGCTGAATAGTCTGCTCGAAGGCTGATGTATTGTTGTCACCACTGTCTTTCCAGCCTATCAAAAATAAGATGCTTTATTCAATGAGATTTATACAAAAGTTAGTATGAATTGATGAGACTCTTTGACAATGAGGCATACCCTAGCAATGTTGCGTAACATCTGCATGATTCGAAGTGCTGTGGTTGAATCCAGACCAGATGTTGGTTCATCTAGGAACAGAAGTGATGGATTCAGAAGAATTTCATTTCCAATGCATACTCGTTTTCTTTCGCCTCCTGAAACTCCTCTAACAAATGCCCCTCCAATTATGGTGTCTTGGCACCTGAAATTACATTTTAGTGTCCTACTCTAGAAAACATTACAATCTTAGAAGCATGAATAAAGTTAAGCTAGTGAATATTCGAGATAACAAGACTGTCCCGTGTATTCCATTCTTTCTGATGTTTTTAGCATGTATTATCAACGTACACTTTCTAACACATGGTAAAAGAAAATGAAGTTACCTTTCTAGGCCAAGCTCATTTATGATTCTGATAGCTCTCTCTTTCTTCTGCTCTTTAGATAACGTATTAGGGAGACGAAGCAAAGCAGCGTATGTTAAGGTTTCTTTCACAGTGAGATGGGGAAAAACAACATCGTCTTGCAGCACAAACCCGATCCTGTTGAGTGATCATCAGTTAAATTTTACATTTGATCAACTATTTGGAGAACCTGTATCAAGACTTGTGAATTTACCTTTCTTTCAATGACTTTTTATATGGCTGGTCATTGAAAGTAATCGTTCCACTATCATTTTTCACCTTTCCACTTAGAAGCTTGAGTAACGTTGTTTTACCACCACCCGAAGGTCCCATCAAAGCCAGAATTTCACCTGGACAAGCTGAACCACTCACTCCTTGAAGTATGCACTTTTCTGTATCAGAATTCTCCACTCCCTTCAGCGCCACCGTGTACTTCACGTCTTGAAACTACAAAACAAGTAGAAAAATTGTTATATCTTCTTAATTAATATAAAGCAGTAGAACCTATCCATTAACCACCTTGAGATGTATACGTAAGGTAGGCTCGATGTGAAGTCTTCTCCAGCTGCATGATTCTTCATCCTTCGATTTCAATATACTCTTCTCTGAACAACAAAAGATAGTATAAGTGTCCACTGCCATAATCGTGGCTGCTAATTTAATGTTCTGATGCATTTTGATTTTCTTACTTTTCTGTGAATTTTCTAACGTCACATCATCAGGTATGCTTGACGAGGAAATGGAGGATCGATCGAATGAGAAAAGTCCCATTTTTCCACTTGCTGGCTTGCTTATAAGTGCACCTTTTTCATTATCACCATCACTCATCATCTCACCTATGTTTATTAGAAAATGAGAACTAAATGATCTTGCTTGACACAAGGATTTTCCATGTACTGGTGATTCCTTCGCAGAGTCTAGGCTTCGCATCTTTATTAAGCATCTGTTAGTCTTTTTATTGCCTTCTATTTCCCTTGTGCAAAAAATATTCCTGTTTTTTTCAGGTGGGAAAACCTCATCCTCATCGATATTCTGCATGACAACAGCTTTTTTCTTGTCAAGGCTCTTGGAGAGATCTTGTTCTTGCTCCATATCTCGCTGTTGGTTAGACTTCAAGCTGTATACATAAAAGACAGAACAAAAGTGAAAAGTATTTGTTAAAACAAAAAATAACTCAAAGAATTAATTTTTGAAGCAAAGAAGAGAACAACCTGAGCAAGATTTATGCAATTTGAAGGCTTACTGACTTAAATTTTCTTGTTATAAGTTTATATAGACCTTTTCTGAGGTGACAACATTGAGATCTCGTATGGTTGTTTCAATTAATGCATCTTTCAATATCAGGAGAAGAATTGAAACTTTTCATTACATTTATTGATGTTTCTCTTTCACAATGTCTAGAATGTACATTTTGATTGGTTCTTCCATTAGCATTATGGGATGCAATTGGACATATTTGGAATTCCCTATAGCTAAGGTAAGTCAACAGTGCTGCTATAAAATATCACCATACAATTTGAATTTTGTCATTACGAATTTATACTGAATTATGATGACATGAAATTTTACCAAAAATAAGTTCTGTATTGCATTCCAATTTTCCAAAACAAGTTGATGATTAACTGTTTTTTGACTTATGGTGCAATGCACCATCTCCTAGCCCTTTCAGTTGATGTTATTTGACATTATAGACATGTCTGCTGGTTCATGGGACAACGTATAGCCCAATTCTTACGCGTTTATAGTTATTTTTCTTTGGATTTAAATTATATACATTGACAATATAGAGTAAAGAGCTTTAGTGATCGTACACAAAAGAGGTCCTATGAGATTTCACTAGGTATGTTTTTATTGTTGTTATATATAAAGCGGAAAAAAACTCCTATTTGATCTGTTGTACGCACCACTTACCTTAAATTGTTCGGCCACGTTTTGTCCACTATAAATAGCGTTACCTTAAACTTTTGCTAGAGGCTGTTTTCCACGGCTTTAATCTATGAACTCCTCCTCGCAAGATGAATCTTTTATTTAATGGTGAAAAAACAAGCAGGAATAACTTTATGCAATGGTTTGGAGTAGACAACTGGATCTTTTTCATCTTTTATAGGACAAATGCTCCCATTATCATTTCTTTTTGTGTTTCTTTTTTTTTTTTCCAATTCATTTTATACAAGTATTTATTAGAGTTGAGATAACTTTGCTTGACAACTAGGATCTCTTTGATAATCCTCCTCAGCCATAAAAAAAGAAAAAGAAAAAATCTTTGAATTGCTAATTTGTTTCACTAATGCCGATATCTGAAGCTGATTTATCTCTAAGGAGTTGTTTCTGTATGGCTTGGTGTTTTGAGTCGGAAACAACCTCTCTACCTTCACAAGGTATAGGGATAACAGAACTCGCTGGTGGGATTACATTGTTGTTATTGGTTGGTGTTTGAAGTTATATGGATGGTACATGTAGAGTTAATAAGGCATGAAGAGAGTCAGTCTGAGGTCATGGCCGGTGCCCTCTGAAGTAGGGCAAAGAAAAGAGCATGCATAAAAGATTCATTGAGATATTGCTCTCATGTCAGGAAGCAGTACCAATCGGTCCGGATCTGTACAACCGGTTTTCTCCAGGAAATCACTGTTTTTTTAATCTTATTTTCTCTATGGTAACCAAGTCTTTATCAATATTAAAATTTGAGTGGCATGTATATGTAAACTTGTATGTCTACTCATGTTATATTTTCTTGTAATGTCTAAAAGTCGAGCCTTGGAACAATAGTAAAGTTGTCTCTATGTGGCTTAAAACAGCCTCTAATATTTGCATTAGGTTAGACTGTCTACGTCACACTTATTGAGGTGTGACCCTTCCCCAAACCTTGCTAACATGAGATGATCTATGCACCAAGCTGACCTATTATCTGTAACGTCTAGATATATTACATTGTAGAAGGAGTCAAAGATCACATAAATCGATCATTCTCAAGATATTTCAGAATTTGGTCATGTCCAGAAACTATGTAAGTTGTTATATTCATCTAGCTTCTTAAAGTGACCTACTTCCTTTAAAATCTAATATGGAAGATACTGAAAAAATCACAAAATAATTAAGATGGCACCATAAAAAAAAGTTTGGTTTTCTTCACCATCATGACAGAGAAAGAACTATGTCCTTGCACTGTGACCATGTTCATCGTACGTACATGGTCACCAAGGGATGTTAAATCAGCCTTAAAGCAATGGAAAGTGACTGATCAAAGAGCACGCCTAGTGGTGTTCCAGTTGACACAGGAAGGACATACATAACCATATGTCATTTACTCAATTTCATCACCAAGATAAGGCAAAGGGCAAGTTCACATGTTTCATTGGCCTTCACTCACAATTCAAGGTGTTTGGATAGGAACCTTCAACTAGAGTTCTAAGATCAATTGCAGATACTTCAAGATAATGAAGTAAAAGCTACTAAACTACTTCACTATATGCACTAAAACAGTTCCAATTGTTTTGAGATGATTTCTCAGTTAGTCATTTACTTTGTTGAAGAAAATTGGAATGACGAAGGTAAATTTCCTAGATAATAGCTATTAGTTGAGTGGCCATCTAAGAGATCAACCTAGTTCAATTATTCTTTCTTTAGATAAGGGGCTTATAGCCATATCTGTGCCAGCTTGCACACACTCCAACAATTTCAATGTACATCTGTGTTGTGTTTCCGTTGTTATATCTTCCTTCTCGGTCTCTACTTTCTTCTAGAGAATGAAGAACATAAGAATCTGGTTTATATGACCTAGATGACACTTTGAGAAACCAGGAGAAAAAGATAATGATGAAAGCAAACTGGTATTTTTGACCAAACTAACCCATTTTTAAAACTAATTTACCAAAATAATATGTTTTTAAATTTTTTTACAAAACTAGTATAAATGTATTTGTGGGTGACATTTTAGGCTAACAGAAAAAGATGGTGTTAAAAGAAATAAATGTTATTGTGACTGTGAGCAATATTTTAAGTACAAAATGTACATTACTCACAAGTATAGTACTCTTAAAACGTTAGTCACAGTAACATTTATTAAGAATCTTGTAAAGTAGAAGAGTCAAACTATAACGCTATAGAAAGTAACCAAGAGTAACGTTTTAGCTTGAAAATGTGATTGTCAGTTACAAGACTCTGTTTAAAGTGATATTTCCTCTATTTTAAACTGATCCTGTGTTTATAAAATGAAATGTTTATTTGTGATTGCTGAATATTATATAGTGAAAGTTTCCTGCAAGTCTAGGTGGGTTTGGGGTCGTTTGGAGCTCTGTGCATGTGGGTTTTGCCGGAATTGGGGAACGAGAGGGAGCAGGGTGAGGTGGCGGGGAGGAGTTCGCCGGATAATAGGGGTCGCCGGTGAGGGATTGGGGTTGGCGGCACTAGTGATGAGGAAGACGAGGGTGTATACGGGTGAGTAGTATTTTATAAATTAACAATTGATAAAATAAGATACTAAAATATATAATGCATTAAAATAGGATACCAATAAAATGAGCAATCAAGAAGATGATGATGATGATTAGATAAAATTAAACGTAAACTCTTTTATTTTAAAAGTTTTAAAAATATATATTTTAATCAAATGACAATCTAAAATAGATTATAGGTCGGTCAAATTGGATGTCAACACTCGTCATCATTGTATTCTTAATAAATGTCATTGTGCGTAAGCTTTAAGTATAAAACGTACTTGTGAATAAGGTATTATAAAAACGTTACTCACAAGTACATTTTAAGAGTAAAATATACTTTTGAGTAACATTTTATAATACGTTATTTACAAATACGTTTTATACTTAAAACGTTACTCACAGTAATGTTTATTCATTTTAACACCGTCTTTACCCATTAACCTAAAACATTATCTACAGATACGTTTTATACTAGTTTTGTAAAATTTTTACAAAAATGTATTATTTTGATGAATTAGTTTAAAAAATTGGTTAGTTTAGTAAAAAATTAGTTTGGTCAAAAAATGGGTTACTTCATTATAAATTTCACACTAATATGTAGAGATTACAATCTCATCTGAAATCAAAAGACCAACTTCTAACAAACATTGTAATTTTTGACAGAATCTTTATAATGAACATTGTAATAACTCATCATCACCTATAACAACAGTTAAAAACCTTATTGTTAGAGTGCCAGAACTCTATGTCTTAGACAAGTTCTCTTACGAGTATTAATTCTATTGTATGCTCTTTGTTTGTATCTGGAGGTTAGGTTGTCATGTCCCTCTCTAGCTTTGTAATTTTTGCTAATCTTATTTACATGATCTGATATTTAAAAAAGAAAAAACAAAGGCCTTGTTGCTGTTATTAATAGCTTACAAAACCATCTTTGGTTCAACTTAATTAATAAGCATTTTTGTTAGTCTCATGTCATAAAATCAACAATGACAAGACTGGCCTTTGCATTAATCACTATTGAGTTTTAATATTTGAGCTTGCTAGCAGAAGACAGAGACGGAGCTAAAATTTTTAGTTAATTAGTTTTGTGTAACATAAATTGTGTTACAGTTATTTTTGCTTATCAATTCTGAATAAATTATTTAATGGGATGTATTGTGGCAAATTTCTTAGTTTGGAAAAGCTCTATTTATTTATTTTAAGAAGAAAAGAGAAATCATCAAATGTACTTATGTTGTGGTGCTTGGAGTGATTTCTAAACGAAGATGATTTTTGTGTACTATGCCAGTTGAAGGATGTAACCCATGAGGGATAAATGTATTTTTGTTTGACAATTGTTATCCCTATGTTTCAACCACTAGTAAAAATATCTGCGTCAAAAATATTGTTAAATTATGAAAATTGAACATGAAAATTTATTACATTGTTTTTCCATTTTTGACCCTCTTCCATTTAAAATAATTAGTCATTAATATGATGTTTCTCTTAATTTATGAAGTTAAGTAATCTATTATGCTCTGAAACCATTGTAACTCTTGGACCTTGGTTCACGAGCCTTTTTCCGTCATCCGGCAGGCCTAAAGACTAGAAGCCTTTACATGATCCAGTCCAAAAATTTCTAATAAATTGGAAAAATTGAACTTATGTTCCTTCGAAACAAATTATATATATATATATATATTCTCTTACATTTATGCTTCTTTACTATTAAAATTCATGTGATATATCAATTGGGTGTCAATATATCGACTGGATATCACAAAAGATTAAGTTCAATCCTATATATCAACATAATATCATAAAGAATATATTTTCTACTAATTTAGAATTTAATAAATAAGTTTGTGACTTGAAAAAATTCTCTTAATTATTTTATTTATTAAAAAGAGAGCTCAAAATTATATAATACCAATAGGGTATCAATATATCGACGAAGCATCACAAGAATATATTTTCTACTAATTTAGAGTTTAATAAATAATTTTCTCTTAATTGTTCTATTTCTTAAAAAAATAAAAAAAAAGAGCTCAAAACTATATGATACCAATAGATTATCAATATACTGATGGAATATAACAGTGAATTAAGTTTTAGACTGATACGATACCAATATGGTATCAACATACCGACAAAGTATCACAACAAATATATTTTCTATCAATTTGGAGTTTAATATTTTTTGTAGTTATTTCTTATTTATTTCTTAAAAAAATAATCCTATATGATACCAATAGAGTATCAATATACCGTTAGAGTATTACAGAGGATTGAGCTCCTCCTATATTATACTGGTATAGTACATATATACCGCTGCAGTATCACAGAGGATTATTTTATAGTATTTATGTTGAGATCGTGCTAATATCGTGTTGATATTAGCATGAAGTCATGGGTAAATAAAAAGAAAAAAGTGGAGTAAGAGGGTAAATAGTTTGGGTCATGAGTTCATTAAGAGTAAATAGTTTGAGTTAGGTCCATTAAAGATAAATAATTTCATATTAAATTTATTTTATCTTGTGTAATTTTCCCTAATAAATTCTCATTCGATCATAAATTTTAAAGCTAAAATTTAAAATTTGAGTTTGTAAAATTTAAAATCGTGTTTAAAAAATATTTAAAATTTGATCTGTAAAAGTGAAATTTTTCCCAAAACTCAATTTTTATGAATATTTTTCGAAATATATGATGAAATGCTAACTAAGAATCAATTTGACAAATAAAAAATTAGAGAAAGCAAATAAAACTCATTGAGAATGAAAAAGGTGAGTAATTTCCTTCGACTTTAGTGAGCATAACGATCCTGATCCACTATGAGTCACACCCACACTAACTTTTAAATTGAAAAATCATTTACTAACCCAATTAAATCCATCTAACACCATTCTAGGAATCAAAATTATGCAATTAAACAAGTACCGAAAATAATTTAAAATAATTAAACGATTGAGTTTCTACAAACGCAATCAAGTATAACAAAACATTTGCGAATTTAAATTTTCTAGAACTTGAAAATTATTGTACTAACACTCCGTCGAAGTCTGAAAATAAATAAATAAATGCAACTCCAATAAGAGAATATAAATGAAGTCGCAATGTTTGTGTCTAAAAAGCTAGACAAGAAAATAAAAAAGAATTTATGGTAGTTCGGAAGAACTAGCTCACCTCGAATTCGAGTAGTGAAAGACTCAGAGTTGAGATCTTTCAGCAGTCGTTGGATATGTCCTTTACTCAATAAAAATAGAATAAGTGCAGAAATAATGCACAATTATAATATACAGGTACAATTATGTGGCTATTTTGAGAAATATGACATATGAACAGACAATCACAACAATTACATCACAAATATAGCAACACCTGTACTCTATCCTTAACTTGAATCAGTTTACACAAGAGCATGATTAATCACAGATATTGTTGACATCCCGAATGCGTAACGTCGCGACAACTCGTAAAAAATAATTAAATTAATGAATTTAAAAGAAAATGTTGTTTGATTTTAGAAAAAATTATTTGATTTGGGAGTCGCTGTCTAATTTTAAGAATAATTAGGAAACCAATTAATTATCTATAAAAATAGTCTGCAAACCAAAATTCTAGATAAGGGTTCAAGTTATTCCGAAGATAAGGTATTAATACCCTTCAGAATCCACAATGGTGGATCCCGACTGAACTCCTTTTTTCAATTTGAGGAGCGAAACATAATACAACATAAGTATAATAATCACAAGATACACACAAACAACAAAGTAAATAATGACATGAGGGACGTCTTAACTTCAACACACGGTAATAATATACACGATAATGAATAAAAAAGTAAAAATGATAATTAATATAGCATCTATCTTATATACACGGAAGACCTTAGAAACCGACGGTAATTTCTTCATCAGCCAATCTCGTCAAATAATATATAAATACATGGGTCCCATTTAAAAAAAAGAAAGTAAAAAAAAAAAGAAAAAGTTAAAGTAAAAAAGAAAAAGTTAGAGTAAGAAAAAAGGGGAACACGCGGGGTCGAAAAAATATGTGGGATCAAGAAAATGCGAGAATTTAATTTAAAATAATCGACAAATTAAAATGTATCAATTAATTAGCTTCCTTTAAAATTAACTAAGCAAAATAATTAATTCAATTATAAATTACTTAATTTCGAATAATTTACAACTAAAATTTTCAATTTAACACGTGACAAATATGAACCTAAATTATGTTTTTTCGTCCTTTTTAAATGGAGAGGCCTCAAAATCCGATGGATAGATATTTCATCGGCCAAGTTAAACAAGTTATCTTAAACTAATCTTTGAATTTTAAAATATAATAAACATTAGTCTAAACTAAATTTCTCCATCTTTTTGAATGGGAAGACATCGAAATTTGAGGAATAGATCTTTCATCGACCAATTTAATAAAAAATATATGCATGAACTTTGAACAAAGATCTTTGGATTTTGACATATAATAAACATTAATATAAACTAAATTTCTCCGTCTTTTTTAATGGGGAGGCTTCGAAATCTGACGGACGTATCTTTCATAGGCCAAGTTTAAACAAATAGTGTTATAATGAAAGAACAATGGAACATCTTAGGATCATATGGTATCGAGTTAAGGGGCTGGGGTAAATACATTTCTTATATCCCCAGCCCCTTAACTCGATACAATATGAATAATTATTACACATGAAAATATCACTAAATCAATTCAAATAGATTTAAAATGAATACGATATAATGAGCAATATTTAATTTTGCAATAATTGGACAAAGTAGATGAGAAATAAAACAGTAAAAAATATATATATAGAGCAACAATCAATTAAGTAAGCATAAAAATTATATAAATCAGTTTTGAACAAAGTTATTAATAAAATTATGAACAGTAAGTAAAATCACAACATACATAATAAAATAATAACTAACTCAACAAGCATTCTCTAATTAGAGCTAAAATAAACAAAATGGTGGACAAAAAAATGACAACAAAGTAACCTGCTAGAAAAGATTAAATTTGGATAGATCTACATAAGCGAAATAATTCAATAAAATAAAATCAAATGAAAAATAAGATTGTAAAAAAAAAAAAAGAAAGAATGGGAGCTATTGATTTACTGCAAAACAGAGGAAGGTCAATGGTAGCCATGGCCGCAACAAGATTTGGCTCAGCGAGGAGAAGGTTATGGAGCTATGTTTGGGGAATTTTCGTGCTAATTTTCGGGTATTTTTTTTAGCTAACTTCGTGGTTTTTTCAGCTGGGTTTTGGTCAGAGTATTGGCTGTCTTCATGGCTGATTTGAGGCTTGGTTCGAAGCTCATTTCGGGTGTGGTTTTTGGGTGGGGAAAGCAGTTGTTTAGGGGCTATTTTGTGCTGCGTTTTCAAGGTGATTTTGCTGTTTTGCCAACGGTTTTGGGGATGAAAAGGGGTCGTTTTAGGGGCTGATCTGGTGTACTTTGGGGTTGATTTTTAAGGTGTTTAGGTTGCGTTTTCATGGTGTTTTCATGGAATTTTTGGGGTCAAAATGGGGGTTGTTTTGGGTCGTTTTGGGAGGCCAAATTGGTGCAGTTTTGTGCTACGTTTTGGAGGTGATTTGGTGGTGATTTTGCTGACTGTTTTGGGGCTGAAAAGGGGTCATTTTAGGGCGGGATTTTAGAGTTGATTTGGTGGCTGAAATGGAAGTTTTGGTTAGGTTGTAGAGCCTGATGATTATATCTATGTACTGTGCTCAGAAGCATATTCGACGCACCCCGAAAGGCTCTAGAATGGTCAGGGCACTGTAGCAACGGCTAGAAATTGTACTGTAGCAACGGCTAGAAAGGGCACTGTATCAACGGCTAGGACCCTCAGGAAGTTGTATAAATAGGAGGGTCATTTCATTTGTTAGGCATCCAAAAATCCAAGCATTCTCCCAAGCAATCTCCGTGTATAAATATATTCAGTTAATTGTCCGAATATCATTAAAGTATATATCCTACCTTCGTGGAGTTTACCTCGGGTAAATTCCACAGCAACATTGGACGTTACCACGAAAGTAACTTTCTTTCTCTTCACGAATTTTCTTTGTCTTCTGTCTAGAAAGAACTTCTTTTTCCTTAATCTTTCTTTTTTCTTAGATCTTCAGATCGTATTTCCTAACAATTGGTGCCCACCGTGGGGCAGGAATCACTACGATCTGTGCAGATAGAGAGTTCAAAGATCGAAATAAAAAAGTTTAATAGATCCAATTTTGGTTTTAGGAAGATACAGATCGAAGATTATCAGTATCAAAAGGATCTTCACGAACCCTAGTCTGGGGTGAAGCCAAAATCCATGAAAGAAGGAAGAGGGGAGGTCACGAGATTGTGTGGAGGTTTTTTGGGTATGCAAACTCCACATCGGTGGAAGAGAAGAAAATGAACCTATTTAAATAGGTTTAACCCAAGCCATTAATATGAGACCTTTTGGGAGGTGCCCAAAAATAAATCCGTGAAGGGTTTGGCCTAAAGCGGACAATATCATACTAATATGAGATTGGGATGTGGGTATACGTGGTCCCTACAAGTGATGGACCAACGTGTGAGGAGTCACCTGTGTGGCATTAGGACCAAAGATCTGCAAGGATGCCTTGTATTGAAAGTTTTCCTGTCATGTGATGGTACAGGTAGCGTGTCCCGTTGGGCAATAACGGCGGTGCAAGATGATTTGGCAGATCAGATGGTGTAACCTATCGATGTGGAGGTCTACGGTAATGCCTTGTATAGAAAATCTTACCGACAGGATAGTCAGGCGGCGTGTCTCGTAGGTTGTTGCGGGGGTACAAGATGGTGGTAGACCCAAAACCATAATCGCTGGAGGGAAGGACAAGGATATGTCGGATTCAGAGAATGCAAAGAAAGTGGGAGTTAAAGTTGAGTAGTAGAGGAGTTTGCCTAGCAATGTTGCCACTGAAACTCAAGAAAATCCAGAGACGATTGCTGAAGAACCTGAGGTGGAACAAGTAACACCAGAGCAGACGTTGAGGAGATCATGTAAAACCATCAGGGTACCAGATAGGTATTCATCTTCATTACATTATCTGTTGCTGACTGATGAAGGAGAACCAGAATCTTTTAATGAGGCCCTACAGGTGGAGAATTCGATCAAGTGGAAGCAAGCTATTGATAATGAGATGACTTCACTTGAGAAGAACAACACGTGGATGTTGACTGAGCTTCCTGCAGGGAAGAGATCTTTGTTGAACAAATGGGTCTTTAGAATCAAAGCCGACTCACATGGAAAGAGGAGCTTCAAGGCCCGATTGGTGTTTAAGGGATATTCACAACGAAAAGGTATCAATTATGCTAAAATATTTTCTCCTATTGTGAAATTAACTACTATAAGAATCCTTTTGAGCATTGTTGCATCGGAGAATTTACACCTTGAGCAAATAGATGTAAAAACGGCGTTCTTACCTGGAGATTTGGATAAGGAAATCTATATGCAATAACCTGAAGGATTTGCAGTTCTAGGCAAGGAACACATGGTGTGCAAACTCACCAGGAGCTTGTATGGGCTGAAGCAAGCACCTCGACAGTGGTATATGAAGTTTCACCTCCTTCATGAGTAAGAATGGTTTTCACAGGACTGAAAAGGATCAGTGTCGTTACTTCAAGAAATATACTGATTCTTATGTATTTCTATTGTTGTATGTGGATGGCATGCTGATTACAGGACCGAATATGAAGGAGATAAACTCTCTAAAGGCAACCCTATCATCAGAGTTTGAGATGAAAGACTTAGGTGCAGCGAAGCAGATTCTTGG
>JAOTQR010000079.1:17495855-17512982 GCA_025774065.1 Solanum ossicruentum
TCCACTTGAACCAATCAAAAAGAGCCACAACACATGACCCCACTAACAATTTAAATCTTAAAGACTACACTTTAGAAAAAATTTACATTTAGCTCCAAACTTTACCAAATTAAACCAATTAAGGATTTACGGGTTCTAACAGAAAGAGTTGCAGTTACTATAAGGCAAATAAGAGAAGAGAATTGCAGAAGATCAAACTCTTATACAAGCAATCAAGCCATAATAAAGACTCATTTCACACAAAACACTTGAGATACACAACAGATTTTTCTTTGTCAAGCTTAATGACTTAATCACAACTATTGGGATTCTATCTATATTTTTAACAGTTGTTAAGTTGCTATTTAGAACATTTTGTACGAATTTGTATTTGATTTCTCAGTGATTTTAAGACATAATTTAAAAATTTTGTGTTTCTTTAAATTTGAATTTGTCATGTCATTATATTTGATTATCATTATACATTAAAATTACAAACAAATAAATCTTAATAGTATCAACTAAAAATCAAATTACAAGAGAGTGACATCAATACTCGTGCTTGATCATGTCTTCCTTGCCTTTTATGTCTTAATCGTCTTTTTTTGTCTTCCTCGTCTTTTTTCCTTCAAATTCATTATTGGGTTCATCCAATATTGCTTTTGGCATGTGAATCATTTGCATTAGCCCACTGAAAAAATTCATAGCCACTATCAGATATATATTTTTAATATTTTCAACATATTCTTCTAGAATTAGTTGGTGTGCTTTACTAATTTAAACGTTGAGTATGATTTTTTTTTTATTTTGATAGTGCTTTGGACATGCAATCATTAAGATTGTTGAAGAATAATATGCATAACTAAAAGTTACATAAGAAAAAAACTTTAAGTCATATGAATTACTATAAAAGGTATATAAATAAATTATAATCAAAATTTTTTAAAATTAATTCTTAAAATTCAAAGTATATCGTATAAATCATGAGCAAGGGAATATAATTACTTTAATTTGTTTATTAACACATTTTTGTGTAGATTTATAAAGTCCTCTCCCACTTATTATTCTTTTTATTTATCCACTTTATATTATGCATATTTATTACAAATAATAATTAATATAGATGTTTCATCATAATATTTATAATTTAGGAATTCTAAAAGTACAATAAGACAAAATATATTTTTATCTTGGTATGTTAAAAAGTACAGTAATAAATAAAAGTAAACCACGAAAATAGTTATTATAAAAATAAAAACAGATTATGTTGCATTAAATTTAAATTCATGCAGCTGAAAGTTTCATGTTGGATACTAAAACCTTCACTAATGGAAAAAATTTTATATTCAAAAGAATTGAAACTTATATTGAATTAAAAATAAAAATTTATTGAGTGAAAATGTATTTTTGAATTTGAATAGATAAGACACGTGTTGTTTAACGTGCTGGCGTGCTGCCGTCCCTATTTATGTTTCAGTTTTATATGATATGACAGGTGTACCGTCCTATATGTAATTTTTTCCTATTTTGTCATTAGCAACTCCACGTGAGTTGGCACTACAAAAACCACAATATAATTTATCGTCCCTCTTCAGTAATTATTGTTGGATTCTCACACACAGTATTGGAAATTCTCCCGACTGAATCAATCAACCCATACAGGTGTTGCTTCACTATGATTTATTTTTCTGCATTTTCCCATTTCAATCTCATTTTTCCCCAGAGTTTACACTCATTTGCCTTAATTTCTGAAAAATATTTGAATTATTATTATTTTCCCTTTTTTGTCAATTTCAATTTCATTTTCCCGTCGCTGTCAGTACTCCTCCTAGTTAATTTCATATAGTTTGTAAGTCTTCGATTTGTATTATCCCAATGTACAGGGTTTTGAAATTTCTATTTGTTGATTTTGTAGTAATCGGAGTAAATCTGTGGAAGAATGTGGAAGTTGAAAGTAGCAGAAGGAGGGAGTCCATGGCTACGGACGACGAATAATCATGTAGGTAGAGAAGTATGGGAGTTTGATCCAAATCTAGGATCTCCAGAAGACCGGGCGGAGATCGATAAGTTTCGTCAACACTTCACCAAACACCGTTTGGAGCAAAAACACAGTGCTGATCTCATTATGCGGTATCAGGTAAACTAATAGATGTATTGATAATATTTCAGGTAAGAATAATTAGTGATAATTCATGTAGAAAACTCATAAAAGTTGGAATAGTTTGATATTTTTTATTTTTACTTCTATGTTTTTTCATGTCATAGTTTTTAGCTCTAAGTAAATTACACCAGAGAAGGGACTTCCGGAATAACTTACCACAAACAGCAACAATTTACCTTTACCTAAACCCAATTTCTCCAATACTGAACATATAATGTTTTAACATTTGGCAGGGGGTAATGAAAAATTATTGAACTTGTAAGTATATAATCCATGCTATAGAAGGGTAGACTTGTAAAATTATTGAACTTGCAAGTATATAATCCATGCTATAGAAGGGTAGCGGAGCATGCACTACTCTATGTTTCTTTTCCTGCGATGCCTTAACTGTACACCATTGTAACAATCAAAAATTAAAATAAAATTGCACGCCATTGCACTGGTAGCTCTTATGCTTTGGATAATTTGAAGAGTGAAGTGCAACTTTAGTATGAAAGTGGAGTTGTCTTGACCACAATGAATAGTACATAGAAAGGTGCAACTTTAGTGTGAAATATGGTGCCTTTGATTCAAATTTGTTCAGAACTGCACGACTTAAAATAACGTTCTATTAGTTGAGATTGAAAGATCATCGTTGACGTTGATGACACGGCTGAAGCAAACTATGCTACCGCTAAAATCGATCACAAGAAGGGATCAACTACATAGTCTTGACATTTGAAAGGTACGTAATTAGGATAAAAATAGTGTGGTCTGTATTTAAACTACACTAATTGTTTAATTGTGAATTTTAATCCACAAGGATGGGCCTAGAAGCTGTTAAAAGGATTAACAGTCGACTAATGTAGACATTCATGATAGAAGTGTTTTCTGAATGAAGACATTCATGATGGAAGTGATTTCTGGTTTTATCTTTTTTATTTTGTATCAGAATATCATTTATGAGTTAGCAATTTACTTCAGCTCGGCTTCTAAGACTATCTTATTTGAAAAATTTCAGCTTTTTATTGCAAGTCAGGTTGTTGATGAAGTGCAACTAATGGCAAATATGAGTTATCATTTTTTATGAGTTTCTGCTCTACATTCGGCTCGTTTGTTATGTTTAGTTGGGCATCCTGGAGTTCCTGAAATATAATTTTAGAGTTCGTGAGTTTTCAGTACATATTTGGCTCTTAGGGAAGTAATGGGACAAGTGCTTAAAAAGCTACCTCTGCAGAAAGACTTCTCTCCAAATTAAGTGATAGGGAGCTTAAGAGAAAATGGTTTCTTCTAACTTCCAAATTTCCATTTTCTTTCAAACAACGGAGTAAAGTTGCTATAGGTTGAGTGCTAATGTATAAAAAATATTTTGATGAATCCTCTTAGTAGGGTCTGCTTATAGCACAATAATTGAGAAGGTTAATACTATTATCTTCCTGTATCCTTAACCAGTTTTAATTAACAGAATCTTCAATTAAATGGTAAATTAAGTTAATTTTGAGACCACAGATTACATTGTTGTCCTTAAGGAATTTAATCCCCATAATGTTGTCCAAGGTTTCAGATTAATTCCTCCTAGGATAGAACCCAAAAACCTACTCTATAACAGCGGCACTTCAAATTACAAAGCTCTGCAAATGCAAAAGCGTGCACACTGGATGCTTAGTCACTTTTATTTTCGAAAACAATGCAAAAGAAGAGGGGAAGACAAATTTGGATTTCACTGTAGAAACTCTGAGGCGAGGCTTATGAATTTATAGCCAACTATAAGTGTCTGTTTGGAAAATTAGGTGTTTTTTCTGAAAAGGCATGTGGCTTTTCAACAAATAATTGCCTTAACGAGAAAAGGTGCAGGGAATAAAACCTTCATTTACTTTTCGCACCAAAAATACCCAACAATTCCTCACATGAATGAAGAATGACTATATAATGGAAACATGCATGAAAAACTGTGTGATTAACTCTTGAGTATTATGTCGATAGACCAGTTCACGTCGTCATATTCCATCCTTCTCTTTTGTTTTTGTATATCAGTTGTCAAAGGAGAACCAAGGAATTAGTATCTTGCCACAAGTCAAAATACATGATAATGAAGATATTACAGAAGATAGTGTAGCAACCACGCTGAGAAGAGCATTAAGTTTTTATTCCACTCTACAAAATCATGACGGTCACTGGGCTGGAGATTATGGAGGCCCGATGTTTCTAATGCCTGGCTTGGTAAATGTTTCTATTGGTGCTACTAGCTGCCTAACTTTAAACGATACTTTAAATGTTTTATGCCCTAGAATTGGGTTATAGCTTATATTATAATGATTATTTTTTGATTTCTTTTATATCGTTAACAGGTTATTGCTCTATCTATTACGGGGGCACTCAATGCAGTATTATCAAATGAACATAAACGTGAGATGATTCGATATCTTTATAACCATCAGGCAAGTCCTTTCTGATTATACTCACATCTCTGCTTGTGTGTTTTAATTTGCTGTTTATTTCATTGGCACTTCTTTCTTCGCTGTTCACCTGATGAAGCTTGGTGAAATAGCTTTTGTTGTAACAATGTTGAATTACAGAATAGTGACGGTGGGTGGGGTTTGCATATTGAGGGCCACAGCACTATGTTTGGTTCTGTTTTGAGCTATGTTACTCTGAGGTTGCTTGGGGAAGGAGCTAATGACGGAGAAGGGTCCATGGAAAAGGGACGTAAATGGATTCTAGATCATGGTAGTGCCACGGCCATTACGTCATGGGGCAAAATGTGGCTCGCAGTTCAGTAACTTCTAGATCTCATCATTTTGGTTTTGAAAGCATGCCTTTTATATAGATCAGTATGAATTGTATATTTAAATAAGCTTTCTTTTCCTCTAAATTAATTTAAGGTGCTTGGAGCATTTGAGTGGTCTGGGAACAATCCACTCCCTCCTGAAATGTGGCTTCTTCCCTATATCCTTCCAGTCCATCCTGGTCAGTTTCACTTTTATTTCTTGTAGTATTACTTTTCAACTTCTTCCATTTATTTCTTTTGGATAATCATCCCCTATAATAGAATAATGGTAGAATCAATCTATCAATGAATGTGGAGAAATGGCTAAACAGGAGAACATATGTGCATTGCTAATGTCTTCATAAAACAAAATGGATGAAAGAAAACTGATTATGTTGGCAGATCTAATATTTCAGAGGAAAAAATCTGTAAGGTCAATGTGTCAGTACTCACTTCCTTTTGTGTTAGTTATTGACAGTTTTGTCAAAGGGGTGCTTAAGCCCTGGAGCGAGGCACATAACATGATGAGCGCTTCGCTTTGCCTAGCTACATGAATCAAGGCTCTAAGACATATGTTTCCTTACCAATGAGCATAATCCTGGAGAGGCCACACCTTAACAATTGATATTTCACTTTATCATAATTTTTTTTTTCCAATTTCTCTTACCATATAATTATTAGTCATGGACTAAACGTGCATTTTTTATTTTCTCCATTTGCATCTTTCTTAATCAAAGCCCTCATTTTATTTGTGCTTAAACCTCCAATGGACCTTAGATTTTTTTATATTTAATTTTTTGGCTATTTTCGCCTCTGATAACATTGGTTATTGGTGTCTTTGAAGCAGTAATGCTAAATATTCACATTCTGGTATTGGCTGTCATGATATTTCAATACATTACTGATTCCCTTTCTAAAGAAATGTGTGCTTCTTGTCTTCAAATGAAAACTCTTGTTTCATCCAATTTTTTCAGGAAGAATGTGGTGCCATTGCCGGATGGTTTATCTTCCTATGTGCTACCTTTATGGTAAACGCTTTGTTGGTCCTATCACGCCAACTGTTTTATCGCTAAGAAAGGAGCTCTTTACAGTCCCTTATCATGAAGTAGATTGGGATAAAGCTCGCAATGATTGTGCAAAGGTTGGTAGGAGCAGTAATTTCTCTCTGTTTATTTACTGCTTTCACCTCTGTTTTTGGACAATCTTGAGTAGATTTAGAAGCATCCAACTGTGATAAAATCATTATTACATAGATCTATCTTGTATGTGAGACCAATCATCATCTCATACCCATTAAGAATCTAAATAGAATAAACATTAGTGGCGTTAAAGGTGTGCAAAGGTTGGTAGGAGCAACAATAACTACTGTATAACATATAAATTAAAATTATTTTATTAAGCGAAATATATAAAGTGTAAATCATGTCAACTAGTTAAAGATTACTTTAAAATTTTAAGTTTGATGCAAAGATGCAATTTTAAGCTTCTAATCAATGTTTAGTGACTAGTTCTTTTTTACTCATTAACGACATCTCTTAATAACTAATAGATCACTTGAACTATATTGATTGTTTAGTATTGCCCTCTTCAAGATGAAGTTATGAGCTAAGCGCACACCATGGTGTCTCAGTGTTCGAATTAAAGTTCCACCTAAACAAGGTGAAGCACAGAGCTTACGCTACGCCTAGCTTCAAGGTTATAACACATGTCAAGGCAATCTTTGACAACACTGAGATCTGATTAGGTGACATGTTTAGTTTTTTGCTGTTTCTACTTTGATCTTCAGAGACTCCATTACTCAATGATTTCATTCAGAAACTAACTGTGGATGACTCCTTGTGACATCAAACAGTAGGACATCTGTATACTTCGGTGATGCCTACATTATGCATATCAGTATCAACTATAATTTTATTCTAGTTGATCTCGCCCAAGTAGTAATTCTTCATGAATAGCTGTTGTTGAGTTGATGTTAGCCGCAAGAACATTTAGCATGTAAACAATTATCCAACCTTCTTTTTTTCTTTCAAAATTGGTGGTATATCATATCTACTAAGTCTAGCAGTGATTCTGCATCATCTACTAACTGTTCTTTACACCAAAAATGAAAAAAAAGAAATGCAAGAACTCTTGATCTTCTGGGTTGAACTGCTCTTGCCTTCACAACGTCTTTTCCACAAATAACTTCTGGATTGAATATTATGCAACAACTTCTCATAAATAGCTTTTGGTAGGATCTGATATTTGTTCAAGTATACTTACTGTTTTCTATACTTCTTTTTTCATTCTATTTATGGAAAATCTTGAGAAGATTTAGAAACATCCCACAATAACAAAGTAATTACAATATAGATTCTGCTAGTATGCAATAACTATTGTAAATAATCATCGCATACCGATTTAAAATCTACCTAGAAATATACTGCAGTGTTATGGAAGGCAAATACTCCCTCCATTTAAAAAAGAATGACCTAGTTTGACTTGGCATGAAGTTTAAGAAAATGAAGAAGACCTTTTTATTTTGTGGTTATAAATTAAGTTATGTCAAATTGACCAAAATGTCCTTTAATCTCGTGGCCTTAAACATGCCATGTGGAAAGTTGAAACTAAAATGTTGTCAAAAAAGGAAAGAGGTTATTCTTGTTGAAACAATAATAACAACAACATACCCAGTGGAATCCCACAAGTGGGGTTTGGGGGAGGGTAAATTATACAGACCTTATCACTACCTCATAGAGATAGAGAGACTGTTTCTGAAAAACCCTCGTCTCAAAAATCAAGCCCCATAAGCAGAAGATACTAGATATGGAAAAAAAATAGGTCATTCTTTTTGAAACGGAGGGAGTAGCAAATTAAAACACCAAGGTCTGTTAGGATTGTATCTTATAAAGCAGTTTGATGCAATGATTCAATTTAAAGATCCTAATATTTAGTGACTAGTTTCTGTCATGACCCAAGCCTAGGGCCTAGACGTGACATGGCGAATGGGAAGCCTGAAGACAACCCAGACAAGTCTCTTAGCATATCATGTACACATCCTTGGTTGCAGAAGCAAATTAAACAATCATAAGAGTTAAACAAATGAAAAGGGGAAAGGGACTAACGGAAACCATTCATAATAATAATAGAGTAAGAAAAGTCAAGCTTCAATAACATAATCAATCCATGACATAATATCCAATGACACCTCTAACATAGAATGAAGCGGGGGCCAAGACACTTTCCGGGTTCACCCTTATTTAATAAGTATTCAACATAAGAGCAAGTCTCTATGAAGCATGAATGAGAATAGCTATCGCCCTTGAAATTGAGGACTCACCAACTATCTTCTTCACAAGAACCAAGTAGCCACGTGGAGGAGGAGGATGATCAAATGGAGCTCAGTCCCTACATGGTAATATCATGTAGGCATAGAGTATGCGTTAGCACGTTTGAATAAACTAAGTATACGGGATGCAATGCAACAAGAATCATAAGTCATAATAACAAGATGCTTAATTATATTCAATGAACATAAGCTCAATATGCCATGTGTAATCAATGTGTAGGATGGAATATGCTCAAGAATAATCATACTTGCATATATTGTTTAACACCATACCGTAACATAAATAGATCATCCAACTACCTTGTACTATAGGGGGAGGGAGATAGCATAGGTCATAACCCCTTCTAGAAGGTAATGGCTAGTACATGAGGGTAGAGGAGTAACATAGGTTATAACCCCTACATGTAAGCATAAGATAATACAACATATTGAATCGCACATGAGGGTGAGGCATACCACATAGTTCATAACCCTTACATGTGAGTACTTAACATCGAATCGCATATGAGGGTGAGGCGTACCACGTAGTTCATAACCCCTTCATATGAATATAAGATATTGTATAACATCAAATCATACATGAGGGTAAGGTGTACAACATAGTTCATAACCCCTTCATGTAGAAATTGACCTTGTACTAGAGGGTAAGGCATATAACATAGTTCATAATCCCTCTAGTAGGCATCACAATTTAAGAGCATAAACCTTAGCATAAGAACTCAATAACTCATCAACAATGGAGACTTGTGAAAATCATACAATAGATCATCAAAAGCTTGAGAATTCTTGACTTGACATTTTATCAAACACTTGGTGGGTATGCAGTGCTAGTTCAAAATCATGCAATTCAAGAGTGAAATAATATGAGAAAACTCACCAACATATTGTAAAACCCTCTTGTAGAATACCTTGAATCCAACATCAAATCTCATAATAGAGTATAATTTCATAGCTCAAAACATGCATAGTCTCCATAGACAAAACCAACTCATAGTATAAGCTTAAGATAGATTGACATGCATATTTAATCAACATTTCATACAACCCCAACATATTTCATGCTTATAATCCATAATAAAAGATACCATAGATAATACAACTTGAAAACGTGTAATTTTCACAAAAATGGAGATTGGGCTCCATGGGTGAAAGGACCCAATGGATGAAACCAACATACTTAAACTTGGGTTTTATTGATATAGACTTGAAGGAGACTTGAATCTTGAATAGAGTTCTTGAGATCCAGAATTAATCTTGAGACACGTGAATTTGGATGAAATATTTGGTTAAGTGTTAGAGAGGGTTTTGAGAGTGTCTTGATGATATAGAGTTGAAAAATGACTATGTATAGGTGTTTTTACGCATAAAAGGGCATGGGGCCAAGACCGCAATGCCTTAGGGCCTAAATAAAAAATTAAGGAAGTGTAAGCATACCTTCGCGGAAGGTCCGCATCGCGGAGGCATCACGGATCCCTCTGGAAATTGAAATTTTGGCGAAAAGTCATTTTTCGCTACGGGTCTTCCAAAATCCAGATTATACCCATTTCCCGCTTAATTTTGCCCCTGATCAAGAATATGAAGTCGGATTTTCGATATCACGCATGGATTTTGAGATATATGGAACTTACGATTGTGGGCATTTCCGGGGCGTTTCAATTTCCTAAGCTACATTTCTATTTTTCAATCATCAATATATATATATATATTTAATCTAACGCCTGCATAAAAATTAGTGCATCACTTTTGCGCCCCCCCCCCTCTCTCTCTCTCTCTCTCTCTCTTCAAAGCAATGTCTCTGTGTAATGAGGTGCATGTGCCTCAGTGCTTGAATTTTTTAAAAAATTTTCATTGATGATTGAATTGAAGTGCCACCTAAGTGAGGTGAAGTGCGATGTTTTGGGGTTTATACTTCACCAAGCTCTAGGTGGTAAACGCATAAATTGACCCTTTCACAACACTACTATAACAAAAACCTAATTTTGTAACATGTTGGAGGCTTTTCCCTTTTCCATGTTAGTCTTCATAGACACAGTTACTTGATGATGTCATTCAGAAAAGAAGCTATCAATATCTCTGTTTAACTTTAAATAGTGGGACAGTTTCCTCTTCCCGTGGTTCCTCCAAAATGCGGGTCGTATCAACTAAAACATTACTCTAAAAGTTGGTCTCAGCCAAGCATAACTTTTATGAAGAGCTTTTGATAAGCTAATGAGACTCAATAACTTTTAGAATGTAAAGAATATACATCATTCACCAATGTCAGCCAAGGACCAGCTTTTCATGAAGAGCTTTTGGTGAGCTGATGTTAAACAATTATAGACCAACTGCATTCCAACCTAAAAGTTGCTCAAATTTTGCACCTATGTGTTCCTTGTTCTCTCTCGACCCATTTGGACAAGAACTCAGTCATTCACGTGTATCTCGTTTCTCTTCTTGTTTCCTGCCAGGCTCTCTGTCCTTTCTCCTTCCCATTTGAAAATGAAAAATTCGACATCTTCCTTGGCAGGCATTTCCATGGAAAAGATTCTATTCCGAGTTTGCTAGGCGAGTGAATTTTGATACCCTTTTTGAAATTTATTTTTCAGCCAAAGCTTCTGATCTTTGCCGTTGGCTTATCTCACTGGATCATTATTTATTTACTTAAGATTGTAGTACCATTCTGGTTATTTTTCAAGCTGGTCAAGCTGCTTATTTATATGCATCACATCTTCTCGGTGCATTTTTTTCAATATAAGGATTACTCTTCCGGAAACAACCTCTCTATCTCTATGAGGTAATGGTAAGGTTTGCATACATTTTACCCCCCCTAGGCACCACTGGTAGGATTCCATTGGGTATGTTGTTGTAGGATTACTCCATCATTATATCAACACCTAGTGGAGATCCTACTTATATCCTGATGTTCAGCTTAATTCCAGGTGATCTTTGTGCAGATTTTTGTTCACAAATTTCATTCTTCTTCAGGGATAACGTAAAATTCCAAATCATATTTGTTGAGTTTCTTATTTTCCAAATCATCTTTTGGGTCCAGCTTTATAACATAAGATCGAGTTAGTCCTTTTGTACGTGTACATAAGATGTCGATCCTACTATCTACTATCATTAAGTGGATATTACTCATGGCAATTCAGTGAATTATATCACATTCTGGCAAGTAACTGACTTTGAGAAAAGTGTAGATGAAATTAATGTGGTCAGATCAATACTTTCTTTCTTCAAAGTCCTTAAATGCAGATCTTCAATATAAGCAGCAGATACAAATTGGTGCGATTTTTCGAGTTAACAAAAGAAACAAGAAACTTATTCTGAATAGAAAATGAAACAAGAAACTTATTCTGAATAGAAATCAAACAAGAAGTCTTATTCCTGGTGCAAGGGAACTTCAAACTTGGGCTTCTTGCACTTCTTTCATGATTTGGTGATGTGATTTGTCGAGTTACAAAGAACCAATCAAGCCGGATCCTGATTTTTATTAAGAATAAACAAGGGTTGGGTGGTTTCGTAGAACATTAAAAATTAGGTGCAATCCATACTCACCAAGCTCTAAGTTGCATGTTTTCTTAAATTGTCATAGAGTTTCTTCATGGTATAGTCAAATTCAGCATTTGGCTGAACAAAACCTCGTTTTCTAAGTTGCAACCTTGTTCCAAACTTTCTTCTAAAGTGACTCGCAAGCATTAAACCATGCTTTGAAGTTATTTTAGTTGAAACTTCATTAAGCTCAATCATCTTCATTCCAGCTTCTATTTGAGAAATATACATGATGAAGAGGGTTATTGGAATAAAAGTTTTTCAAACCCATGCAGAGACAAATAAAGTTGGGTGATTTCTTCTTATCTATCCAAAACCATGGGGTAGAAGGTTCTCAGTGAAATCGTCGAGGAGCACATACATTGGCCCACACACCATTGTTATCCGGAAAAATGCATGAAGTCAAAGCATATATTCTTCTAATAATGTATCAATAACAATGCTTGTACTACCAGACTGACAGCCATTGATGGTAATGTAAGAGGTCTTTTGTCCATGCATAATCGTAAACATTATCCTTTCGAGGCATTAAATAATCTGGAGTTGTACTGGGGTTTTGATATACCTATCTAAGAAAATGAACAACAAATAGGAAGTCCCCATTATTAAAGGAAGTCCACGCCTATGAACTTGGCTAATAACTTGAAGCAAAATCCAACATAGCGTCTGTATTTGCATCATTGGGACATGTGGTATTGCAACTTATACTATTCTCTTCTTTGGATTGTATCTTCTTTTACTTATCTAGATTTTCTGCAGGAAGACCTTTACTACCCACATCCTCTAGTACAAGATATACTGTGGGCATCTCTTCACAAGGTTGTGGAACCTATTTTGATGCATTGGCCAGGGAAAAAATTGAGGGAAAAGGCTCTACGCACTGTGATGGAGCACATTCATTATGAAGATGAAAACACTCGTTACATATGCATAGGACCAGTAAACAAGGTATAAATCCTTAACTTCCATTAGTGAAGGTCTTTATTAATCTATAGGCTAATGATTGTTTTTCAAAGTTACCTAGCTATAAAATCTGTTGATCTTTTTCAAGATTGTGTCAAAATGCAGTTTGCAGATGCTTTTACTGTCAACAGCATTTCCTTAGCTTTAATTCATTGCATTCAATCTTAGGCTGTCAACAGCATTTCCTTAGCTTTAATTCATTGCATTCAATCTTAGGCAAATGAGTAATCTATTTAGAAATTCTGTCATTCTTCTGTTTGCCTGCAAGTTCCAGTTATTCCTGATAGATGACATGACTAATATGGGTATAATCTTCATCCGTTTGCTGAAAAACTGACCTTTCATTTGCAGATTTTAAATATGCTTTGCTGCTGGGTTGAAGATCCTAATTCAGAAGCTTTCAAGTTGCATCTTCCAAGACTTCATGATTATTTGTGGGTTGCTGAAGATGGGATGAAAATGAAGGTCTGCAAATATCAATTTCCAGTTTTAATGTATTGAAATATGGGTTTCCTAAATGTCTTACAATTGTTATACTGGTGTTGGTCATTTACAAGTTCTGTTTTCCTTACGTCTGATGATATATAGATTATCTGTTGCCATATTGTAGGGGTACAATGGAAGTCAATCTTGGGATACATCATTTGCAGTTCAAGCAATCATTGCAACAGGGTTTGGCGAAGAGTATGGATCAACATTGAGAAAAGCACATTCATTCTTAATAAATACACAGGTAGAACCTTTACCGGATCATATTATTATTATCTATGGTGTAACCTTCCATACTATCTTGACTTTTACCTGTGATATTATATAATTTGCGAGATCCTTTCTTTACTTTGAAGGTGTCAGATGATTGCCCAGGCGATCTGGATTTCTGGTATCGTCATATTTCAAAAGGTGCTTGGCCCTTTTCAACTGCAGATCACGGGTGGCCCATTTCAGATTGTACTGCTGAGGGACTTAAAGTTGGTATCTGTAACAACCATTCACAATCTATTGGTATGTTCCAATTTCTGTTAACCTATTTCTGTCTACCAGGCAGTTCTTCTATTATCAAAGCTACCATCAGAGCTAGTTGGTGATCCATTGGACGCAAAGCGATTGTATGATGCTGTAAATGTTTTGCTTTCCTTACAGGTATATCATTCTTCCCTTCTAATTGTCCATTATTGCCCATACTTTGTGTTTTTTACTTTGCCCTTCACTTCTCGTCATTTTTAGTTAAGGCTGCATTTTTATGCGTAAATGAACTGATAATTCCAAGAGTTGGCTTCAATCTTTCTTAGATGCTGTTTAGGCCCATATTGCACCCCCAAGATCCTTAATGTGGCTTACTGGATTTTAAGTTTAGGATATTGTGCATTCTGGCAGAAAAATAAGCTAATTTATCATTTAGAGGCTTTGTAAGTAAGCTGAATGCATGTTGAGATATGACATTATAGTTGATCATGTTCCCCCAAAAAATTGACATCTTCAAATATGTAATAAGAGGTAACACTGTGCTTGGTTGGATCTAGAGAGCAGACTCTACTTTGATCTTTTTTAAGGTAATGCCACCGAAAAGGGATAGGAGGCATTAACAGCGGTTTGACCCCTGGCTTCTATACTTAATCTAATAAAACACAGATAAGAGCACCTGCAATGAATTCTATCAACTACCCTTGCAGATTAATTACTGTAAAATGGCCTAATTTGATTTCATAAAGGATAAACCAAGCTAACTTGTTTGACTTAAAGCAGGTTGCGTTCCTAACTCATGCAGTAAACTACTTGGATACCATTCTTCTTAATTCCTATTTACTTGAAAGTTAAGTTGTTACATTCCATCAACTGCATGTAAAAGTAAAACAAATTCTATTAGTTCCCACCTTTCAAAGGTAGTCTCACATAAACTAGCATGTGTGGTATATGAGAATGATCTGGGTCTTCTTGTGAGTTCTGTCCTTTCTATGTAATTGTAAATGCTAGTTCCAGTTGATATTCTGGAATTAAAATTTTTTCCTCTGCACCATATTCCAGAGAACACTAAAAATACTTCTTTATTGAAGCATGCTCTGAGCAGATCAATTTGAAGTTATCCAACCAGCTGAAAGTGAGCTTAATTTAGCCACATCTCTAGGCTCTTATCTTAATTCAGCTGATAAAATCTGTCTTTTGAAGATTTAGAGTTAATTTCTTGTTATTGGTTATTCCTGATGTTCCTGAAAATGCAATCTTGTGAATCACTAAGAAAGCTTTTTCCTGGTATAAATGCAGAATAGTGGTGGTGGCTTTGCAACATATGAACTCTCAAGGTCATATCCATGGTTGGAGGTACTTCATTCGCAAAATTACATTTGTTTCATGTTTCCCTTTAGAACATATTATTTTCAATGCCATTGCATTTTTGCTTTTACACATATAACATTTTATTCGATGAGATTCTGGTCATGCTTAGTAGGCTAGCAAATTTTGTTTTTACTTTTGAAGTTTCCTGCTATGAAAGAAAAAGAAAACTAGATAATTTTTTCTTCTTATTTTACTCTGGGGAAGTACTGAATTTTAAGGGCTTCTTTCTTGTTGGCTCATATTACTGGTGGTTTGCTGCTTATTTGATATGAATTATGCAAGTCTTTGAAGTCTTTGTTGATTTGGAATTAATTTGTTCCTGTTCAGCTAATCAACCCTGCCGAGACCTTTGGAGATATTGTTATTGATTACCCGTAAGTCATCTGCACCTGTGTATAACTTTATTTTTTTTATATTAGTATATGTATGTGTACAAAATACATCTGCAGATTCCTGTTAACCACACAGCTTTGTCACTTTACAGGTATGTAGAGTGTTCCTCAGCTGCAATTCAAGCTTTAACAGCATTTAAGAAATTATACCCTGGTCATCGTAAAGAAGAAGTTGAACGTTGTATTGCTAAAGCTGCCGCCTTCATTGAAGAAATCCAAGAAATAGATGGCTCCTGGTTAGTTCTTGTTATCCTCGTTTTCTGAACATGCAGTAGAACTACCAGGACAACTGGTATCGATGTAAAATGAAGCAAAATCCATACTTCGTTCGCGTCCACAGTTTTCTTGTGAAATTATCGAATTTGTATTTAGCGTCTGAGGTTCCATCTTAGGTATGGTTCCTGGGCAGTTTGCTACACCTATGGCACTTGGTTTGGGGTGCTTGGCTTGCTAGCTGCAGGAAGGAACTACAACAATTCTTTCAGCATCCGCAAGGCATGTGATTTTTTGCTGTCCAAACAACTCTCATCTGGTGGCTGGGGGGAGAGTTATCTATCATGTCAAAACAAGGTAATTTTCACGTCATTTCATTTTATTTAATTCTTATTCTGGTTCCTTGTGTATCTTGTCTTTTCTGTGCATAGTAAATCTGAACATGTCCCTCATCAAGGTTCAAGTTTGGAATTTTGAAAACTTGTCCCTTAGCAAAATTCAAGTTTGGAACATCCAAGCGGTCTTTGCGAATTTTGGTGTGGGATGAGTCTGGATAAAACTATATTTTCTGGTTGCTTCTGCTATTTTGTGATTAGATTTGGGAGGCAATTGCAGTACAACACCACCCCTTCCCTTCCTGGCCCCATAGGATAACGGGTTGTTTCTGGCCTTCTTTTTCCTTTATCTCTCTCCTCACTCTTGCCTCTTACATATATTGTTAAACACTTGGAGTGCAAATTTGGTGATGAGAGGGATGAAGCAAACTTTGATGTGAGGCTTGCCACTCAACCTATCCCCAAGAGGGAATACTTTAAGTATTTGGGGTCCATCATCCAGAATAGCGGCGATATCAACGATGATGTCACACATCGTATTGGGGCAGCATGGACTAAATGGAGGCTTACATCTGGAGTATTGTGTGATAAAAAGATACCACCTAAACTCAAAGGTAAGTTTTACAGATTGGTGGTTAGACCATCTTTGTTGTATGAGGTGGAGTGTTGGCTAATCAAAAACGCCCATGTCCAGAAAATGCATGTCGCAGAGATGAGGATGTTGAGATAGATGTGTGGTCACACCAGGAGTGACAAGATTAGGAATGAGACCATTCGGGAGAAGCTTGAGGTGGCTTCGGTGGCTGATAAGCTGAGGGAAGCGAGACTGCGATGGTTTGGACATGTGCAGAGAAGGAGTACTGATGCTCTTGTTAGGAGGTGTGAGAGGTTGGTTTTAGGAGCTACACGGAGGGTAGAGGTAGACCGAAGAAGTATTGGTGGGAGGTGATCAGACATGATATGGCGGAACTTGATCTCATTAAGAACATGACTAGATAGAAAAAGTGGAGGTCGCGAATTAGAGTAGTTGGCTAATTGTTTGTTTGTTTTTGCTGTTCCCCTTCTTTTACGTTTTGTCATATCTAGTTTATTTTGCTTATGGGTTTTTGAGATGAGGGTTCCCAGGAAACAACCTCTCTACTTCTATG
>JAOTQR010000079.1:17513082-17539557 GCA_025774065.1 Solanum ossicruentum
AGGCGAAGACCACTACCAGCCATTGAAGTATTTGACACACTAACTTTACTAGATTCTTCAGCCATAATATAATGATTGAACCAGTATAATATCAAGGAAAAAGAGAAAGAAAAATGACTGACCAACCACCAAACTGCAAATCCTCAAGTTTTTGAAATAATAGATCCACAAATTGAGAGTTTCGAGTCCTATAGATGACCAAGAAAGAAACCGAACAACAATCTAAAAAAAAATTGGTAAAACGATGTCTTCAGGACATGAGAACACTGGGAATAGCTTTAGGAGATATTTCCGAGCCTGATGAACAATAACCTCGAGGTGAACAGTGAATAGTGAAAAACGAACAGTAACCTCGCTGGTGAACAGTAACCTCGAGGTGTGAATAGTGACGTGAAGATGAACAGTAACCTTACAGCTTTGATACCATGTAGAAAAACATAAAGAGAAGAGGACACGAATGATTTACGAGGTTTGGCAAGTGATGCCTACATCCTCGGGCTAAAAAGCTCTCTCAATTGTGTAGTTTGAGAGGTATGCATTAAGTCAATATATATACAAGGCAGCTGAAATAATTAATCCTATAATCCCTAGAATTAAGGAAACATGATCCCTAATTTAAGGATTCTAACAGTGTGTTTTAGGAGAGGCATAGTTTGGCCGAAGTGATATTGGAGATAGGTGATTAAATAGGACATGACGTAGTTTCAACTTTCTAAGGACATGAGTTATGAAGGTTGCTAATTAGGGTAGAAAGTTAGTTGATAATTGAGTGTTGTCTCATTCTTTAGTAGGATAGGTTGGTGCATTGTACTTGTTTCCTAATTTTTATCTTTGACCAATACTAGTAGCATTTGTCTCGTAGCCGGCTGATCTTACGACTTATGTTATTCCTCTGTATTTATTGCTTTGTTTATCACATTAGTTGCTTATGGTTGTTGCTTCTCTTTAATATGTTATGTTTTCCTTTTATCGTTTGTCCTCTTTACTTTTGTATTGTTCTGTTAGCTACTCTGATGTTCGTTACTCGAGCTAAGGGTTCTTTCAAAAACAATTTTTCTACCTCCTTGAGATAGTGGTGATGTCTTTGTACACTTTACCCTCTTCAGACCTGCATTCGGGACTATCTAATTAGGTGTTTTTGTTGTTGCGGAAAGGGCTTATATATCCTTAATTTTGCGATATAGAGTTGATATACCCCTTGTTAGATAAACGGCTCATAAATATCCCCATTGGTACATAAATGATCCAAATATGCTCTTTTCGACTAAAGAAAGTGAAATATTAATTTTAAATTTATTTTTTGATTTTTTATTGCAGTAAAACCCATATCGGGGTATACTTGTCACTTCTCGCAAAATTCAAAGTGATTTGATCCTTGTCACACGTGAAATTTTTTCCAATCTTGTTTCAGTTCAACGACTAATTTGAATTTATAATCTTGATGGTCAAATTTCTTTTTTCTGCTAATTTTCTTGTAAATCTACTGTAGCTGTCCCGATTTTTTCCCAAATATAAAAACATAAATTACATTATGGCCGAAAAACAATAATCAGTTTTTCATTTTTTTTCCCGTACTTTTTTCTGTTTTAATCCATCCACACTTCTTTTATTTCTCATATTTTCACACTAAAGAATGAAAGAAAAAAATGAAATAAGAATAAGAACTCTCGAATAATGACAAAGTAAATAGATTCATCGGAGAGATATTTAAAATCCAAATTAGTTGTTGAATCAAATATACTCTAGTATGAACTTTGCAAGAAGGATCAAATATACCTATGAACTTTGCAAGAAGGATTAAATATACTCTAGTATGAATTTTATTTTAATAAAAAATAAAAAAAATTAAGTAAAATCAATTTTTTCACTTCCGTCATCCGCAAAGGGTATATATGTGCCATTTGTGAAACAACGGGGGTATATTTGAGCCACTTTTTTCAATGAGGGGTATATCAGTTCCAAATCACAATACTGAGGAGCATATCTGACCATTTTCCCTATTTATTAAGTTCAAACCTTTTTTTGCCACATGAAAAAAAATTGTCCCTCAGTCTATACTTTTTACTTAGCTGTATTGACATCTGCCTATACACAACATCAGGCAGAGTGCTCAGATCTAGGACTTATATGCTATGTTGCTTGGGTGCGAGTCTTCATACGGGTTCGAATTATTCATGTCTAAATTTTAAGATTTTTATTACAGAATTTTTTTGAATTTGTATAGAATTTCTCTGTCGATTTTGGTCAAAGTACTCAAAAGCATGCATGGACCCCACACCCATGTTATGCCAACTGGGTTTGGGGCACCAAAAGTGAAGAGTCTAAGCAACATAGCCTTTGTGTTGGAAATTCATGGATAATCATGAATAAAGACTTGGGTTTGTCATTTCATATTTATAATGCAGTGAGATAACATTTACTTACAAACCAATTGACTTGAATAGTAGCTACGTACTTCCTCATATTATCAAGGTCCTTGTCATTGTCATGTTACTCATATCTCCTATAAGATCTAGTAGGGAGAGTTCTCTTTGCCTTCTATTCTCTTGTACAGCCATTAACTTGCCTGTCATTTTTTCTCTTCTCTTTTCCTTGTCTTCCTTACAGGTGTATACAAATCTTGAAGGCAACAAACCTCATGTTGTAAATACAGCATGGGCTATGCTGTCTCTAATTGCCACTGGACAGGTACCAATAAAATTTTGACCCAAACATGATTGTCAGAAATGTAAATAAAATTTTGACCCAAACATGATTGTCAGATATGTAAGTAATAATAAATAGTTGAAATATATTCGTTTCAATTGAACAAAGAAATAGACATTCTTCATTTCAAATTCAAATAGAAAATCAAATGACTAGTTCGAAACCATAATTTGTTGCTTTTCTTCTGCCAATACCCCGTGTAATTTTTTGGAGAGAAGAAGACCTCATGATAATTGCTATGTACCTTCTTGGATGAAAATTGAAAGATGGGAGGGACCAAGCTGTTGTTGACTAAAACTTATATCCACGGAAAAGTGGTTGGAGCCAGTAGTGGCAAAGACTTCTACTGATATCGAGACAATGATTAGTGTGCATGGCTTGGGTCATCCTGCTTTTATATTGAAAATATCCATGTTAAATTGTCTTTCAGGTACTAAAGACAAAACCAACCAAGAGTACTGAAGATGAATAGTGTTGGATTTCTGGTATACTGGTTTTGTGCAGTTTATAAGTTTTAGAAAATTAAAACAAAAATTTGTTTGAAAACTAGTAGTAATATCGAAGAAAAAGCTCAAAAATAGAAGAAACAATTTTTTCTAAAAAAGTCGAAACAAATAAACCTACAGTAATGCAAATAAGAGCATACGTTTTATTGAAGAGGGCTCTAACAATTATTCCATTCGTCAAACCAAAATGTGATAATTATAACATGTATAAGATACAGATTCCTTCAACCATGGAAAATAATATAGCAAAAAGAATCCCATTAGAGACTAATGTTTTCTCTATCAGTAAAGACCTGAGGAGAAAATTGAAACATAAATACTCTAATTATACGAAATTAAGAAAGTTTGTATTATAGGAACATATATTACCAATAATCAGTTAATTTAAGTTTTCTATGATATTTAATTGATAAAACCAAAATTGTCAGTTTCCCACTTTTTAAGACCAAACGAACTCAAACGATTTCTACAATCATGGATCTGGTTTAGTCAATTTTCTGTCAAGCGCTTTCTTCACTGCTAAAGTTGGCATTCCTCTGAAATAATCCTGATAGTTTATTCTGAAATAATGCTGATAGTTTATCCTTTTCCCTCTGTTTCTTTTGAAGGGGACGAGGGGAGGTGGGGTGGGGAGATCAATAGTGAACTGATGGTGATACCAGGAGATTCATTTGGTCATAATCATTTGTCGAGTCTGTTCTAATGGTTTTAAGGGTAATTTTGTATTAGATACCCATATTTCAATTACTCCGTCTCTTGACAATTCTCTAGTGTTAAATTGTTTTTTTAAGCAAGACTTTACTGAAGGACCCTTATGAAGCATTTGGCATGCTCAAGTAAGTTGATTTACATGGTTATTCGTTCGTAATCTGAGAAATTGAGACCTAGAATTGTTCAGGCAATAAACTGGTGTCATTTTGTATACCTTTATAACTATTGGAGTCTTCTGTTTTATGATATTGAATTGGCCACTTTTTTCCTGCTGAATTTACTTTTTACCCTTTAACACTTGCAGGCTGAGAGGAATCCTACACCATTGCACTCAGCAGCAAAAGAATTAATAAATGCTCAACTAGAAAATGGAGATTACCCTCAGCAGGTAATTATGCAGTCTATAATTTTTGTAGCTTAAAAATTGCTTGTTATGGGATAGGAACCGGTGCCTGGTCGGTATTTTCAAAATCTAAAGAGTGTAACCTCCTTTTAGTTTTGGAGAAGTTAAAAGACTGCCAAAGCTCTTGTTTTAGTTTTGATTTGGTTATAAATCTGGCTGTGCCTCCTGGATAGAGGTTGGGCTTAACTTGAATTAAGAGCTGCATAGCATTTTGGGAAAGGAAGCAGGTAAATACAAACTACATTGTTCAACAGAATCTGGTAAGTGTTGAATATCTTTCGTCTCATGAGCACTGGGGAGAGTACCAGAAGGATATTCCCAGCTCACAATGCTATTGTTTAATACAAATATCGAATTGACAAGAGGGCGGGATTGAATATTCGAATTATATAAGAAGCGTGACTTACTTCATGTTCCATGTACCAATCTCGAGCCTTATCCTAAGGCTGTCACTGAATGAATCTGGTAACTAATGCCGCCAAGAGTAAGCTTATAGGATACTGGCAATGGAGACAAAATTTGTTAAGGCTGATGCAATGAATAAGGTCTAAATCTACATATTGCTTATTGTCTCATTTACTAGGCAAGAATTCTATTCAAGTACAACAGTTGGGGTAAGAAGTTGGTGTTTTGGTTAGTGTAGGATAATAGTTGCACCTATCACATGGTCATTCCTTAGTTCCTTTAAATGAATTATCAACAATTTTAAATAAACTTGGGTTTCATTGTTTCACGATTTTAGGGGTCTAATATGCTTTTCCTCTTTTATATTTGTTTTCCCTGCTTTAGGTTTGTGTATAGTGAGGATAAAGTATTCAAACTGTAACACCTAATTTTGATGGCTGAAATCCTAACAATTACATTTCTGTGGCAATAGATTCAGTAAACTGGTAGAGGAGCTGTTTTCATATCCAAATTGTTTGTTGCTTGCGGAACTTAATAATCTTATTGTTTACCTCGATTGACCCAATATAATAAAGGACAAATGTCCAGTCACTATAATTTGCATGCTCCCTACATTTTGTTTTTTCCTTTTTAATTTGAAAAGTGATTCAGGCATTCTAATATGTTGCTGGATAATTGTTTGCTGATGGGTTGGCCTTCTTATTTCTCAGGAGATCATGGGAGTCTTCAATAGGAATTGCATGATATCATATTCTGCATATAGGAACATTTTCCCAATTTGGGCTCTGGGAGAATATCGTTCTCGCGTACTCAAAGCTAATTAAGTTGCAGTTCCAGATGATACTGCATCGTCACTGTTTTCACCTGAAGTCTTTAACTCTTTTCTTTTTTGTCCACCTTAAACATGCTAGATGCACAATGATTTTGTTGGTTAGTGTACGTTATTTTCATAACTAATCTTCTTTCGTGGTTCCTAATTCCTATGCTGTCTTTGCACATTCTTTGGGACGAAAACTGGTTCAATGCTTAACGACTAACAACACATTAAGGTAGGACTACGAAAAGTGGACTTGGATTAGTAAACTCGTATTATTCATTAATACTGTCGCATGCCAAACCCCAAAGTTTTAGTCCATTGGTCTTGCGACGTGTTTGTCTTATGTGAAAACATTTTAGAGTGAGTTGTTCTAGGTGGCCAGCTCTGTTAACAACACTACAGAGATGTTTCACATGGTCTAGGCTTGATGTCATTGTGAAATGGTGATGGTTCATGCGTTTTAAGTTCTGGATAGTATGTTTAATTAGTAAAGAAGGATTACAATTCGTAGAATTTTTTTGAAATGGAGAAATTAATATGCTTTTGACAATCAAACACAACTAAATCCACGTGAGGTGCGATTAGGTTGTGGACCAATTGAGTTCCTCATTAATCAGTATTTCAACGCGGAGGGATAAATTTAACCCTTTTCCCTAAAAAGTGTCATTTCAGATTAGAGAATTTTTCAAAAATCAAATTCTCCGTTCTTCATGACGTTGGGATAATAAATATTTTGAGGAACAAACAAATCAAAAAAATCATGTTACTGGAGTTTTCTGTCATTTTGAATTTCTTTTTATCAATATATTTGTGTTCCTGATATCTTCAATTTTTTTCAATGGCTACAACCACAAGTAAATAATGTTATCATTAATGATATTCATGTTTCAGCACAGGAAAGTCATTTAACACAAATTAAATACTTAATAAAGCCATAATTATGAGGAAATCAACGTATAACTTGAGATGTTGTAAAAGTCTAAAAGATTAAGAAGCCTAAATTCACAGTATTTTCGAAATTTATCAAAAATTAGAATCAAATTTAAACCAACGAAACTAAAATTAAAAATTACAGTTAGAATTATCAACACCAATTCAGACTGAAACACTAATTGTTCAATTTGCTACTCTTTTATTGTTGTATGCATATTTCAGAGACTCGCTGTTATGCTTTCGTAATTATTAATGTCAGATTTTGGTAGGTCTACTCGTGCCGTGTGTATTTTCAAAAGTAAACACAAGAACAAATGCATTTTCTAAAGATAAAAGGTTTGAGAACATTGCGTCTTTCACATACAGATGTTACGATAAAGCCAGTGTCACACTCATGATCAAAATGAAACACTGGCAACCTATACATGCAGTTCATCTCCAATAGAACTTGCATCTTTAACACAACCTTGTACTTGATACTGTTAACACCTGTGTTAGATAATGTCGGATTCAATTCAGTTTCAACCTGGCTTATCGACTTCAGAACTTTCAAATGCCTTGCACTAAAGAGGACATTCTCAACCTGTTTAATGGATCAGCAAAATCACTCCAAACTGGAGGAGCCTCGCAACAAATACATAGATACAATAATCACAAGCAATGTCACCATGCTGTCGTTGTCAAGCTTTGGGTTAAAAGGTGTTTGTACATCAAAAGGACCAACCTTTTTGCTGATAAAGCAGCACAATCAACTTCGTCATCATTTCTCATGTATGTTTCGTCATGTCATGAATATATGGAGCATGTTCTCACCATTAGATTAAGCAGTCTCTCTCCCTAGCTTGTAGTTCTCGACCTACTGATGCACATGTTAAATAAAACCTACTCGAGTTGTAGGTTTGCTTAAAAAGCTCGACTTACAAGCATTGTGAGAACTCATAACCTCCATATAACTATCAACATGTGCCGTCTCTGATTGCTTTGACATGGTCATATCATTTACTGAGTTTCCACCACGGGCTAAATGTGAGTACTGAGCATTCTTGATAATACTATGTTGATTCAGCAAATAGTCATCTGACCCTGGAGGAGACCAATCATTCTCCGCTGAAACATTTGGAAAAAGTAGCTACTTTATCCAGAAAGGAAAAGTAAAGATGTGCAACAAAAAGTGCAAATTGCTTGCTAGCCTGTCCACTTTAGAGCCTGCTTGGATTGGCTTTTCATTTGACTAATAAGATAAAAGCCAGAAATTCTAACTTGTGTCTTTTGATGTATTTATATCATTTTAGCATAAAACCAACGCTCATAAGCACTTCTTTTAAATTTACCCACACACTCTAAAAGTGCTTAAAAGCAATTTTTAACTTAAAAGCATTTAAAATAAGCCAATTCAAACCGTCTCTTACTCTAACTCCTACGTAAAATAAAGAGTTAACTGATTCTAAAATTTTCCAATACCCTTCCTTTTTCTTGGAGACCAAAAGATGTATTATAGCTTTCTATATGGTGCAAAAAATTTCGTGCAGATCTTGCACACTTCCTCATGAAAGCAAGTTCTGGATATGTTATATCCCAAGAAACATACCTTTCATGTAGCTCCTGATCTCCTCTGGCTGCATGGACTTTGCCCCTTTCACTGTCCTGTTGAGTGATTCTGCCATTGCCCTTTTAACTTCAGGCGGTACGTTGGGGCAACCTTTTGAGGGCCCTTTTGGATCACCTCCAGCCAAATGCGCCTTAAGATGTGTTATTCCTCCAGAAGAAGATATGAAGCCACAATACTTGCAAACGGCTCGCTGCCTTTTTGCATCAACTGGTGTAGCATGATCCCATGCAGCATCAAGTGGTCTTCCCCTTCTGATTGATTTTTTGGAAGCAGGTGCTGCTAATTTAGAGGAGCAAGAGGAGAAGGTACAAACAATACGATCCTGAATTAAATCTTAATTGAGAGAAGGGGTATTTAGAAAAAAGGTATGAACGGAAGAAAAAGAGAAAGCAGGAGCAATCCAAGACACAATAACCTTAACAGAATCTTGTTGCAGTAAAGAGATGGGTTTTTTTTTTTTTTTTTGTGTGTGTGTGTGTGTATTGTTGTTGAGTAAAGAAAAAAAAGGGTAATTGTATGTATGTAGTGAAAGCACTACTAAACACAACCAAAAAAATTTGATTCAAACTCATACTCAAAATTTTAGCAACACATGCAGGAAAGGATGCCACTTCCACATGCAGTGGTAATCAAAGGTGGTGGTCAAAATATCAAGAGGAAATTCACGGATGTACGTAGATGTGTAAAAGAAAATGACTGTTATTCCCCCCTGAAGAAGAGGGAATATAATTAACCAAAACTAAGTAATAGCAAAGACAAACAAAATTGCACACTGAACTAATAAACAGAGTGACAGCACTTGTCCATTTTCATGGAATAATCTTTTCCAACTTTTAAAAGAAATGAATTACTTTTAGATTGATTGTAAAAGGAGGTCGTAAGTTCAAGATGTGGAAACAATCTCTTATATAAATGCAAAATAAGGTTGTGTACAATAAGCACGATGTGGCCCCTTTTGGACCTTGCATAGCAGGAGCTAAGAGCACGAGCTGCTCTTCATAAGATGACTACTAATTTATGTAGAACATCTTTCCAATGCATTTCCTCTTTTTGGGGGACAAAGGTCGTATATTATTGATGTAGAAAAGTTTTACCTCTTACAAGATGAATGCTGACTGACAAATTTTCTCCAAAATGATCAAAAACAACATGTCAATAGCCAAAATCTGAATGATCCAGATCACCCTCACAGAATACTTTGCTTTTCCCTCTATCTGATGCATTTCGTCATCTCTTTTAAGTCAAGATGATGATATTTGTTAGGAAAAAACCTGAACAAACTAAATCACTTTGCAGAAAAGTGGCACTTCATCCACAACATTTTGGAAGCTTTTTCCAAAAAAATTGAAAACATTGTTGGTTCATGGAATTTGATCACTTTTAGAATTATCTTTTTCAATTCCAAGAACAGGTTGGGGCCAGGTTTTGGATGCAGTTCTCTTCCACCCAGAAAACTCACTTTAAAAAAAAAAAAAAGAAGGGTAAATGCATGTCCAAACCTGACTTCAACTTCCAAAAAACTATTTTTTCACACACTCTTTTTTCAAGTTTCAACCAAATCTTTGTCGAAACGCTAGCTTACAAATTGTGCTAAGCCAATTGAGTTTGCTCACATTTTAACATCGTTCTTCCAGAAAGAGGAAAAACAACAATGTACTTGTCAAACTTCAACAACGAAGTAGTGCTGTAAGCCATTGTCTGTTCCGAGTGATCAGGCTAGCAAGAGATCATCTGCAATAGCTTCTAGACTTGGAATAAAAATTTAAACACGCCTAAAAAGGTGTTAAAGAAACTAAACATAGTCAGAAGGGATTTCCCATGGTAAATGAACTATGGTGCCCACAAAATTGCACTTGATAAAATCCAGTACAATACACAGCAAGTGCAATGGAGGTTTAGGGATCAGGGATTTAACCATCGACAATTAGTTTCAGCTCACGAAGTGGCTATGGAGGTATAGCAAAGGTGAACAAAGCCTCTGGAAGGGGATGATCAAGGCTAAGCACGGAAGTAAAGACAACTGGAATACAAGTATCACCAATGCCCCTTATGAAGTTGGTCTTTGGAAGTTCTTAAGCAAACTGGATATGTTTTCTCTCAAAAGATCCATTTCAAACCTGGCAGGGAGAACAACAGTTTCTGGAAGGATAAATAACAAAGCTCTCAAGGATGCATATCCTAGCATTTTCAACATTGCTATGGATAAAAATTCCTCAATTGTCCAAAACAGAAGAAATCAGGGATATACATCAAAGACGACATGTCCAAGACTGGGAAATGGGAAGTTTGATTAAAATGTAAGCAAAAATGGATAGTTATAACATTGTTGAAGATCTTTCAGACACCATGTCTTGGGGAAGAAATGGGTTATTCTCAGGAAAGGACTGCTACAAACGGATCTGCTCACAAAATTAGGTGATTCATTCTTGGCCTAGGAAATCGATATGAAGAACCAGACTTCCTATATAAGGTAATCTGCTTCAACTGGATTGCCTTGTATGAAGCTTTACGACACAAGACGACCTTAACGGGAAAGGTTTCCAGCTGGTTAACAGATGCTACCTATGTAGAAGGAATCAGGAAACTGCTAGTCATCTCTTACTGCACTGCCATGTAGCCACTTATATATGGAGTATGTTTAACAGAATTTTCTGGTCTAAGCTGGGTCATGCCACAGAACCTGAGATGGGCACATTTAAGTTGCAGTTAATGGAAAGTTGGTGATTCCTGCAGGCTACCTTTTGGAGTTTATGGACAGAGAGGATTAGAAGATGTTTTGATGGCATCTCAACTCCAAATCAGAAAGCTAAATGTCAACTTAATGTTTTTTTGCTGGACAAAGTTGTCCCCTGCAATTAGTACTGATCATTTTCTGGATTTTTAAACACTCTTACTTAGACTAGCACATTGTACAGGAGCCGGCTAACTACTCTTTTTTGTCATTTCAGATCCTTGTTTGTTTGCCTTTTGTAACTTTGCATCTTCTTGATTCTTCTTTCTAATGGAACTCATTATTTCATCAAAGAAGAAAAAGTTTAGATATGCCCGGATAATCTATCCTAGTGTAAATGTTCCACAAAAATATTCAATATGCGACAACAGTGCAAGAAGTTTGCATAAACTATTGAGTTACATCCTTCCTTGCTTTAACCGCTATCTCGTTGCTTGAGCTTCTCTTTGATTAACAAATCTACAACAAAGTGGATAGAACCAATACTACAATTTTCCAATTCCTCCCCTTTTTTTATAATCGTGGTGTCAGGAGCAGCAACTCGACTAATTCAACGAGGTACATGGTACCTTTCACCAACACAGGTAACTTTGTCCACCCAAAATTAAACAGATGGAATGAAATCACCTAATGTTTTTACAACTGCTGAAATTTGAATTTGAGATCTCATAGTTCTCAATCCAATCCATTGACTATGTGAGAAATATAAGAGAAGAATATTGTTGGATTGTTGTCTACGTTATTACATTGAGACCCTATTTATAGATACTATATTAGACTCCTTTTCCAACTAGGATAATATAACAAACCTTTTCCAAGTAGGATTCTATAATACAATCCTTTTCCAAGTAGGATTCTATAACTATTGTTGTTCATGTTCCTATTTCTATTCTAAGTAGGATTGTATTTACCTATTCCTATTCTAACACTCCTCAAGCTAGTGCATACACGTCATATGTACCTAGCTTGTTACAAATATAATTAATACGAGGATCGATGACGGGCGTGTCGAGATATCAGCAAGTTGATCTGTCGGCTTCACAAAATTAACAATCAACCTCAATGTCCTAGTCTTCTCATGAATTTCCAGGATTGCATTGTTAAACTCCCCAAGCCAAGCTCGAGAAAGATTTTTTTAGACCATAGAGTTACACAATCGACATACAATTACCAATTACCAGACTCCCCCTGAGCAACAAAATCAGGTGCTTATGCACCAATTTATTAATTTGGATGGCCGAAAGTAGTCACAAATTGACAAATAAAATTAGATGGGTAGGGTCGGAATGATGGCATGACCTTACTGGAAAATAGAAATTATGTAGGTAGGATTATATTGTCGGCATGACCCTACTAGAAAAGATAAATTGTGTGGATAGGATCCGAATGATGGCACGGCCCTACACAAATTAGATTTGATGAGTCACCGAAAAGACGAATGGAACTACGCTAATCAAATCTGAGTCACCAAAAAGACACAGTGTTATGCTACTCATATATGAGAAAGTATTTCGAAAAATTCACGGTACTACACAAATCGAATATAAGAAAGTAGTCACCAGAGAGATGGCACGGTGCTACATATGATAAATATGAAAAAGTAGTCACCGAAAAGATGGCACAGTGCTACACAAATTAGATAAAAATAGTCACCAGAATGATAGCAAGGTGCTACACAAACACTGACTGATGTGAGGTTGACACAAAACAACCCTAGAAAGTCACCAAAAATTGACGCACCGTGACCTGTTTGACTGAGTTATCTTCCCTTGAACATGAGAATCATACATATATCATTGACCCTTTTGTTAACATAACCATTGGCCAGACGGACAACATATATGGGTCATAGCTGCCCACCGGCAGCGGAAGCTCTTTGATTTTCTACCAGGACCAGAGCTCTGATACCATGTGAGAAATATTGGAGAAGAATATTATTGAATTGTTGTCTATATTATTACATTGAAACCCTATTTATAGATACTATATTAGACTCTTTTTCCAACTAGGATACTATAACAATCCTTTTCCAAGTAAGATTCTATAATACAATCGTTTTTCAAGTAGGATTCTATATACTATTGTTGTTCCTATTCCTATTCTAAGTAGGATTGTATTTACCTTTTCCTATTCTGAGAAACTACAGGCAATACCCTTGGGTGCCTGATTCCATTTTTTGCTCTCGACCAAATAAGGTGTATATCCTTTTCTTGAATCAGTAAATATAAGGATTTTGCCTGACAATGAAAGGTCAGCACATAGGAAGTGCGTCCATGAAATAATAAAAATTTCTGGGTAAGACAAATAAGCCCATCTCAAGCTCGAAGATATAATTTGAAGAACTAACTTAGAAGATTCACAAGTGAGGTTCAACATGCTGGAGATCCAAGTTTCTTGGCTTGTGCGGTCCCATAACATGACATAATATTTGAATTTACACCATATTGTAGAGCACATTTTCAATGTAGTGCATAGTCGCACACACCATCCCTCAACCACACAATCAACTACACGACAGTTTACAACAAAGGAAGTACTGATTTCACGAACGGTTTTTCTACCACACAACTGAAAACCAATCGTATGGCATGAATTGCACTGGAAAAAGCTAGCTTTTGGAAAGCTTCTTTGTTTGTTATTTTGGTCATGTATTAGCTTGGAACCTTCCCCACATAGTCTCAGACGCTATGCAGTTTTACTTAGTTTATATAATAATTATTTAAGATACCTTCGACGTATGAGTCTAAAAGTATAAGTTCCGCTTCTTTTTCCCTCCTAGTGTGGATTGAATTATTAGTAAGAGTGTTGTTATTCTTGGTGCACTTCAAGTTGATTATTCTAATGGTGGAGTTGATGGTGTAACTCAACTTGTTGGTACAAAAAGAATCTATATTGAGGAGTTGCAAGATGAAAGTCTGGTTGTACTTGTTAATAATGAATCATCACTCAATAAAACCTCGCACGTTGAAGATCTCCATATTCATGTCAGAAATGGTATCACTAAAGACGGTGAATTCTTGTGGAAGCACAGATGATATAACTCAACAAATTGGTTTGAATTCCATATTACTAAACCTCAAATTGAGAAGGGCCATAACGCTAACAGGGTCCAAAGTGTGGTTATTTGGATGACCTAGTATTGAGACACAAAAGGGCAATAACTTATGCAAAAGATGTTAAGGATAAAACGTATACTCCAGTAGTGGGTTTTGCTAGTAGTGTGAATTTAGCAGCCAATATCTTAGTGAATGAGTTAAAGCTTAGACCAAATAGATTTCAGTGTTTGAAGAGGAAAATGAATTTAAGGATCTAAAATGGTGGAATCTTCTTTTTTGAAATCCTACTTGAATTATTGAAATGTAAGATCCTAAGATGAGGAGACCTATATGCCCACATAAGTTCATCAACATTACCCCAATGCCTCAAAGGCTCCTGCACATTGCGGGGTAAGGGGGTCGGATGTACGCAGCCTAACCCCTATGTTTAAAAACATAGCGCGATTGTTTTCGGATGACCCATGATGAGCGTCGAAAGTTACATTGACTAACTGCTATTTCACAATTGAAAGAAGCACAGACAGTTTAAAGAGCCATTTTGCTTTATTCCATCATACCCCAAAGCCAAAAAATAGTGAATCTTTGGCTCCATCCGAGATAAGATGGTAAGGTCAAACTTTGAAATTCAGCCAAAATCCAGCTTGAAAACATCAAAAGGAAATAGGCCAGGCACGAAGCGCAGGAACCACCCAAGAGCAACAACACCAACAACATACCCAGTGTAATCCCACAAGTGGGGTCTGGGGAGGGTAGAATGTGCGCAGACCTTATCACTACCTCATAGAAGTAGAGGTTGTTTCTTGGGAACCATCGCCTCAAAAACCCATTAGCAGAAAAGAATAGATGTGACAAAAAGGAAAGAAAGGAAAGGGAATAGAAAGAGCGAATAATAATGAAAAGCACATGACAGTATGTAACTACGATAAAACTAACACATATACGACAGATAATGTCAATACATGATAAAAACTATACCCTAAGGTCAGACATCCACCTAACCCACCAACCAATTAGCCTGTTACTCTAATTCACGACCTCCACTCTTTTCTATCTACGATCATGTCCTCGATGAGATCAAGTTTCGTCATATCTTGTTTGATCACCTCCCATCAATACTTCTTCAGTCTACCTCTACCCCTCCGTATACCTCCCAAAACCAACCTCTCACACCTCCTAATAGGAACATCGGTACTCTTTCTATGCACATGTCCAACCATCGCAGTCTCGCTTCCCTCATCTTATCAGCCACAAGGGCCACCTCTAGCTTCTCCTGAATAGTCTCATTCCTAATCTTATCACTCCTGGAGTGGCCACACACCCATCTCAACATCCTCATCTTTGCGACATGCATCTTCTGAACATGCGTCAAAAAGTAATTAAATGGACTAGGATGGTTTGGAAGTGTTTTGGATGAAGGGTAAAGCCCAAAAGCCTTTTTAAAGGCTAGTTGGGACCCATTTCTTCATTTCCCCCTTTCCCCCAAGTCTGAAAAATGTCCTCAGAGAGAGGAAGCTCATCTAAGACTTGACCACACTCCAAGGCGATCTTTAATGGTGTTTTGAGTTAATTTCAACTCCCTATTCTTCGTAACAATATTAAGCCTTGGGATTATAGATCCCTGAAACCTTCATTCTGGTCAAGAACATCATGAAATCCGAAATTCAAACTTTGGTTACCAAGAGGTAACTTCTTCATCCCACACTTGAGTATGTTTATGGATTTAGTATTTGAAATGTATTATGTGGTAGAATTATAGGTTGAGTGTACAATTAGGTTTGGCAAGAAAAGTAGTAGGATTATTCTATATGCATTTCTATTTTATACAAATGAGTCCTCCTAAGTTTTAAGTTTTGCACTTAAAGACGGCAAGGGATATATAAATTGTAATTGAGAGAGAAGATTATTGAATATAGATTCCTCGTCTCTTGGATTAAATAAGGTGGTTTGACACCTACCATTCTCGAGAGTTGGGGGGGAGAAGTTGATTGAATTGGGAGCCCGAAGTAGTAGTGGGGATGCGAAAAACATGTGGGATATAACTACCAGTTGCATTAAAAAAGCAACAACTGAGGTACTAGGGGTATCGAGAGATATATTGGTGGTCATCAAGGAGGTTGGTTGAGGAATAAAGAAGTTCAAGGTAAAATGGAAGCAAAGATGGTTGGCTCTTTGAAGTGGTTGATGTGTTGATGAGCATGGGAAGCGAATGCTTAAGGATATCTATAAGATGATGAATGTAGAAGCAAAGTTGACGGCCACGAATGCTAAGATGATAACTTTTGAACGCTTACATGTAGAGCTAGCAAAAAAAGATGGAGATAAAAGCTTGTATAGGCTCGCGAAAAGAAAAACTCACGACTTGTATCACATAAAGTGCATCAAGTATGAGACGACGAGGAGTTGGTGGACGAGACCTCCACTAAGCAAAGGTGGCAAGCACATTTCCATGAACTCTTAAATGAAAAGGGGACAAAGACACTAAACTGGGTCATTTGGCACGCATTGAAAGTTTTCGGGATTGGATACTACAAGTGTTTCAGGATTTGAGGTTAGACGTGATATTAGTATGATGAGCAGGGAAAGAGCGATCAGATCTGGTGCAATTTTGATGTTATTTTGGAGATTACTAACAAGGCAAGTATGGAGTGGTTGACTAGGTTGTTTATGTTATTTGTAAGACGACTAAAATAGTCCAACGAATAGAGAAGTAAAATAGTTCCCTCGTACTGAACAAAGGTGACATCTAAAACTATAGTAATTACTGGGGATCAAATTGCCAGGCCACACTACAAAGGTCTGGGAGAGTAGTGGAGAAAAAGGTGAGGAGAAGGACCATTTCAGAGAAAATTTGAATTCATGCCGAGGCGATCAACTAGTGAAGCAATCCATCTTATGCAGAAACTAGTGGAGAAAGATGAGAAAAGAAAGAGGGGCTTTCATTTGGTGTTCATTGAACTTGAGAAGGCTTATGACAAAACTCTGAGGGATGTCTCTGGAGCTACTGGAAGGCTACCAGTATCCCGATGTTGTATATTAGGGTGATATGAGACATGTATGATGGAGCCAACATTCGAGTTAGAATGGTAGAATGAGACTCGAAGCATTTCCCCGCTATGATGGGACTACATCAGGGATCGGTGTTGAGCTCTTTTTTATTTGCATTGGCGATGGATGAGGTAGCGCGATCTATTTAAAAGGAGGTTCTATGGTATATGTTATTTGTAGATGACATAGTACCAATTGATGATACATGAGACGGAAATTAATGGTAGGTTGGAAGGTCAAGGAAAAGCCTAGAGTCCAAAAGGTTCAATTTGAGGAGGATCAAAATAAAATATCTAGAGAACAAATTCAATATTGCATTTAAGCAGGGGTGGAAGGATGGCTTGCCACTTTAGCCTATTTTCAAGAGAGAAAGCTTTAAATATTTTGGGCTCATCATCCAAAGTTGTGATAACATCAACGATGATGTCACACATTGCATTGGGGAGCATGGATGAAATAGAGACTTACCTCTAGAGTATTGTGTGATAAGAAGGTACCATCAAAACTTAAAGGTAAGTTTTACAAAGTGATGGTTACACCATCCTCGTCGCATGGGGTGGAGTGCGGGCCAATTAAGAACTTACCTATTCAAAATATGCATGTTTGTTGCAAATATGAGGATATTGAGATGAATGTGTGGACATACAGAGAGTGACAGGATTAGGAATGAGGTCATTTGGGAAAAAGTGAGTGGCCTCTATGGTAGACAAGATGAGGAAAATGGTACTGAGATGGTTTAGACATGCAACTAAGGTGCACCAAAGCCTTAATTAGGAGTGCGAGATGTTATGTTTAAAGGGTAAGCCAAAAAAGTATTGGGGAGAGTTGATTAGACATGACATAGCACAACTCTGTATTATCGAGGACATAACTTTAGATAGGAAGAAGTAAGGGTCATGTATTAGGCTAGAGAAGCTACTTGCGATAAAATGTTGTCTTGCCTTGTGACGATTATGGTTTTTCATAAGACTAATTGTGCCATTATAGTTGTGTCGCTATTGTTTTTTGATAATCACATTATTTTGTTGTCGTTTTTGTTTTTTCTTGTAGATTTTACATTGCTTTTCTTTTTAGCTCGTTGTGCTTATTATCTATTTGTTTTCTTTCCATAGCCAGATGGAGCCAAAGATTCACTATTTTTTGGCTTTTGGAGTATGATGGAATAAAGCAAAATGGCTCTTTAAACTGTCTGCGCTTCGTTCAATTGTGAAGTAGCAGTTAGTCAATGCAACTTCGGCGCTCATCATGGGTCATCCGAAAACAGTCGCTCTATGTTTTAAACATAGAGGTCAAGTTGCGTACATCCGACCCCCCCCTACCCCGCAATGGACGGGAGCCTTTGAGGCAATGGGGTAATGTTGTTGTTGTGCTTATCTATTTGTTTTCTTCTTCTTTTACTTGGGTTTGATACACTTGAGCCAAAAGGTCCTTTGGAGACAACCTCTCTACCTCCACAAGGTAGTGGTAAGGTCTGCGTACACCCTCTACCCTCTCAAATCCCACTTTGTGGGATTTCATTGAGTATGTTGTAGAATTTCCTAGTCTCTCTTATGTTAGCTTGCTTCTTCTCCCTCTATTTTTTGGCGCCAGCATCATTTGGGGTGAGTCGTTAGACACATTGTTGACGAAGGAGTTGTTATATATCTAAAAATAATTGTATCATTTGTTGGCAAGAAGAAGGTTGTAGTGTTTTATGCACACTAGAAGTTTGATGAAATGCTAAGAAGACCTAAACATGAACGCTACTACTAATATTACTCCTACTTGACATATGTTGTTGTAGATTGAAGTCGTAATAGTGATTGAACACTGCAGTACTCTTCGAGGATGGAATTAAAGTATGTTGGCTGAACTCTTTCTCATAAGAATCAATTTTTTAGAATATCTCCTTTGTCATAATGATAGAACAGGCTGGGGTTGCTATCAGAAAGGGTGAAGCAGCGGATATACAAAAACATATATAAGGGTCTCCAGTCAATCTACAAACAAGCAAAATACTTCAACAAGCCAAAAGAGGTTAATCTACACAAGCTCTTCTCACCAACTGCATGCCCTGTTCAAACTAAAAAAGTGCAGCTCCAAGTCATCAAAAATAAAGCTATGGGACAGGCAAGAAACAGCATCCTCAGAACGCTTCTGTTTCTCTCATTCTGATAGAAATAAATATCTTCTGTGGAGCAAAAGACTCCAGCTGAGATACTACAAGTTTTCCACATCAAAGGATATATAGAATCATCAGTGTTTTCAGAAATATACCTTCAAAGTTAGTCCTGATTTCCTGTAGCTGTGGGGCTTTTCCCCCTCTTATAGTTCCTAGTAACCATTCTTTCATCACCCTTTTGACTTCTGGTGGAACATTTGGACAACCCTTTAGCGAACCCGTCGGATCACCTCCACCTAGATGTGTCTTAAGATAAGTAATGCCTCCAGAGGAAGAGATATATCCGCAATATTTGCAAACCGTCCTCTGCTTCTTTCCATCTACTGGAGTGGCATGCTGCCAAGCGTCATCAAGCGGTCTTCCCTTTCTAGCTGTTTTTGAGGCAGGTGCTGCTTATTTGAAAAAGCAAGAGGAGGATGTCCAAAGAAAAAAATCTTAACTTCAAAGATTTGAGGGGAATGATAAATAAGAGAGAGAATAAAATGGAAGTATGGAACAAAAACAGAGGTCATCCTTGCATTGAATAAGTACAAGAAGCAAGATACAAAAGCAAAGAAACTAGTAATTAGGCATGATGGAAGCACTACTAAGTTTAATATAAACACTAAGAAATTGGTAAGTAACCCATAGTTGCAAATTTTCCTTTTCTTTAAATAATTTTTTTTTCTGACAAAGGTAACATATCTTTAAACAAATCTTATTCAAAAGTAATCTTATAACATCTCATCTAAAAGCTAGAGTTGTTAGACAGAACACGCTTTCATTTATTTAATCATATTTTCAACACACCCCTCATATGCGGGCCTGATTCTTTTTCCATGGGCCAAAACCTGGAGGTTCTTTTTTGATAATGGGTGGCAGGGCACTCGAACTCAGGACTTCTATCTGACATGATATCATGTTAAAGGGTGTAATCATCACATCTAAAAGCTTAAGTTGTTGCAAAGAGCATATTTTATTCAACATTATTGATTTGCACCAAAGGTGCTAATACACAACATGAAACATATACACAGTACAATAAAAATCCCAAAGGAAAATCCATAAAACCATCTACGTAGATTAGGGCATTCTTGTTACACCTGAAAACTTATTTTATAAAAAGGAACTTCTGAATTTGAACCATGGATTTTTAACTCCCTCAAGTAGGAAACCATATTTATGACAGGGTACCAATGCATATTAAAAGATCAATTATTTTTTAAGGGGAAAAAAATTAGTAATAACTAAAACATTTACAAGTAAAAACAACACTCACAAGGCACGCATTCAACACTCTGCCTAAAACAAACTCTACTATTCCGCTCTGCAGTGAGGTCAGAAATCAACACAAGTCTTTAAACTTCACAATTGACAATAAATGAAGTACTTTAGATTCATATAGAAATAAAAAATGACAAGAAAGTTGGTGTATTTCTTAAGCCCATCCTTCTGAACATTACCACAAGTCTTATATCTGTGGAATGGTTAGTCAAATTAGTGGTCTTTCATACATTGCCACTAACAAATTATATGTTTACTTCTAACAGCACTTGTTCCTTCCAGAAGAGGGTAAAGGCCAATCAAGATATGACTTAAATATTGGAACACTGCACCAGACTTCTGGTTTCTGATGCACTAAATCACACTGATGAAGTGACATTTTCAATTGGCTATTTTACAACTGTATTGAGAGATTAGTGAGCTCTCGTTGCAGCTACATGATCTCTCGCAAGCTCCATAGACCTTACAAATCCTATATAACACTTTCTCACAGAGAAGCTCCAACCATTGATCTTCCTTTCTGCTTTTCCATCTACTATCAATTTCCACTAGCTTCTTCCTCCCAAATGTTCTCTTTACAGCTGTTTTACTACTTTGCGCACACTTGCAACCACTTCTCATTGTGAGGGACAAAAACTACATGTCTCCTTAAGATGGCCCTGAATGTTTCAAACTATAAAATGACCAAACTCCATAAGATAACTGAGGAAATCAAATCAGAAAATTCATTTTCAAGAAAATAGAAAAGAAAAGAAAAAGAAAAAAAGTAATAAAATGAACAATTAAAACATCTTGCTGAACAACAGTATTATGTATCTTCAAACTTCAGTTTAACCGGGTAGCATCTTTAAAAATATTTTCCTTTTAAGTGCATGCACAAAAACAAACATATATAGCAAGAAATCCACATTACCCAGCTAAATTGATACATTCCTTGATGAAGGTGATATTCATTAAATCCACAGATGAGCATACAAGCAAGCAGCCAACAAGTTTAATTACTCAAAGACTTACAAGGGTCTTTCTTATTAGAGTATTCCTTGCAACTTCTATCCTTCCCATCATTTGCTGAATGTGGCACTGAAGCTTGTGTCACTCGGTTATTATGAATGAAACAATCATCGGGTGAGGGTTGAGGAGGAGCTTGTCTTCCACTGAACACTCCCCATAGATATAATTTACCCTCAAATCCTGCAATTTTAGTTTTGTTAGTACGAACATGTGAAGAAGCTTGTCTATTCAAGAACATGGGATGGTAGGAATTACTTTGATGCTTTTCTGGCAGATGGGCAGAAGTAAAAATCAGGAGTTCAGAATCACCAACCAAGGCTTTTAATGCAATATCGTAGTGTCTTAAATTATACAGCAGATTTTCAAAAACTTGATCATCTCTGAGAAAAATCATAGCAAGATTAGAGGTAGTATAACAGAAGATGCAAGGATTTATGCTAGGTTGGTTACCATACCTGCCTTTAACTGAAAAGAAATAAATGGCAATATTATCGTCAATCAGTTTAGAGCTTTTAAAACTCTCTGGCCATAAATCACGCTTGGGAAGGAATTCAGGATAGATCACCTCCGCCATCTCTTTAGCTGCCAGCCATACTTTTGTGCATGCTTTACTTGATAGATGGGCTATAAGATTCAACCTCATCTCTGGACGGGAGATCATGAAACTACCCCTGTGAAATGAGAATAACCAGATTTCATACTAGAACTGAATAAGAAGTAGTTGCAGCTTCAATCAATGCCTCCCCCATAAGAGGTAAGAGTTAGTAAGGAAAAAGAATAATAAAGGAGTAACAGGTTTCCAATTTACCTCCATATGGTATCAGCAATTGGTTTTGCCGCCATGTCACAATCGTGAGCTGAAAGCACTAATATATACCAAGTAAATTGCCTTTCTTTCAATCTGTAAGATCGTCTTTTCTCACTTCAACAAGCTTCTTTCAGACATCAACCATCTGTACTTACACCCAAAAATGAAAAAGGTCAACCATTCTAGGATCTCCCCATCCTCATCATTTCCTCTTCAATCTCATCTGTGATTGTTATTAATAAGAATAAGCTTCAATCAATCAACTACTTCACCAAACTCAAGCCGAGAGAGGTAATCTCAGCTACCATAGCGTCTCGTTTGCTTTCTAAACACATCTACTATGTTTATATGGTAAATATAAAAGAGCGAGAGTAGCACTAGGATTGCAACTTCAAGATCAGCTTTTTCAACAACATAAAGCTGCTGTACATGGTGGTAAAAAGAAAGTCTTCTTTTGCACTTTTAGTCTTTAAACTAAACTAATCTCAAAATGGTCTCTGCTTACACAACTGGAAATCAGTTAATTTTTTCCTTTTCAAAGATCAAAAGACGAAACTTTCTCCAAAAATCCAACAAAATTGATGTTTCAAGTCTCAAAAACTTAAAGAAAGATAATCTATTGAGACAACGGTAAAGCAAAAGAGAAGACCAAATAGGGGAAGATCAACATCCTGCATTCTGGAACTGTAAAGTCGATCTCAGTAACCGCACCCCCCAGCCACCTCAAAAATTTGAAAAACGCAATCTATAATCGAGATTGGTTATCCCCAAATGCCCCACTTTACAAACTAAACACACCCCATGATCAAGACATGAGAAACAAACACAAGCAAGTAGTATTAAGAAGACAAGAAGTTCTTTTACCTGAATCTGCAGAGTTAAAGGAAGAAATTTGTGGTGGTGCCAGTAGTGATGAGCAGAGAAAATGGGTGATTTACGAGAAGTTGAAAGAGTTATAGGGTTTGAGAGAAATCATTGCATTTTGCATAAAAAGGAAAAGGGGTTTCGGTCATCGATATACACCAAATTTCCCAATAACAAGCGAAGATGGACCTCTTTTTGTTGCATTATTTATTCCTCCTTTCCTTTCTTTGACTTCTCCTTTGTTTCTGTTTTTTGTTTTTTCACGTGGAAGGAGAGGATCATGTAAAAATCTAATTGGCGTACTTAAGTGAATTATTCACATATTAAATTTAAAATATAAGTAATATTATGCGTATTAGTTCCTTATGGGACTAGAAAAAGATAAGTTATTTATGTATAAATTAATATTAAATTTGATTTATAATTCAGAAATTCTCAAATAATTACAAATTATTTGGTATAAGATATAATAATTTCAAGATAAAATGCAGTATTGTTTTATCCTACATTTGGTTGGAGTTAGGAGTATCAAAAGAATATGAAAAATCGACTGAACCTAATTATACCGAATCGATTTTTATTATTTTCTTCCAATAAAATCGTGGACTTTTATATAAGACAATAACTGTTCTGAACAAGTGGAATAGTCTTTTTTTAAAAAAAATTAAATTTGGGCTCAAAGCGGGTATTATTAGTTTATGAAACTACCATAGTCTAAATACAAGAGAACCCGATAGGCCCAAGGCTCGTTCAAGTGATTAACAACAATTCCTGTAAGATAGGGTTTCCTTAGTCGCGTCTACAATTTTCTTTGTGTTCTTTCCTTTTTTAGAACATGCTCTGCCCAAAAACTCTAACTCTGGTTTGTTTTTCCTGCTGTGTTGGGTAGGGTGGACATGGTACGGTATGGTATGATATTTAAAAATTTGATATGATAATTTTGAGTTTCGGTATCTAAAAATACGATATCATTATCATACCAAATTAGCTAGATATGGTTTGGTATTTCTAATTTCAATTTTCGTATTTTACGGTATGGTTGTTTGGTAACCATAATTAATTTGACTTCGAATTAATATATTCATATAATAAAGAAGTATAACTTTAATATGATTAAAAACGTCTCAAACTATCAATTAAGTGATTAAATACTATAAGCATTTTCAAGTTATGGACAATGAATAATACAAAAGCTAATCAATGCTTTCAAATTTATTTTTCTCAAAATTTTCTTCAATATGCTCAGTAATGGGAGTGTCAACTGGGCTGTCAGGGCTCTTCCAGAAACTCTACATATAAGTATGAATCATTCTTTTGGTCATTTTGTATACCTACACTCCCAGTTACATGTTTTCACCCGATTCAAAAATCTTAACATATACCACCGTGATATTCTCATAGAAAAAATCTCCATTCAAGCAATGACTCTACAAAATGTGAATGTCCTACATAAAATCATAGTCATCAATATAAAGGACAACATTGATAATTTACAATAAAGCATTAACAAAGTGAAGGCTTTAACACTTTCGAAGTTAACTACTCATTGTTAATCAAACTATCTATCTAAGGAACTATTATAGGTTGTAGTACTAACAGTTTTTATTTTCACATTGTAAACCTACATAAAACCAGTCTAACATCCAAAGAAATCTAAAAAATATTTCAGTAAAATAATATTTTTAAACACGTATATTCTAGTAGATAAATTACAATAAATTTATCAAAGTTACACTGCTCATTAGTCATAACATCAATAATAAAAGATTGGAATAATATATGAATTGCCCCAGGAACTATATATACTTACCATATATGCAGCATGGTGTATGTTTTTTGCAGATGACATAGTACAAATCGATGAGACTCGGACTAAAGTTAATGATAGGTTAGAGGCCTGGAGACGCGCCTTGGAGTTCAAATGATTCAAATTGAGCAGGACCAAAACTGAATACCTAGAGTGCAAATTCAGTGTTGAGAGGGATGAGGCAAACCCTGGTGTGAGGCTTTCCACTCAACCTATCCCTAAGAGAGAAAACTTTAAGTATTTGGGGTCCATCATCCAGAGTAGTGGAGATATCGACGATGATGTCACACACCGTATCGAGGCAGCTTGGACTAAATGGAGGCTTGCCTCTGGAGTATTGTGTGACAAGAAGATACCACCTAAACTCAAAGGTAAGTTTTACAGAATGGTGGTTAGACCATCGTTGTTGTATGGAGTGGAGTGTTGGCCAATTAAGAAGGCACATGTTCAGAAGATGCATGTCGTAGAGAAGAGGATGCTGAGAGGGATGTGTGGTCACACCAGGAGTTGACAAGGTTCGGAATGAGACCATCCGGGAGAAGCTAGAGATGGCTTCGGTGGCCGAAAAGATGAGGGAAGCGAGACTGCGATGGTTTGGACATGTGTAGAGAAGGAGTACCAATGATCCTATTAGGAGGTGTGAGAGGTTGGTTTTGGGAGGTACTCGGAAGGGTAGAGGTAGACCGAAGAAGTACTGGGGGGAGGTGATTAGACATGATATGACGGAACTTGATCTTACTGAAGACATGACCTTAGATAGAAAAAAGTGAAGGTCGCGAATTAGAGTAACAGACTAATGGTAGAGTTAGGTGTTTTTTATCATGTGTTCGCTTTACCTGTTATATTATGTGTTAGTTTATCTTATTTACATACTGTCATTATTAGTCGCCCTTTTTCTGTTCCCTTCCCTTCCTTTGGTCATATCTAGTTCTTCTTGCTTACGGTTTTTGTGATGAGGGTTCCTATGAAACAACCTCTCTACTTCTATGGTAGTGGTAAGGTCTGCGTACATCCTACCCTCCCCAGACCCCACTTGTGAAATTTTACTGGGTATGTTGTTGTTGTTGTTGTATATGTAGCAACTTATAATTATATATCTATGATGCGAAAACAACTTTTGTTAGACCCCGTATTTACTTAGAGGTCAATTATTAATTCGGGAAAATTTTTTGGGATCAAAGTATATGTTATATTTAATCAACTTAAGGTGCGGGAGTGTGGAATTAAGTGAATTTGGCAGATAAAATTTAAATTTATGCCGAAAGTCCTTAATGGGTTTTAAAATAGAAAAGTTTGGGACTTAATTGGTCAGTGGGCAACTAGAAGCCCTTGTGAGCAATTTTTAAAAATATGGGGTCTATAAATACCCCTTCAAGTCATTTTGCAAGACCATAGAATGGTCTTGCATACTTGGAGATAAATTGAAGGCTTAGAGAGGAGGAGAAGGAAGAAGAAGCTAGAATCAAGTAAGTATTCCAATCCTTCTCCTTATATTCTTGGTTTTTCTTGGTATACAGTAGTATTATTAGTAGAAAGGGGAAGGTGGAACATATATGTTGGGGGAAAATTTGGTTGAATTGGGGTAAGGGTTAAGAAGTATTCTATATGTGGAATTGTTCCTAAGAGTGTCTTCTATATA
>JAOTQR010000079.1:17539657-17552226 GCA_025774065.1 Solanum ossicruentum
TTTCAAAACAGAATCTGTCCAGATTTTCCAGCACCAACATACTAGCATATACTTCTTGTTTTTCATAAGAAAACCATGCTAAACACATGTATAAACTTACTTACCATTACCTTTAAGGTATAGCACTTCTATAAGAACCCTATAAGTTCGTTTTTGCTGCTTTACAAGTCAAGACACGTTGAGAGAAAAGTTGGAGACAAAGCTGATTTTTTTTGTGTTCAAGTTGAGATATAAATTGGAGCTGCTTTTGAGCCCTTTATAAAGAGGTCTTTGGTCGACCTTCCCTTGATCTTTTGACCACCTTAAACCACACATTATTAATTTGCTTATCCACGAGCTTGGCCCTTGCACTTGGGCCTAAATGGGTCTCCAAGTTGATGGGTTTGGGCTGCCTATTTTCTAATTTCCTCTTCACTTAGTTTTTGGCCCAATTTGTTAAGTGTGTTGTGATATCTTTGGGCCCTTTTTGTTATACTTCTTGGGCCGACAATGTAGCCCATTTTATGATGCTAAAACATGGGTCAAAGTTACATCCTTAACACAGACTTTATTCATAATCGAACTTGGACTATTAGACGTCGAGCCTCATCTCCGTTTAGCTAGCAAATTTAAGTTAAGCAAGTAGGTGACTCACCTTCTAGCTTCCTAAGTCCTATAAGCATCTCAATTCTCTCACTTCATTTAAGGCCTTATCCTCCTCCATTCGACACAAAACATGTATACACTCGAACCTCTTAAGCATTAGAGACACATATAGCCCATTAACACGAGATTCAAACACTTTCAAAGATTAGCACTAACTTGACCAAGCCATGTCATGTTTCATTTTCATAGTACTAGTATTATGAGGTGTGGGGTATTACAATATTACATATGTAAGAAGAGACCATCTTTATAAACCAAGCAAACTAGCACTGGGAATCCAATGTATGACTACCTCTTGGGAAGTGATTGAGAAATTTACCCCTCAATCGGTAGATGGGCATACCACCCTCTATCATAGTGGTCAAGGTATATACCCCTCAACATGGTAGATAAACATGACCACCCCCTATCAAAGTGATTGAGGAATATACCTCCCACCCCCATCCCCCAATTGGTAGATGATCATGACCATCCCCCATCAAAGTGATTGAGGAATATACCCCCCCAATTGGTAGATGGGCATACCATTCCCCATCATAGTGGTTGAGGCATAACATCTCCTCAACTAAGTGTGGTCAACTTACAACACTATAAATACTTTTCATGAAATCAACACACACATACATTCTTTTCATCATCATAAAGTCACTTAACTCATATGTCATACATTAGACCTTTAATGTCTCAAGATTCTATAACCAGACATTTTATCAAACATTTGGCGGGTGTGTAATGCTAGTACAGAATCATGTAATCCAAGAGTGAAATCATGTGAGAAAAATCAATGTAAAACCACCCACCAACATTTGGTAATACCCTCATGCAAGATACATCAAAATCCTTCATCAAATTACATAATGGATCATAGATTCATAGCTCAAAACATACTTAAACAGTCACATTTATGAAACCCCAACATAGTGTATGATCAACTTTCATAGTAAGAGATACCAATAGATAATCTAACTTGAAAATATACAATTTAGGTAAAAGGAAGGTTAGGAACCATGGGTGAAAGGATCCAATGGTTGAAACCCACATACCTAAAATTTAGAGATTTCCTTGGTCAAGATTTGAATGAGAACTTGAAGCTTGAATGAAGTCCTTGAGATCTGGAATGAGATTGGAACACTTGAATTTGGGTGAAATATTTGTCTAAATGTTAGAGAGGGTTTTGGGAATATCTTGTATGATATAAAGTTGAAATATGACTAAGTATAGATGTTTTTACGCATGGGAAGACTTAGGCCCAACACCCCAAAGCCTTATGCCGAAATAAGAAAACTGGCAACAAAATGTACTACTCCACGATGGCTCCGCGTTGAGGAGCCAACGCGAAAGCCCACTAAAAATGAAATTTTTGGCGAAATAAAATTTTGCTACGGGTCCTCCAAAATTTGGATTATACCCTTTTCCTACTCAATTTGCCCCCTGATCAAGAATATAAAGTCGAATTATCGATATCATGCACAGATTTTGAGATATATGGAAATTACGATTATGGTCACTTCCGAGGCACATTTTCATGCACTTTTTTTGGGTACATTTTAGTATATGATATTTCATTATTTATTTTTAAATACCAAATACCATTCTGAATATCCAAAATACATAAAAGTCATACCAAATACCATAATGAACATACCACGAAATAAAATTAATTTGATTTCAATATGGTGCTTGGTATATACTGTACCATACAACCCTTAATTTTGGGTACTTAATATGCTCCATTTTATTTTCATCTCGAAGATGTTTGTCAAATCTCTCAACTGTAAGTACTGAGTTTTCTTGACTATTCTTCGCTCTTTTTGAACTTGTTCTCTTTTGTTGATTCTTTAGGTGTATGATAGTAGGCTATGAATGTGCTATTTGAAGAGTGAGAAACCTGCATTTCAATCCGATGCAGTACTTTGAGTACCCTTTTTGCTACTCCTTGTCATTTGTTAAGCATTGATTGTCCTATCTATTTTACATGGCTAATGCTAAGCAGAGAACACGAGGATGCTCCAACTAAACTCCCAGTTGAATGCATGTTGCCCTTTTACAGATCTAATTATTCTCCTCTCGTCTTTGGCTGATGTTCGTATCCTCTTTTTTATTGGATACAGAACCTGTTATATTCGTACTCTTTTGCTCTTGTCAATATGAGTCTTTGTAAATATCATAATTATGCAGAAAAGTAGCCTACATGGTGTATCTATCCGTGCTCATTAAATATATTTTTTATATTAATGTGTTAAATTTAAAACATAAATATATTTTATAAAATTTTTCAAATATAAATATAACCTTAGGCCCTTAGTGGTTGGACGATTTTGGGTATTTGCCATTTAATTAGCCTTTAGTTAAGTAGGTCTTAATTTAAAAGATACTATAATAGGTACTCCACTCAAACAATATGATAAAATCTATGTAAACATCTCTGTATAAAGTTTTAAATCAATCAGTATAGCAAGAAGATTTTACATTCTTGTCTTTCATTAGGGACACCCTCATATTCTTCAATTTCCTCTCTAAAATCATTAAGCTCATTATGTTTTGTGTCTGTGGTGGCTCCATATTTGCTCTGGTTGATAGAGACATAACGGAATACTTCCATCCTTCAAGAGCTATCAGGCAGGGGAACTCCATGTCCCCGTATCTGTTCATCTTCTATATGAAAAGACTGTCTAGGGACATAAATATGAAAATCAACAATAAATAGTGGGACCCTATCAAAATCTCTCACAAAGGGCCAAAAATCTCTCACCTCTTCTTTATTAATGACTTTACTTTCTTTGCAAGAGCTGACACAAAAAGCTGTTCCACCATCATTGAGCTTCTTAACATCTTCAACTCCCTTTCAAGACAAAAGATAAATCTGCTAAGTCTAAGGTCCTCTTTTCATCTAATTGCACTCCATCCAATAAAATCATGTTGCTAAAATCACTCATGCACGGACCCCTCAGACAATTTTGAAAAGTATCTTAGTTACCCATCTTCCACAAGAGATCGGCCTATTGATAAAAACTTCCAATTCATTCTAGATAACATGAGAAAGAGGCTATCAAGTTGGAAAATCAAGCTTTTCAATATGACTGATCGCACAATTCTCACCAAGGCCACCCATAGCAGCATCCCCAACCATATATGCAATTCACTAGACTTTTCCCAAAATCATAAGTCTATTGGTAAGATCCAAAGGGACTTCATTTAAGGCTCCATTGTAGAGAAAAGAAGAATCTACCTTCTAAACTGGACACCATCACAAAAAACAAAGAAGAAGAAGGCTTAGGACTACATAAGAATAACTTTAAAAACATGGCCCTTTTAATAGGCCTGGCTTGGAAGGAAGTTAAAAATCTTAACTGCCAATGGACCAAGGTCCTCACTAATATGAACCTCCCTCAAAACCCCTAAAATCCTTCACAAAACTTGTGACAAGAACGTGAATATTATACATAAAGGGTGAAAGGACTACATCAATGCCACTAAATGGGCAATCCAATCAGGAATAGAGCCAAATTCTTTGAAGACTCATGGCTCCCCCTGCTAGGCCCCATCAAAGGCCAAGTCAAAGGCCCCCCGATCACAGGAGAAAAAAATCTAGTGGTAGCAGACTTGGCTCAAAATAGGCACTGGAACCTTAAACTCCTTTCAATCTAACTTATCTAAAAAAAATAGAAGCTACCATCCTTAGTCACCTAACACGAAAGAACCCTAACCAGGATGACAATCTCATTTGGACCCTCACCAAATATGGGACATTCTCCACAATCATGACATATATCCATATTTAGAAGAGTGCCTAAACCACCCATAGCCAGAGTCAAAAAGAGTTTCTCTGGGTATGAAAAATTAAAACCCTATTAAAATTAAAACCTTCCTCTGGTTGCTTATCCATGACAAACTCCACACCAATTCTTTCCTTTTATCATAGAGGCGTTAACATCAACCCCATCTGACACCTCTGTGGTAACTATTGGAAGTCACCAATCATATTTTCTTTGGTTGCATTTATTTAGATACTTTTTAGAAAGGAATTATAGAACACTCCACTGGCCCCCAAGCCTTGATCCCGACATTATCAATATTGACAATTGAAAAGGTATTTGGGATACTTTGCATAACAAACAACAAAATGCATTGATGCAATAGGGAGCACTAATCCCTTTTTTCTTGTGGAACTATGGCTTACCAGGAACTCCAACGAATTTAATAATAAGAAAGATAAGATCAATGTTCAAACAACATTAAAAAGCACCTTAGAATACCATCTTGTGTAAGCCAAAAAGAGAATAGGGCCATCTTATCTAAGTGAAGTGGGAACAACCTAGGCTGAGAAGCTATAAACTCAATATTGATGGAGCAATAAAAGACAAACCTATCATAGGAAGCCTAGGAGGTGTCTTTAGGAACCAAGTTGGCATTTAGGCTGGAGGCTTCATCACGAAGATCTCACTGACCAACTCAACAATGTCTAAACTCCAGGCTCTCAGAAAGGGACTCAAATGGGCTTAAAAATTGACACTGACTCAACTAAACGGATAAATATGATACTCAATGGACACTTAATCTATGACAACCTAGTTTCTAATTGCAGGGACTTAGTGTAAGAGCTGGGGGCTCCAAACTTGATGTATGTGTTTAGAGAACAAAATAGGATGACAGTTGTTCTCACGAAGGAAGACATGCAACAAGATGTTTTTGGGAATTCAAGCTTTTTAGAAGCTCCATCAATGCATGCCCGCAAACACCTACAAGTAGACATATTTAAAACTACTTTTACTAGAAAAGTTAATTCTGAAACAACATTATCCTAGGCTAGGGTGTGGCCTCACTTAACTCTAATCTTTGAACATCAACCCTTCAGACAAGGACTCCCACTAACTAGTTTTGATATTAATTCACATATCTTTTTAACAAAAAATGTGTTTATTCTTTCAAAAACACACTTGCGAAAAAATACTTTAATAATAGTGTATTTTGAATTGATACTTAATAAGAAAAATTAATTAAATCATACCAGTAGCGAGAGAAACCTATATGATTAGGATGGTTTTAAAAATTTAATTTTCATTAAATATTACCAAATATCTGAAAAATTGGAATGGTATAATTATTTAAAAAATAATCGACCAAACTGTCCTACTGATACGTCTAGTTAGAGGTATTAGATAATTCTTGAATTAGTTATTCCACTATTTATACGTTAGTGATGGAATAAGTTATTCCATAAACATGGTGGAATAAGTTTTTCTATCAACCAAGCGATCCTTAAATATATACATAAATTATGAGAGAATCTATGAGGATATATTATTAATCATGTATTTTGATATAGTATTATTTATTAAATATTTATTTATTTAGTCAATTCAATATAGTGAATAGATCGTGTTGTTATATATATATATTCTCGACTTATATAGTAGATGATTTTGTGTATAGAGTTTAAACTTAGAATTAGAAGATTAAATCACGGTTCTTATAAGTTGAAAGTTATGATTCACAATCGTAGATGAAAATTTGGATAAATCATTAGAAAGATTGTAGCACAAGATTAAATATAATTTATCCTAATTATAGGAATGATATAATTCTAACTCTCGTGTTAGTGCATTTTTTATGGATTGAACAAGACCAAGTAGAGATTTTTAGATATATGTTTTAAACGATCTGATAAAAACATATTTTTTAATCTATTAGATATACTTCTATTCTCAATTTTGATATATTTATATATATTAATGTCATTCTGATTTAGTAAAAGGTGAGATTTTGAGATGGATCAATATATTCGGTAGATTGGATGATCATAATATATATTAGAAAAATAATCAGCTAGTTGATAAAATTTATGTCTCAATATAAAGATTGATGATACACCTTTTTATGAGAAGCTTATAAATTTTCATATGCAAACTCGAGTGGAGGATTTATGAATCTGGCGCATGAAATAAGTTAAGTATTGCTCTAAATAAAATTAATTATTGAATTAAGTTCATCAATTATTCAATAATAGTATCTGTAATTTTTACATGGAAAATTGCACGTGTTAATGAAAAATTTTAAAATATAAATAAAGGAGTGCAATTACGATTTTTAGTAATTTTTTTTTATGATTTATCATCGTAAGAACAATTCAAATTAATTTTTGGAATTACTTACTTGATAGGAAGCCGTAGTAATTAACCTTGTGTCTCTATAGTGCCCATTTAACTAGAATCCAAAATTCTATTTCTAAAGAGAAAAAGGGAGGAATAATGTGTGTTTCTTGTTTTCAAGAAAAATGTAGGTTATCTTCTCCCTTTTGAACTGCAAAGAAACTCTAATAAGCATGGTTTCTCCTAACCTAGAAAATAAGTTAAGTTTTCATATGAGACTTGCCCATTAATTATTGAAAGAGTTCAACTGTAAATTTAAAATTACTATCAAAGACAATAAAAATGGACTCTGACTTACTTCAAGATATATGCTCACACTTTAACATGTATTCCTTGAGTTAAATATTCAAATACTTTGCGTATAATAAGTATTTATGATTATTGTCTATAATTCACGTAAGTAGAATGTTTCTGGTATGCTTTCACTTTGTGATATTTTTCAACATCTATGCATTATTTTATATGATATAGCAAATGAAATAACTAATGATATATATGATATATAGATTCTTTGATAACCTATTCTTGCATAATTCATATTTGCTTAAATGTAATTAACTATCAAACGACAACTAAAGGGGTGTTTGGATAGACTTTTTTAAAGTTACTTAGTCAAAAGTCAAAAGTCAAAACTTTTGACTTTTTTTCTTTTTTGTACTTTTAATGATAAATTAAGGTGCTTAAATAAACGTTATAGCTTTATCAAACACCTCTAAAAGATAAAAAGTGCTTAAAAGTCAAATACATCTAAAAATAACTCAATCCAAACATCCACTAAATTTATAAAACCAAGAATTCTATTATTGAGCTTTGAGTCCCTCTAATTCTCTTCTTAAACCAACACCCGTGTGTATATAAATAATTGTGAAGGTGTTTGACTAGGCACGAAATTTATGAATAAAAAATATTGTTATGGCTATAATTAATCTCATTAGATTTAAAACAAGAATTTTAAACTCAAATTGTTATTAACAATAAAAAATTTTACTTTTTGGAATGAACTAAAAATAAATGAGTCTCTATTGAAGTTTACTTTTGCAAATTTTAGCATAATAAGTTACTTAAGTTTAGTTTAGGATGAATTTGAATTTTAATTTTTTATTAGATAGTCGTAGTTGAGATTTAAAATTTTTTGAATTGCAAATTTTCTACATATTGTGTTCAAGTTGGTTATTTACAACCCTCTTGTGCTCATTAAAAACATTGTGAAACATCTTCAATCAATATTTCAACCCTTTTTGTGGCACAAAAATATCGCATAAATAGAAAGAGGAGAATATATCAATTCATTAGACCTTTATTTAAATATAAATAATCAACTTAAAATTAAGATCTTTTTTCATTTACATAAATATTAGATGGAAAATGCTTACTCATATCGAGTATTTATATCAAGCTACGTAAATTTACTACTATTTGTTGAATAATTTAATAAAGTGAAAATATATGTTAATTAATTATAATTAAATATTAAAATTCATCTATAAGTACGTAGATGTATCTATTGAATTGATTTTAATATTAAATATGGATAATTTTGTATGACAAGGTAAAATTTCGTAGTAAAATGGAAATTAAACTTTTTGTTCCACTTTTATATACTTGATGAACTAATCGATTTTTTAATGTCTCACTATAATCGTTGTATATTGAATTATTAAGGATATAATGATACATACCATTTCTATTTTGATAAAAAGTTTAAAACTATCACAAAGAAAAGGAAATTTTCTGTGTCAAACCTTATATATAGGCAAACAAATGCTAACTTGCTAATATATCACCGTAAATGGTTGAGTTTTTAATTAAAATTGTCCCATATCTAAATATAATCCTATTCTTTAATATTTTAAGTTAGTTAAAGTGGACAACATTTGGTTTATAACCAGTAGAATGAACTTAAAAAGACTAATGTATAACTACTAATAAATACGACAATAATTGATCGAGAAAAAAATTGATTGACTTTTGAGCTGACCAAAAACCGACTAACTTGCTTATCAACTTTGTTGTATGGGAGGAGTCCTAGTCATTTAAGAATCTTTATATTGAGAAGATGTAAATTTTAAAAATAAGGATGCTGATATGGATGTGCAGATATATTTAGAGCGATAAGGCTAGAAATGTAAATGTCTGAGACAAGGTGAGAGCCACCTCGATAGTGAAAAAGATAAGCAAGGAATGTTGAGATGGTTTGGATGTGTGAAGGAGATGCGTCAATATCTTAGTAAGAAGGTGTGAGAGGTTGAATATGGTGGGAACAACAAGAGATAGAGGTAGGTCGAAGAAGTATTCGGAGAGATGATTAGACATGACATAGCACAAGCGCATCTTACCGAATACATGATCTTAGATGTTAGGAGAATATGGAGATCGCGACTAAATAAAATAGAAGATAAGTAGGTAATTGAACATTTTCGCACTTTTCGATGGGATTAGACTGGGTGGTAGTTTGGAGCATCGCATATGTCATAGTATTAGTATTATTCATATATTTTCTTATTTTTTTTATATATGTGTTACCATAAGACGTTGTTAGTGTTCCTTTTTTGTATGCATTGTGTTGCTTTCTATATTAGTAATTTAGTTGTCATATTTTCTTGGTTGTCATTATTTTTCATTCACAAATGTTTGATTTTGATACACTTGAACCAATGATTTTTTGAAAATAATTTCTCTATCTCGTAAGGTAAAAATAAGATATGCATACATTTTACCCTCTCTCGAATCCATTTATGAGATTGGACCGAGTATGTTGTGTTATTGATATTATATGAACTTGCTCAAATCTTTAGGAGTACCTATTGTACAAGGTATAATATGTTAATCAAACTAGCTGAAATGCACAAGGTAAAATTTCTACTCAACAGCAAATTTTGCAATATCTGCACTAGTTATAGCAAACACAAGTAAAAATGAGACATTCAATGTAGTAAGTATTCATAAATCTTGAATAGCAACAAAAAATGAATCAATCCTTGTGACTTAAGCACTTCATCAGGTGTACAAAAACAATTCAGCTGCTAAAATATGCTCTTCCTCCAAGCTAGTTCCTACTAAAATGAGTTCTTGGAGTGGACCATGGTGTATCCTCCATTCTTGCAGCCCAATTCATGATTTCTTCACAGCCCTCTGGTAAAATAGATTGAATTCTCACAGTTGGCTTCTTTGGAGGTAAAATGGGAAGTGGAGCTTCATCTTTAAGCATATGGGAAACTTCTCTCATTCTCGGTCTCTTCTCATGATCGGGATGCACACAAGAAAGTCCCACGATGAGCATTCTATCCATTTCATTCTTCTGAAACCGTCCCATTAGTTTCGGGTCAGCAGCCTCAGTTATCCTCCCCTTCTCCCACAAGTCCCACGCCCAGTCAGTAATCAAAGCGCCACCTTCATCGATAGGTTTTCTACCTGATGCCACTTCCAGTACCACAACACCAAAGCTATACACATCTGTTTTGACAGTTGGAACACCAGAATAGACATACTCAGGTGCAAAATATCCCATTGTTCCAGCTGGTACAGTAGCATCCCTTGTTTTAGAATTATCAAACACCTCTGCTAAACCGAAATCTCCAAGCTTGGCATTGAACTCAGCATCAAGCATTATATTGCAACTCTTCACATCTCTGTGAATTATATGATTCTCACACTCTTCATGAAGATACATAAGAGCAGATGCCACACCAATAACTATGTTCAGTCTTCTCTCCCATGTCAGAAACTTAGTCAAATGCGATCGCTCATGGAGGATTTTGTCAAGGCTACCATTAGGCATAAATTCATACACTAACACCAATTCATTCCTCTCACAACACCACCCTTGTAGCTGAATCAAATTCTTGTGTCTTAAACAGCCAACCATAGAAGCAAATTCAGTATTGAAAGGAATATGGGAAGGACCTAATCTACTCCCTTGGACAAATCTCTTAACAGCCACAGATCCCCTAGAAGGTAGTTCCCCTTCATACACAACAGCAGATGCTCCTTCTCCAATTATCCTTTCATGATTAAAATACGCCGTAGCTGATTTTATTTCAGACAATGACAATCTCTGGGGCACTCTATTTCCCTGTAATCTACACATTTGCCTTTCATTGTTCTCCTCGAGTCTATGGCGTTTTTTCCTCCTTAACGCGAGAACAAAAACAACAGACAGAGCACAACCAACAAGTGTGACAATTGCAGCTAACCCTCCATAAGTCGATTTCAGTAAACTTTTACTACTCCCACTATGATGAGAATCAGAAACCTGCCCACCAATTTCTTCCTCAGGGAAACACATCAAACAGTTTCCTTCATCGGATTGACCCCAAGTCGACATTGGAGACGAAATCAATCCAAAGGTTCTGAATCGCCAACGATTAATGCTATAAACTGCAGACCCTTTAGCAGTGAAACCAATCCTCATAAACTCCTTCAACTGATTGGAAATATCAACACGCGTCGAAAGAACCGGACTAGTCGGCCCAATTGGCAGTTCATACCCAATCCAAACTCTGATCATCTTCTCCGAATGTTTATACTCAATCCGACCCGCCATTTCTTTCCCACTTTTCAAATCAATCCCAGCTGAATCAACATTAGCAGAAGCCAAAGACCGAATTTCTTTAGTATCAAAACCAATACGGTTATCATTGACATTGAATTCCACAGCCAAGAAAGGATCTTCCGCGTCGGAACTGGGAAGACCCATATACCCATCAGAGATACTCAAAGAATCAACATCAGAAGTGACCAAAAACGCCATGCCATCACCAAAAGGGCAAGAAGGGGTAGGGAGTATAGTAAAGGAGAAAGTACACAAGAAAGAAGCAGTGTTATTAGTTAAAGAATCAAGAAAACGAACTGGGTATGTGTAGAAAGCTCTTCCAGTGGGAGAAATGGGAGATGATGATGAACAGTTGCGTTGTTGGGTTAGGTTGATTGATTTTGCGGTGAATAAAGCGTCACCATAAAGAGTAACATTGTTGAGAGGCAAGAAAGGAGATGAAAGGAAAAGGGAAGGTGAATTAATGGTGAAGATGAAGAACAGAGAGACCCTTAGGAGATTTTGCAAATAAAAATGCATCTTGATGATGAATGGAGTTTGATTAAAGAGAGTTGTTGGGATTCTTTTAGCTTTTGATGGTTTCTCCTACACAAGATCAATTGAGCGGGAGACGACACAACGGTTAGTAAAATGGCTCAGCTCAATTCGGGTCGGGTTGACATGGTAAGACTGCAATCGGGGCTGCCCTTTATCTTTCGGTTACCTTCCAAAATCCTTATTGGTGCCTTCGCACATCTCTCGTCACATACATAAATTATTTCAGTCACTTTTTTTTTTTTTTGTCTTTTCGAGTCACTTTCTATTGTCTTGTATAAGTTTATTATTAATCATGTCTATTGTAGTATATTTATATATCTATTTGCACATCCTCATTTCTGCTATCTTGATAAACAATAATGTAGACCTAACCAATACATTGTAGAACTTATCTTCATAGTGACACATTCTTATCACATAGTACCTGAATGCGAGCCATTATTTCCGCCACTCGTTTCTACTACAATGAACGACATCATCATCATTTTCTCATTTTTTTAAGGTTATATATTCAAGATATTTGAAACTTTCTCTCTGGGATATGAAATATATATTGATCTTCACTTCGTGCTTTATATCATTGAATTTGCATTCCAAGTATTTAACTTTAGTACTCCCTCCGTCTCACAATAATTGAATTTTTGAAACTTTTTTCAAGGTTCAAAATAGTTGAATTTTTCAAAGTT
>JAOTQR010000079.1:17565981-17577193 GCA_025774065.1 Solanum ossicruentum
TGTGTGTGTGTGTGTGTGTGTGTTTGTATATATTTGTACTAATTGTGTTACTCTCCCCTGTTCCATATAATGTATCATGTACTCTCATACACACATATACGAACAATGTGTGTACTATAAAATCTTATGTATACCAACAAACAAACAACAAAATATATTCATATTTGATAAACTATAATTGTACGAATAATGTATATACTTCAAAATAAAGACCTCATAATGTATATAACAGGCAATTAAAGTATCTCCATAAATTATCATATATATCTATTTGAATTGTGATGATCTGCATAAGTATATAGAGTTATAAATCAAATTAATAAAAAATTCATTCAAAGTAGTGAATGCATGTGTAAGAATAAATTACACATAAGGGACAATTGCTATTTGCATAAATACATTTATACACAGTATAAAAAGAACAATGGTCATTCGTGTAAAGAAATTTTTATATGGACATGTATATTATTACTACAAGGTTTTTAGGTGACTTCAATGAATCCTATGTGTGTATATCTAATGTATCAAATGTAGAAATTATAGAAAAATGATAAACATGTATGATATTTCACAACTAAAAATGATGTACATTTATACATTGCACTGAAATTATATTTTACTAAAAAAAAATCTTATTTTCTTCTTCTATGTCGTTTTCTTCTGATTTGTCAGAATCAAAAGCTTTCTTTTCTTCAAAATCACCATTACTGGCAGATATTTCATCCGCCTTTCTCTTCTTCGTCGAACTCATTCAGAATGGAATAGGGTCATTCCGAATTTGGGATCTTCTTTCCTCGATATCCCTAGCTTTTGCCAGAGACCCTGCAATATTTCCAATTTCTTGAGTTATACTCAGCAAAAACGAAGGGAATCTTCCATAACTTTGTCATGCAAAATGTATACATCTAGTTATTCTCTTGAATGGAGAATGTTCGACCATAATGCGTGGGTTTAGAACTGTAAAACAAAGATTTTGTATAAAAAAAGAAAAATAAAATTTTGGGTAAAAAATAAAAAATACGGCAAAAAATAATCATGAAATTGCAAGATAGAATTGGGAGAGAGTTTAAAATAAAAACACTTACCTATTAAAGATGATAAATCTTTTGAGATTATAGGAGGTGAAATAGGAATGTTTAAGGAAGGAAAATCGAAATGAAGTGTATATTTAGAGAGAAAAAGATCAATGGGAATATGAAAGGTCTTATACAAAAGATATTGGGACTCACAAAATCTTATGGCCAAATAAATACAAATCGATAGCTATAAAAAGTAATAATAAAAAACTGCAATTGTGTTTTAATATTTAATACTAAAGGTTTGCTCGGTTGTATAATTTTTCCTTGGATGAGATTTGGGATCACCATTTTAATCATATTCATAAGATAAAAGTATGGATATGTATTATTCGATCAACTAATTTATTAATATTGTTGAAATATACATAATACATACGCTTATAGCATATATAATACATTCACTTTAGATATGCGTTTTCCATGTGAAAACTAAAATTTGAATGATAATATGCTTAACTAAAATAAGAAATAACTTTGGTATAATATCGTAAACTTAGAACCTATACGAATAAGAATTTCATGACACGATTCTACTAAATTGAAACTTATATAAGTAAGAATTTCATGAGAGGATCCTAGAATTGGAGATTTTTGCTATCACAATTTATCATTGTTAATTCAATAATAAATAACAAATAAAAAAGCAACGAAAAGAAACAAATTAGATTAAAAAATGTTACTGAGAAAAGATCATAGAATTGGTGCAAATAATTAAATTTCAAAATACTACTCTGGACTTTTCATTGTTTTTTATTCAACTCTAAAATTATTATGGATTTGTGAATTACAAAAGTTGAACTCCAAAATAATATCTTTAAATTCTTTTTTTTAATTTATGGAAAAAGAATGAAAAGATAATGAAGACGTAAAAAAAATTGGGAGTATTTAAATCTAAAATCTCATTTCATTTTAAAAACTGATTACTTACGACTTAAGCTATACTTGAAAATGAAGCTATTTGTATGTAAAATAAATTGTTTATAATTTGAATAATAATTGATCGACACCAAAAATATTGAACAAAATTGAAAAAAAATATTGGTTGTTCCTTTGCCGGGCCGGGGCTTGAACCCAGGTTCCATAGGTGAGAGCTGAGTATCCTAACAAACTAGAGTACAAAGAATTGTTGATGAATTACGGTTGAATTGGTTTTCATTATAAGAAAAGAATAGGATCCACGAATTGGATATTCTCCAATGAATGCATTATCTTTTCGCAAATATATCACTATCGCATTTAAAAAGAAAAACAAAAGGGAGATAAAATTAAATGGCTGACTTTGTAAGCTTCCATCTTTCTTACTAAATTCTTCTATTTTCGTTAACTTACTTCATTATGAAGATACTTATACTATTTGATGAGACCACAAGAAAAACAGATAGAGATAAAACTCTATTTAGGTATGTATTAGGAAGAGGTTGACACCACTCAATACCTAAGATGAAATTCAATGCCTAACAAAAACAATCAAATGAAAGGAAAAAAAAAGTGTGGAGTGGAGATGAGACATGTATGGATAGAGGAGGCTAAGAGAGAAAAAATGAATACAAAGAGATTATATTTTAAAAAGTCTACAAGAGAGAGTCTTGCGCTACTCCTTGAACAAAGTTGTATGCAACTACATAGAAGAAGTTAGTTAATTCCTTTATTTTCATCTTGAAAGATTTAATCTAAACTGAGTTTAATCTCAACTCATTTAAATCTTAACTTATGTTGAAAGATTCTTCAATTGAGCTCAATTTCAACCTGTTCTTAGGCTCTTTACTTGCGTTGATATAATGCATGTTTTCCATCTATTTTATATTTTGTATGATCCATTCATCTATTTGTAACTTTTTGTTTTTATTTTCTTGAGTTGAAATTCAAATTATGATTATAGAAAGTAAATAATAATGTGTTAGAAATTATTAAAATTGAGCGAATCAAATTGAACGGGTCATAACTCAACTTGAATTTTAGCACAAAATAAATTTTGATGGGTCAATCATAATGGTGAACATCAATATCATTTTATTCGCTGGCTAAGTATATTGCGTTGTAATGATAAATGCGATGAAATTTATTTCTTCAAGAAGGGATATTAATTAATTTTGAGGACATGTCTCAATTTCCACCTCTCCTGCCAACTTTGGTCCCGTTTCTTTCACTTCATCACTTCTTTATTATTCCGTTCCTCAATTTTATTTTGGTTCCTCACATTCAATATTTGTATTGAAGTTTAGTTATTCTAAATTCGTATTACATAAAATTTTATTTAGAGAAAAATAGTTTTTATTAAGAACCTTTTAAAATCAAAATGCAAATTTATTCTTTATTTTTGCGTATCAATTATACTAAAAATTACTTTCTTTATTTCATATTAACTTAATTTTTAGAATTCTTTTCACTGTTCAAAGTGTAAGATGAATATTTGAAATTTTTTTATATTTGTTCTTTTATTGATTGAAGTTTTATATTTTGTAGAAGATATTTGGAAAACTATATTCATGGTTTCGCAAAAAGTAATAGCGGAAAGTATGAGTCAAAGTATGTTCTTGAATTTTTCTTTAATATATGTGCATTGTCTCACAAATCAAATAAATACGAAACAACGGGCATAATATTTTCTTTTATTCATCAAGAAAACGTCAAAGAGTCAAATATACTCATGTACTATTGAAAATAGTTTAAATATATCCTTCGTTATACTTTCGGTCTAAATATACTCCTTTGTGTACTTTAGATCCAAATATATCCCATACATTATATTTTAGATCTAGTATACCCCTCAAATTATACTTTGTAGAGATGATTTATTCTATTTTTAGTGGACGAATGTGTGACAAATTTAAAAGTTAAAACCATCTTCAATTTTAAGTAGAGTCATCTTAAACACACTCATTTAATTCATTCTTGACCCATTCATCTTACAAACTGGCACATAAGATAATGTTAGATGAAAGATGAAAAGTTATTTGTTTTTTCATCTTGTTGAGCCCACATTAATTTGTGCTAAAATTATCTCAAACATATTCTAGCTCTAACTTAACATTGGGAGTAGATTATTTATTTTTAAATTCATCACATGTTCATCTTTCTAAAATAAGGATAAATTAGCACAAAATATAACCAGAAGGGCATATTTGAACCTAAAACATAACTAGAGGGATATATTTAACAGATGATTGTATTTTAAATTATTTTTAATAATACAAAGATATATTAAATCCTTTATGAGATAATTTATTATTTAGATTTTAATTCGCATAAGAGTAATATTGTCATTGTTTATCTCAAGTGTGTCAAGTCAATGGGCAAGTATTTAGCCTACATACGATATTTCTTTCACCATTGAATTGATCATATTGAACGATTGAGTCCCCACTTTTACACGTCGAGGGTGGATAATAAACACATCAAATCATCTGTAAACTGATAAAATACCTAATACAACTACCACCATCAATCATAACAACAGTGTAAACCAATAACAATAATAATGATGAAATATCACGAGCTTGTGATGTATTAGCTAACAGTTTTGATGTCATTGTATCATCAGCAAAATTCCTTTGGATTTACAACATGAATCTACCTAATTCAATTTTCTATAAACAAATGGAGTAATCATTAAGGGAAAAAAAAGAAGCTAGTGTTTGATTCTTTTGGTTTGGTCAGTCAACATAAATTAGGAGTGGTATTTATTATATTTTCAGTAGGGCATAATGTGAGTAGTTTTGGTATCATAACTCGCCAAACACGACTTTGAATAATTCTTATCATTATTATTCACCACGCGCAATGCTTTGACTAACTCCCCACACATCTGCCGTACGTCGGCCGAGCAATCACTCTGCATCACCAGCAACACTTTGGTCACACCATTCACCTTTCCCACCGCCTCACGCGCTGCACTATCACCAGCGAAGCAACACACGCTCCACAGCACCGTCACGCCGTGCTCCGTCGCCGCTCGAGAGCTCTTCATCAGCCTCGTAACTATCGCCGACAAGCACTCTGTGCATTTACCTATTGCTGCCCTCCCTTCCGCACACGTCGCTACTGTTTCCAACAACTTCAACGACTTCTCCACCACCGCGCGGGCGGTTTCCGGACCGCTAAGGATTTTCCCGATGGTTTGTACAATTCCGAACCGGGCTAGCTCTTTTCTCGCAGGCCTGGTGGTTGAGACCGCGATTAGAGTTGATAAACCGGCTTCGATCGCGAACCGGTTGGTCTCCGTGCTAGTGAATACGTGCAATTCGTAGAGTAAACCTTTCTCCTCGACTATTTTTCGCTGCGAATCGGTGTCTAATGCGATGAATTCCAGAATCCGAGCGGTTTGAATCCTCGAACTCAACTTTCCTTTGCGAAGAATCAAAAGAAACTTCGGCAGAAATTTCCGATCGCTCCGCAAAATCTCTTTGTTCAACTGCTCATTAACTCCATTTTCCGATACAACCAAATCCAAAACCGCTACAACCGATTCACAAACCTCAACCACATCACAATCCACCAAAACTCCAACAACTCTCGCAATTGCATCACTCAAATTCACAAAAAACCTCCGGTTATCACCAGAACATTTAACGAATTCCAAAATCTTCGCCAACGAACTCAACTGGTTGATCTCGCCGCTGAAATTTTTGACAATTTCTCCAACTTCCGACTTTGTGACGGCGGATGAAGATGGCGTTACGACCCCCGGTGAACTCGCCGGCTGATGCTGAAGCCATACGTTGATAAGCCGCCGGAGAGTGAGGTTAGGTGTGAAATCAGTAGATGGAAGGATTTGCATGGTGGCAGGACAAGTATTGTGACCTTGTGAAAGCCAAGTCTGAATGGAGCTCCGATCGTAAGTGACGCCGGTGCAGAGGCTCACCGGAGATTTCATAACGTCCATGGAGATCGGACATCGGAAAAGGCTCGGAACTGTGACGTATAATTCATCCCTCCTATTTCTCACCATTTTTAGCTATCCTTTTTATGATTTGTGAGAATATTATTTGTGTGGAGATTTATAAAAGGGATAGTCAAAGTGGGGGAAGAGGTGACGTCGTTTTGGTCAACTATATTGGTTTAGTTTAATTAAACAAGTGGATTTCTTTTTCATATTCCACACAACATAATGCGCGATTCTTTTTTACTTTGCAAATTTAAATTTTAAATTTTTCTTGATTTATTTATTTCTTGCAAGCCTTTAAAATTTAGAGTTGTAACGTACTCCGTTACTTCTTGCGTCATAATGATAATATTTGACTGATTTAAAATAAATTATTACTAATATTTGTATAACTATAATTACTTATTAAGGAAAATAAACCTTTTAAAATTAAATTATTATTTATTAAATACATAAACATGTCAATTTTTTGAAATATATTTAAAAAGAATATCATATTAATTTGGATGGATGAAACACGTTAGTTCAATAGGAATAAAATAGAATGCTACCTTTAATCTTATTTATTTAATTTTGGCCACTAAATCTCCCTTTCATCGAGAGTTAAATTAAGATAATCGAGGGTTAAAATATATTATTTTTTTCCCAAATTATTTATTGTGATTTTAAAAATATAATTATTATAAATTATTTGTCAATTTAAACATTTCAAATAAAATTAATGATTTTTTGTCATTTTATTTTAGTAGAAATTGTTCCTGAATAGTACAAATACCTTAATTATAGAGCAAATTTTTTAATGAAGAAAAATTGTATTTTAAGACACAGATAAGAATAAAATAATCAAATATCTCTTAATTTATATTTTATTATGAGAGATGTGTAATATACACACGATAAATAATTTGCGATGAATGTATAGGGAATAAAATTAAATGTAGCGAAAGAGCAAATAACATCACAACATGTGCAGACCAAATATGAAGGAACATCTGCAGAAAATCCGGGGAGCACAAAGAAGACTCTCCTTGGTATGACCCAAGAAGCCTCAAACACCAAACTGGGTAGGAGTGGTGCCTCATCGGATATCTTTAAAGAAATTTGCTCGGAAAGATCACTTTACACTTGGAAATGGTCATAATGACCTTGACATCTCAACAATTAATCTTGAATTACATGATCACTTGTTTCAATCAGCTTCAAGCAATGCATCAAATATAGTTATGTGTTATGAGATAGTCTTTTCAGTACTCAATCATGCGTCATTTCACATTGATAACGATTCAGATTTTGAGCTTATAAAAAAAATTCTGCAGAGAATCGAAAGACATCAAAAAACATCCTAAGAAAGTATGTTCTTAACTTGTTCGTTTTCATTTAGTATCTCTGGTGCAAGAAGCCCTAAATCCTCCCTTCATTCATATTTCCCCGGTCTCATTTTATCTGACATCTTTTGATTTGACACAATATTTAAGAAAAGAAAGATTTTTAAATTTTGTGTTTTAAGATAGTTCTTAAGATTGAGCTGAGCTGAGGGTTTTAGGAAACAGCCTCTTTACCTCTATGAGGTAGCGGTAAGGTCTGCGTACAATCTACCCTCCCCAGACCCCACTTGTGGGATATCACTGGGTATGTTGTTGTAAGATAGTTCTTAGATAATAAATGTAGATGTAATGCATTTATTTAAGGGTAAGTGGAAGATTTTAAAGTTAAATTGCTTATAATTATTGTAAGGTGACAGTCTTTTGAAATGGAATAAAATAGAAATGACATGTTAACCCCATTATAGTAGGAAAAAAGAAAAATGTTGAGTCTAAAGGTCTAGGCTGCTTAAGTGGGTTAGACCGCAAGGGTTAACCACATTACAGTAGGCCGTTATAGATATTTGACATTTGACATTGGCATGGGTCGATGTCGTATAGGTAATGGCATCAGCCAATATCGACTAGCGTAAGGCGCTACGGATGTCGAATGGCAATATACACATACAGGCGTTGCTGATGTCGTATGGTGGCAGGACACTGCCGACATTGCATTCTCGATGGCCTCGATTTACGTCGCTTAGGTGTCGGGCATTAGGTGCTGCCGACGTCACACGGTCGATATGCATAGGGGCGCCGAATGCTGCCGATGTTGCCATAGGCGCTGGGCACTCGCTGTTGCCAACTTCGCATGGTCAATGCGCTCAGGGCACTGGCCTCTGGCGATGTCGCCTAGGAACTGGGTGTTGTCGATGTCGCCAGGCACTAGGCAAGTTCGCTAACCCATGCGTGCATGATACTGTCAATGACGCCCAAGCGCTGGACACACCTACTTGGCCGATGCATGCATGGCTCGACAAATGATGCTCGGGCATTAGGCCCATCCACTTGGCCGATGCGCACAAGGCACTGCTAATTACGTTTGTGTTGGAAAATTATTACAATATTGATATTGGACTAAAATTAAATAATTTATCACAAACAGTGTGTCGTGGAAAGCCACTACCTTGAAAGCGATTTCGGCTCGACTCAGGTGCAAATCGCTCTAGTCGATCGCTCCCCAAGATTCCACAATTACGCTCAATCACGTGAACTCGTGGCTGAAAGTTGTTCAAGAAGAAGAAAAAAGGAAGTTGTTTTCTTCTCCTCTTTTTGGTTGGTTGGTATTTATTATGTTCACCATACTTCTTATATAAGATTTACAAGGAGAGTTATTGTAAAGAAAATATTAAATTTGGAGATACGTATTGTGAATGTAAATGACAATTAAGGCCATTACATCATATTCTTCAAATCTCTTCCAATTGTTTTGGAACGAAAAAGTTTTCTCCTTTGTAACGTATTTTACTTTTATCTTTTTTTTTCCTTTTCATTACACTAATTAATGTATGTAGAATTAATTCACATAATATTAACTCAACAATCCCCCACTAATGCAAAGATAGAAAGTAAGAAAGAAATTTTGGGCCAAAGAAAGGAACATGTACTTAAAGTGTTTATATCTTTCGATTTGAATTAACACATAGTGAAATGAGGCAACAACTAATATCCAAAAAGTGAAGTACTCTTGAACTGAATGGATGTAAGTTGAAACCCCTATAACACATACCATATCCTTAATTTTTTAAACAACCTCCGCAATACAAAGTGCTTTATTGGTCATGCACACACGCCTTGGATCTTATGAGTGATCTAGAAAGATGACCCAAAATTTTCATAAAAGGCGACCACACCTTTACACTCACATAGATGATTCCATCAAGTCGATCTCAAATAGACCACCTTAAGGCTATAGAATCATTAAGAGCAAAATAAGCTCAACCTTATAAAACACTGCTCACACCATAAGGATAAAAAATGTGGTGTATATTGAGGCCTAATAGGTCCACCACACTACCTCAATCAATGGGTTTTAGCCATATCCCCCTCAACGTTTCAAGGATCATTTTCCTTGTCAAATCCTTGGTCAAAGGATCCACTAAATTTCTTTCGGACCTTACATATTCCAAGGAAATAACACCCAGTTTCAACAATTATTTAACTGCACCATGTCTGATGCAAATATTCTTTTTTTCCATTTTATACAGTATTTTTGGCAATTCTAATTATTGCCTGTGAATCACAATAAAGAGAGACTGGAGAATCTCGTCTTCCCCATAATGGCACATCCGCAAAAAAATTTTCAGTCACTCAACTTCTTGCCCTGTCAACTCGAGAGCAATGAATTAAGATTCCATGATAGATCATGTTATACAAGTTTGTTTAGAAGACTTCCATGAAATAGCATCTGCACCCAAAGTAAACACATAGCCACTAGTGGAGCTAATTTCATCACTATCAGTTACCAGTTTTTATCACAAAATCCTTCTAAGACAGTAGAAAATTTATTAAAATGCAAACACAAATTCATAGTACCTCTCAAATACCTTAGCAAACGATGAAGAGCATTTCAGTGTTCAATACTAGCATTATGAGTATATCTACTTAATCTGCTAATAGCACAGACTATATCAGGCCGAGTAAAATTCATAAGAAGCATTACACTCCCAATTATTTTAGCATATTTAGTTTGAGAAATACTAGTTTTTTTTTATTCTTTCTAAAGTGTATGCTAGGTTATAAGGAATTCTCACCAGAGCTACATCAAAGTAGTTAAATTTTTTCAACATCTTTTCAATGTAATGAGATTGACACAAAGAGAAACCATTACTAGTTCTTTTGATTTTAATCCCAAAATCACATCTGCTTCTCCAAGGTCTTTCATTTCAAACTTAGAAGACAAAAACTTCTTAGTCTCAGTAATAACATTCACATTAGGCCCAAAGATTAGCATGTCATCTACATACAAACATATGATTACACAATCTGAACCTATCATTATGGAATAAATGCAACTCTCGAATGATTAACAATAAAGTCATTATCCATTAATGTAGTGTTAAACTTTTCATACCACTGCTAAGGTGCTTGTTTTAGTCCATACAAGGATTTTCTTAATTTGCATACTTTATTCTCTTGTCCTAGGACTACAAAACCTTTAGATTGAGTCATATAGATTTCTTCCTCTAGATCACTATTTAAAAATGTTGTTTTCACATCCATTTGGTGGACCACTAAACTATGAATAGCAGCTAAAACAATAAGAGCTCTAATGGTTGTTATTTTAGCCACAGGAGAATAAGTATCAAAATAATCAACACCTTTGTTTTGGTTAAAACCCCTAATCATAAGCCAAGCCTTTTATTTATAAATTGTACCATCAAGTCTCAATTTCTTCTTATATATCCATTTGCTACTTATGGGTTTACAACCTTTAGGCAAATCATGCAAGTCTGAAGCGTGATTAGGAACAAAGAGTTTAATTCAATTTTAATAGCCTTTTTTCAAAACATCACATCTATTGATCTCATTGCTTCATCATAACTCTTATGGTCTTCTTCGACTGAGTAGAGAGATATTAATTCATCATTTAAGACATCAATATCAAAATTTCTAGTCAAGAAGGTAGTACTAAAATCAGGACCAAAGCTCATCTCAATTATATGCTTTTTACTCTTTCTAAGTTTATTTTTATGCTCATCAGAAATAACATCAGAAGAAGGAACACCATGAGAATTCACAAACATAGATATAAAAGCATTATTTTGCTAATCACTAGACACATTATTTTTCAAAGGAAAAATATGCTTGGAAAATTCTGCATCTCTAGATTCACAAATAGTATGGTCATTCAAAGACATAAATCTATAAGCAACACTATTTTGAGCATA
>JAOTQR010000079.1:17577293-17591000 GCA_025774065.1 Solanum ossicruentum
GATGACTATTTTGACAGCGCGGGGGGGAAAAATTGTGTGTCAAAAATATATATATATATATATATATATATATATATATATATATATATATATATATATATATATATAGTTAGTTAGTTAGTTATGAAATTTCAATCTCCAAGTGTCCATTCTTTAGTCTTTTTAAATTATATAATTAAGAATATGACACAAGAGTGACTAGTTCCATTTGTGTTTTAGATGGGAAAATGGTCAAAAATGCCCTTCAACTATAGGAAAAGATCTATAGATACCATTTATACATCTTTTGGCCTAAAAATGCCCTTACATTCACCTTTTTGACTTACTTATACCCTTCAAACTAACAATCATTTCTTTTTTCTTTTTTTTCTTAAATATTTATTATGATATTTTTCTTTATGGAATAAAATAAACCCCAACCTTATTAGATTTGTTTTCATAATTGTTTTTAAATCAAAACAATGTACCTCTTTAAAATCCTCAATTTATTTTTTTAAAAAAGATCTCAAAGTTTTCTTTTAAGTTCGTTTAGAAGTTATAAAGAAAGATATTGTTTTAACTTGGATAAATATTTGAAAAACTTTTTTGAAAATTTAAATAAACTAGTACTATTAGTATATGTTTTGAAAATATTAAAAAAATTGCACATACTTATATTTTATTTATATAAAAATTTTAACATTTTAAGAGTCAGTGTTTTATTAATACCAATTTAGCTTTCTTCAATTTTTTTATTTAATGAATCTAAATAACTAAAATTATTTTATTATAACATTATAAAAATAAAAACATACTCTTTTGGATAAATTAAAAAAACTTATTATTTCATTAACATTATATTTAAAAGAAATTTTTTTTAGATTTTTCTTTCGTAATATATCTAAGCCAAAACAATATTCATACTTCATGATTCAAAGAAAACAAAAAGAAATCTAAAATAAAAATAAACTATTGGTTTATTTTTAAATTATTTTTTAAAAATCATATAATTTATCTAAGTCAAAAAAATCTTTCTTGGTGACCCCAAACCAAAACAAAAAAAAAACTACTAATTTTTTTCTACTTTGGAGATTTTTAAGAGGCATTTTATCTTGATTTTGATAAATAATGAAAGAAATGTTGGATCTAGAAGTTTGTTTTTTAAGTTCGTTTAAAAGTTATGAAGAAAGATATTGGTTTAACTTGGATAAAACATTTGAAAAAACTTTTTAAAATTTTTAAAAATACTCCTTCCATTTTTTTTTGAAAAAAAAACTTCTAGAAGTTTTTTTTAGAAAAATAGGATTTTAAAGAAGTACATTGTTTTGATTTGAAAAAATTATGGAAACAAATCTAATAAAGTGGGGATTTTATTTTATTCCATAAAGAAAAATACCATAATAAATATTTAAGAAAGAAAAAGAAAAAAGAGAGGGTTGTTAGTTTGAGGGTATTAGTGAGTCAAAAAGATGGATGAAAGGGTATTTTTAGACCAAAAGATGGATGAAGGGTATTTATAGACTTTTTCCTATAGTTAGAGGGTATTTTTTGCCTTTTCCTGTTTTAGATTCATTATGAATAGTAATTATTATTGTCATTCTTATTATTACTTTGTAAACAATTAATTGAGATTTTTAATACCAAAAATATTCTCCTAGATGAAGTACTCATGCCTCGATCGCAGCTTAAGATTCGCCTCATAAAAATTTAAGCTAGCGTTTGATCATAAATTTTGAAAGTAACTTTTGAATTTATTCAAACATAAAATTTGATCAAAAATCTTGTCTTCAAATATTTTCAAGTTTGTAAGAGCTATTTTTAAAAAATTTCTACCCACAAAACTTCACATTTTTCCAAGTAAAATGTGTGTCCAAACACAACTTTAGTAACACATATTTTCAATTTCAAGATCTATGGTCAACTCGACTTAAGAAACTTGTCATCCGTGTAATAGGATAATGAGTTGACTATAATAGTTGTATTGTAATGGTAAGTGTTTTTTTTTAATGTTTAATTGGAGATTTCGAGTTTGAATCCCATTAAGTAGGAAGTAATCAAGATTATGAAACCTTTTTAATCGAGCTTCAACATCTATATTAGATAGCAAATGGACAACAAAAGAAAAGGGGAAACGTGAAACTTGACCCAATAGATTTGAGTTGAAAGTATATTACCAATAATATATGCTTCAAATTTTGTCTAAAATTGCTCTTGTTTAATTATTACTATTAGTTTTATAAGCACCATGGTTTCATAGGTTATCTAAAAACTATATTTTATTCTGAATTACTTAATAAGTTGGACCTAGAAGCCAAGCAAAAGTTTGTTCGGTTGTAGGAATTTAAAAACAGATGTTTGACGAGAGGAGACATTTCCTCAACCACAATCATCCAAAGAGCCAAGATTCAGACATATCTTTAGCTTTGTATCAAAAGTAAAGAAAAAGACAACAAATATAATTGATTGATAATAACTATTATATACACTACAAGGCAAGGACAAAAAGTTAAAATGGTGAAATAAGACTGAACCAAAAGTGACACAACAAAAAGAGGCTGAGGAATTTGTGGAATGGGGTCAGAATGCAGGTGAAGGGTTTTGACTCTCTCTCCCCACTAACCAAAAAGAAGTAAAGAGAGATGATCTACTAACGAATTTCTAAATTTGGGAAGATGGAGAGAGAGCCCCTTCAGACCTCCGAGCAGCCTGCCCAGTAACCGATGACTTGTCTGAACCACGAACATTATATCTCTCATAAACTTTTTCACGGTTCTCCGACCACCAAGTCTCTGCTTGGTGCTCCCCAAATCTTCTGCGGCTGCACATTCAATTAAAACAACCAAGTATTGTATCAGAATCAGTGGAAGTAATGTAACATACATTAATCAAAAATAGGTAACACTAGCAAATTTTCCAAGTTCAAAAATATTGGATATTATAAAAAGAGGATTACTCTCCGCTGCTGCTGCTCTAGATATAAAAGATTTTGTTGTATAAATACCAAGCCAACAGGGTATATCATTAGTAAGTTGAGCAAAATCAGTCAAGCCGATTACCTGAAGCGAACTCGTTTGAGATCTCTAGTGCCATCTCGAAGAGCCATTAGGGTAATATACACTCCAGGCTCGTATTGTTCAATCCATTCAGCTTCAATTTGGTTAGAGCTGCCAGAAGGCAAAGAATTTCTTGATTTCAATCCGTTTCCATTGTCTTGTAAAGATTCAGCGTCTTCATTATTGACGGCTTGAGATGCACTTTTGCTGTTCACATGTGCCTCACTACCATTAGGCAGTCTAACTTCACCTCGATCATCTGTACCATTGGAGGTCAGGATTTGATTGTTTGTACTAGCTTCAATGCTACTAGAATCCCTTTGGTATCTGCTGGGGCTTTGCATTCCATATGTACTAAAGTCCATGCTGGTTTGAGAGGCCATGTAAGAGCTAGTGACAGAATCAGATCTCGAATGGTGTTCCCCCTTAGCATCAGGAAGGTGAACGCCATTCGTGTCCAAACTATTCGGTAGGTAAGCTAGTTTGAGGCTCTCTACATCATAAGCCCCAGGTGGCAACCTTTCAGCCATGTCTTTGAGCTGTAAAACAAGTAAATGATAGGAAAAGACATTCAGATTCAGCAAAACAAGGGTCCAAAACGATAATTATAGTCAGTCAGCAATAGACAACCAAAGTAAATTTGAACCAACATTACATTTCAATTTGAAAAGTTTGCATACAATATATATATAAACCTATATACATAGAGAGTACATACATATGTTGTGAATGTGTTTGTGTGAATATGTATGAGCATACCTGCGCCATTAGCGACTTCATAGCTTCTTTTGCAGCTTTGCTTTTAGCAGATTCCTCTTGTGCCAAAGCCATTGCTTCCTGGGCTTTTTTTGTTGACTTCTGCAGCTCCAACTCCTGAAGTTCACAACGATGTCTCAGGTTCTCAACCTAAGTCAACAAAAATTATCAGTGACAAGGAACTAGGAAATAGTATATAAATCGAGCAAAAAGTAACACACAAGAGAAAAAATTATACCTGAGCCCGTAGCTTATGAACTTCCTGATTTAACAGGTCATTGGTCTTCTTCAAGCTGTCAGCAATGCTTTTGGAGAATGAAAGTCCAGCTGTGGTAGGTACCGGTGTTGCTGAACGTGGTGGACTTGGCCTCCTAGAGAATGGTGATACAGATCTGGAACTAACACCCGATTGGATCATAACTGGTTTTGGAACTGCCCAACGTAGATCGCCAGTGGTCGACAAAACTACATCTTTCAGCTGTAACAAAGGAGCTTGAGAGGAACGACCCAAGGAAAACGTATCAGCTTTTTTTCCTTGTTTGACTGCTTTACTATCTAGCTGCTTGATCAAATCAAGATTAGGTGGCATTCCTGATTTTGCTGATCGTATATCAGCCTTGTCCAGCCTGTCCTTGTTCTCACCAGAAAGGCGAGGTCCGGCACTTCTCCTGTTATTGATTCCGATCTCCGCAACCTTACTCAGTTTTGTAAAACAAGAATCACATACACGATATGGTTTGTTTGGATTTGGAGCCAATGCTGCCCTTATTGCTTTTCTTGAAGTACATGCATGGCAATGCACAAGCCCACAGTTGTAGCAATTGTGCCTTTTCCTTGTGAAGCCAAAAGCCTGTCTACAGGCTGAACACTGGGACTGCTCAGCACCAGAAACCCATTTGTGAAGACATATCGCAGCAGTGTAATTAGAACCACAAGCAATATATTTCACATGTCTATCCTTCAAAGCTTCAACCAAAGTGGGGGCTTTCCTGTCCTCAGCATCCCCGTGACCCAATCTCCCATTGGCTCCCTTGCCCCATGTATAAACCTCATTTTTGGATGTCAAAACAGCCACATGGTATGAACCACAAGCAATATCTTCAACAATTTCCCCCGAAAGTTTGTCTTCTACTAGGCAAGGCAACTTCCCATCAGAATAAGGATTTCCAAGTTGTCCATAGACGGTACTTCCCATTGTAAAAACATGGCCAGATGTGGTCAAGCAAACAGTTAAACTATGCCCACAAGCAATTTTGTGAAAATTGTAATCAATAAGTGCAGGTACACAAGTAGGTTCCAGTCGAGGTTCTTTATCACCATGTCCAAGACGGTTTTTATCTCCATCTCCCCAAGTAAATAATTTAGCACTAGGCTGTGTCACGATAACTTCAACTACAGCAGCAGTATGCCATACTCCACATGCAGCAGCAATCGTCCTCAGACCTGACAGAGACTTCACCTCCCTGGGGAACAATACATTTTCCCTATCACCATGGCCTAAAACACCAAATGTTCCATCCCCAAACGTGAAGAGTTGCCCAGTTGATGTTATTAACGCAGTATGCCATGGACCGCATGTTACGGATGCAACTTGAAGTCCTTCCAGAGGGCCTGATATTCTCTTTGGTATCCAGTGACTGACATCTGTGCCATTACCTAGAAGCCCCGCATTGTGTGTGCCATCCCCCCAAGTATATAATTCCCCAGCCATTGTAACAGCACAGGTGTGAAACTCACCACATGCAACAAAGTCAATGTTGCAAAAGGACAATGATTCAACAAACCGAGGTTGAGTGACATCTTTCCCAACACCATGGCCAAGTCGGCCACCAGATTCTTCACCCCATGTAAAGATTTCACCTTGCCTGGTGACAAGGGCGGCATGCTTGACCCCACAAGCTATATGATGAACATCCAAAACAACATTGGATTCCAGTGGTCTTGGAAGAAGCACATCTGCCCTTGTGCTCACTGTACAGGAATTTTTTTCGGGTCCAACCTTGACAATATTATCACATATTACCTCACCCCATATATAAACATCACCCAAAGCATCACAGTCATCTGGAGCAGAACCATGACTAGAAGTACTGGGGGCACTGGAAACACTAACTCGGAACACGTCCGAAGCAGATCCTTTGGCTTGAATGTTCTGCATATTTGCTTGATCCAAAGCTACATGTGACCTTTCAGACTGCACAAAGTTATGATGTTGATAGCTCTTAGGAGAAGTATTAGGGTTGGAACTTGAAGAAGCGTCTGGAGAGCTAATTTCTTTTGTAGCACTAACAGAACTAGAACTTGGACTATTTGATGTCAAATCTCGACTATCCTGCAAAATTGTTCAGTTAGAGTGAGGACTTTAGAAATTTGATATTACTTGCACGTCCAATGCACCATAATATGAAGTACTACAACAAAAAAACAATTTAAGACTAAAGGGGACTGAAATCATTTACTTTTTTTTGGTGAGGGAAGAGGGCAGAGAGTGTGAGGACCAATTGAATCAACTTGAAAAAATAATTTAATTATTCTTAAATTATTAGATTAGATAATAATTGAATAATCTCTAATGAGACTAAAACCAATTTAAGTCATGAACTAATGTCAATCCAAATGAAACACATTCCTCATAGGATTACAATACCAAATTCAGAACAACAACCCAAATAAGTATCATCTGTCACTTCTTCCCCAAAAAAATCCAAATAATGCCATTCACTTCATTGCTCACACCTCACACATCACTATCTTTGTCATGTCACTTCTTAGATATTATTATAATTTTATGCAGGCACATCCATGCTGAAGACATCATCACAAGCTATCAAACTAAAGAAACAGATAACTTGCCAGTCAGTTTGCCAAGATAAACCCCCATGGAAACTAGACGACGGCATTCATTGCTAGTTGGCAATCAGTAGAGAGCTGCTATCTTGTATTCCCTCCAACCCATTTTATGTGGCACCGTTTGACTTAGCACGGTGTTCAAGAAAAAAGGAAGATTTGTTTAACTTGTGCTCTAAAATAATCCATAGATGTTTGTGTAATTGAAAATCATTTCATTAAAGGTAAAAAAAGAAATTTTAAAGTTAAATTGTTTTAGTTCTAGTAAGTCGACATTCTTTTTGGGACGGACTAAAAAGGAAAGAGTGTCACATAGAGTAGTAATTTTTTATTCACGTGATCAAATATATACTCCCTCCGTCCCATTTTATGTGGCATCCTTTGACTTTGGCACGTTGTTTAAGGAAAAAAAGTAAAACTTTTAAAACATGTGGTCTAACACAATTCTTAGATATTTGTGTGACTGAGAATCATTTCATTAAGGGTAAAATGGGAATTTTATAGCTAAATTGTTTCTAATTAGAATAAGATGACATTCTTTTTGGGACAAACTAAAAAGGAAATGTGTCACATAAAATAGGACAAAGGGAGTAATGGATTCTAAAAGGACCCCCAAATCACAAATAAGAGATTTACCAGAAGAGAGACAAAGGAAGTGATTAACAATTCTGCAACTAGTGTTATTTAAAACTTGAAGATTCATCCTAAGATAAGTGACAATAGACCCAGAATCGAAATATTACTTACAATTCAAATTAAATTTCCAATCAGGATCATGCACAGACAAATGGTTCAAGGTCAATAAAGGCATGTGATTTCTCAATACTCAATCCTTTAGCATTCACATTAATAAGAAATATGATAAACCAGTCTGAATATTGAAACAAATAAGTTTTTAGGTGAGGAGTGTTACATCAAAGTAGAGGCCTCCATCACTCCAACCATCAACCTTTGAGCGGCCACCTTGTCCGGAAGATATCAAAGCTTTTAGGCCAGTGATCCAGAACTCTGCCTCAACCTTGTCCTTACAGATCTGAAATAACACAACAGGATACATGGTAACTCAATGAAAACTGAGAGATCAAATTACGAAGTCACAGGGTAAGGGAACTTGGTCTATATAACTAACCAGATCAAGGGATCTTTTTCCGTAATTGTATATGAGAGAGAAGGACAAGTAGTCCTTTTCAGGACGAAGATAACGTCGAAAAACAGCCTGGAAGTTAAAAGCACATGTAAGACTTAAGAAACTTGATCTCAGTTGTAGAACATTTAAGGTTATTACAAGAAGGTGTATGCATCTTAAATTCAAAGTGGAGTTTGATAGAGAAGAAAATGATCTCACAGTTCTTTGCCCGGGAATTATTCTAGACACTGAAGCTAACTTTAAACTCTTCTCACCGCTGCTAGAGATCCAAACTAAAGATGATTCGTCCTGAAAATTTTCCATAAAGACCAACATGAGCAGAGTGTTGTCAAAGAAGAAAATCATAGAGAAGCCCCAAAATCTGCCGAGGGAAAGCACAATTTAAGACACATTTCAGCGTTAAAAAAGAAGGTTCCACAGGAACAATTCATGGTGCCAACACTGGAAATGTAAACAAAGCAAACAAATTGTCAAGCCTATATTGCACATAACTTCAGTGCAAACAAAAATAAATTCTGATTGGGCACAAAAGTTGCTACATTTTGTCACCAATGTTAAAGAATATCAAATATACTATAAAAAATTTATATGAAGCTCCTCCCAGAAAGGTATTTTTTTAATGTATATCAACTCTTGTCACTTCAAAGACTAAAAAAGCCTCAACGAACGATGGATGAGTTGCAGCCAAGGAATGAAAAAGGTCATTACATGAAAGGGGAAAAGCAATCCACCATTTCAAGAGGATTTGAACCTGAGACCTCATGGTTCTCACCCACTTCATTGACCACTAAGTCACACCCTTACGGTAGAAGATTTTGCTATACTCAGAATTACCACAATTCACCAGTTCCCTGCCAATCCGTAAATCAAACTTGACCTTCCGAAAATCATTCAGTATCAAAATTTAAACATTCTTCTGATTAATTCAGAGTGCTTATACCACAAACTGTGCACATCTTTTAAATCATATGTTAGCTAATGCAAATTCCTACAATTTCATGTCACATTATGGTACTATTTCTGTCCCTACAGCCAACTCTCTTTTTCTCTTTAAAAGGTGAAGGGTAGCTGTCTCATATCACACACTACTTAAAAAATATGCAATTACAAACAATATCTGCCTCCACATTTACTATTATACTTTCTAGATTCTTTCTAATACGAAATTATTATATTTTAACATTTTATTAAGTATTTCGATTTATGACCTAAGCAAGCCCATCAAACCAGATAACACATAGGTTAGGCAGAGTTATCATTCCACTAACTGAAAGATCCACATATTACTACTGGTTTTCATGAAGCACACACCTTTATTTGATGTTGAATTTCTATGTGACAAAATATCAGCTGCTGTAGTAATGGGCAAAAGAGCAAGAAGAGAAAGCAACCACTTTCAGATCGAGTTGTGGGTTTGGTAACAGACAGGGCACAGAAGCTTTTGAGCCAAGAGATTATATGAGAAAAATATGGAAGAGCATAAAAATATTGGTAGATTGTTGCTTCACTTAGGAATAAGTTTGTTTAGTTTAATTGTCTCAACTCCTGCTAAAAGAAGTTGCTATTGGTTTATAAAATTATACTTGCACATACAAAACCAGCCACAACTACTACTAGCTTCACAACTACCTACAATATTGTTCATGGAGGCTTAGATCAATAACCCTACAGAGCCAAGTATCTTATGAACAATGGAACCATAATCCTTAAAGTTCCAACTTTTGTCGCCCTATTTCCATTATAATTGTATTCTAATCTCCAATTCACTAAGCCAACATAGAAGTAGAAAGTTCCTGAGAGATATTATACTGACATGGCAGGAATCTCAATATTCAATCAAAAAGACAGTACAGCATCAAGAGAATCATAATATCATGTTGAAGTTCAATGCCCATGATGATGCAATATAGTAAATAAGATGCACCTCTAAATCTATACACTCAGCAGTCCGGCCTTCATAAAACCCTAATCAACTAAAATGGTGCAAATGTCAACTTACATTAGAAAGTCTAAATGGATAGAACTTGGGCTTCCCTTTGCGTCCATATTTCAACAGTTGAGCTCCTTTCTTTAAAGCAATTAGTGCCTGAAAATGGTAACAAAAACAATGAGTCAACAAAAGACATTTCTTCTGGAACAAGATCATAATGCATTAGAAATCTATGACTAGACTTAGTTTTTCTTTTTTCTTATTTATTCAAGAACTGGCAACGAGATTAGAAACCTTCTAACATACGACCTCTGTTGGAGACAGCAAACCAGTAACCTCTGAGCTAACTTCCATCTCTATGTGACTAGACTTAGTTAAGAAACTTATGACAAGATTTAATGAATAAATGAGAATTGAAAGCAAAATTATCATGTAAAATAAGGGACTAGTAATCCACATGCTTCAGCCAGTAATTTACAACAAATAGACTAGTGATTTGTGCAATGTGCCACCAATTCCAGGCAGTTCTGCTATCACCATTCTATCTCCCCTCTGGAATGGTACTTAAAGGCTAGAGGAATCACACCCTAATGACTAATCTTGCCCTAGACTTTCTACATGCAACTAATTTATGGATATATTTGGTAATTTTGGGAATACTCATTTCAGACTTTCTACTGCTTGTCTGCTTCTTAATACAGCCAATTAAGGCCCTGGACGCTGCAACTCTGAACCATAGAAATGCAAACAAACTCAGGAAGAGCATTGAAAAGCATGAACACATTGGGACCTATAAAATGTCCTCTCCACCACACTGCCAACCCCTCCACAAGAATCTTACTTCAAAGATCAACCAACCTTTCGTCTTTCTTTCTCTTTAACAGCTGCTTCATCAATCAATCAAGTTCAATTGAATCCCAAACTAGCTGGGATCATCTATATGCCCATTTCATTGGGATAGTGTTAATTACTTCTAAAAATACACCTTAAAAGAAAGTTCAATCAACATTGGTGAAGTGCAATATGCTTCTAATAAAGATGTTCTTTTTGCCCTCTACGACTGCAGCTGCACTAACAAAAACTTACCAACTGTTGCCCGTGAAAGAATTCTTCAAACGGAAAATAATCATGATAAAAGTTAGATGTCATCAACGGCAAGAGAAGCAAAAACAGACCCAAAAGATCTCATATTTAACAAGTAAAGTGCACCTGCTCAATATCACGGTCGGCATCACCATAGCTAACAAGATCTGCCATTCCATGTGAAAGAGCAACCAATTTCACACCACCTCCACCTCCGCCACCTTCTACTCTCAACACCTCCGCTCATCATCAACTCCTCCAATTCCGGCGACGACGACGACGACCACCGCGCTACGCCGTCCGTACACTACCATCCACACTTCAAAAATCTTCCAAAATACCCTAACCACAAAAACTTTTCAACATTCACTAAGAATCAAACCCTGGGAATAAATCCTCACAGATCTGAACAACTCCACTACCTACCACTATTCACCACCAAAACTCACCACCGGCCGGTCAATGCTTCAAGTCAAACAAAAGTCGTCTAAGTCAGACAATAATCGTATTTTCAACTGGAAAACGGAACACTTCCGGCCGTTTCCCAGTGGCCGGAGAAAGGTGGCGCAGCGGTTACCGGCGCCGGAAGTGTGAAAATTGGATAAAAAAGGGAAGAGAGAGAAAGTAAAATGGAGTTAGAGAGAGAAAATTGAAGATTGAAGAAGAAGGTGGTGTCCGCGTAAGTACAGAGAGAGTCAAAGAAGAACACAAAAGGCGTTTCAGTCTGAGATGAAGAAAAATAAAAGCAAACACATTTCCAATGCTTTTTTCTTTTCTTTTTTTCTCTCTTTTTCTTTTTCCATTTTTTAACAGTTTTACAAGTGAGGAAAAACAACTGCACAAGTTCACCCCAGAAACAACCAAAAAAAAAAAAAAATTGGCCACGGATTTTTTTTTTTTCAAAATTATGTTTGGACTTAAAAACTTTGAATTTGGATTTCGAAATATTTTAAAATTCAAAAAAAAATTAGATACTTATTTTCACATCTCTCACTCCAAATCACTCATAAAAATTCAATATATTTTTTTAAAAAATTATAGACATGTCTAAACACAGTTTCTAACTTATCTTTTGAGGTGACTCTATTATCTCATTTGTAACCTCCATAATGAAGGTTTCAAATTTAAAATTGAAAAAATTACTTAGGCAAGTAATTTTTAAATAATAATTATTAATTTTAATAATATTTTTTATGTATTATTATTGTACCAATATAACAATACTATGATAAATTTAACTTATATTAAAAATGAATTATGCATGCAATATAAATATATTATAAGTGTTTTAAAATATATTGTGCTTGTTTGGTAAGAAGTTGACAAATGTATTAAAGTGACTGATAAATGTATTATTCATCATTGAAACTTGTATTATATATATTTTATAAATAATTTTCTGTAATATGAATTAAAATTATATTATAAGTATTTAGTGAAAATAAAGTATTATTTTTATAAATGATAAATATTTTATATGTAGTATATTTATGTAAATTTTCTTTAAAATTCCTTGCCTGCAAGAGTAGGAAATTGACCCAAATTTCATTTTGATAGGAGCGAAAGTTATCTAATGCGCATCTGAAAAATAGCAACTACGACCTCTCTTTTCATAAAAAAATGTAAATTTAATTTTTAAATATCATTTTTTATCTTTTTTTTTTTTGTTTCCAAATTTTTTTGATGGGTAAAATCAAGCTCTACTTGTTTTAAATACTTACATCATGAAGCTCATTTTTTTTGGTATAAATACTCAATTTAATCTATATTTGTGTATAAATACATTTTTATACTATTAATGATACATTTTATACAAAATTGATACATCATATGTAATTTTTTAAATATAATATGAGTTACTTAATATAAATATTTACGAGAACTGTATTAATTTTTGTTTTTCTATCCAACCGCCCACTTTAAGTTGTGATTAGAAGAAAATGTTTCTTTCATGGCCCCCATGAAATTTTATAAGTTCTATGTGTCACATAACCATGAGTATATTTTTCTCTAAATGTTGGTTTTTATGTTTAATAAATCTCACCTGGGGTTCTATGTTCATTAGTCATACTTGACATTTCATTTTTAAATGAATAAAATAACGGGGAGGCATGAATATTTAATCCAATAAAAGTTAGTTTAATTTTGCTTTGAATAATTTGATCGTCACTCATTTTTAAAAATAAGATCAAGATAAGATCAAAAGATTTTTTTTTTTCTACAAAATAAACATGAAGAAGTCGATTGTTTTAGAATATTGTTTAATTTTATTTATTCTAAGGAAGAAATGTTGCTATCACAAATTTTATCAAACTTGAAATCACATTTCCGTAAATCTTACTCTTTTTTATAGGATTATTTTTTAATTTTTATATTAAAATTAAAAAATAAGACATGAAATTTTGTAAAATTTTCACTTAAAAAATAATAAAAGCAAAAGGTTATTTTATTTAATAAAAACAACAACGACAATAATAATATACAACCACTCCAACATTAGTTAAACTTTGGGATAATATTATAAAGAAGATGAAACCAAATGTATTATGTTTGAATTTCATATTAAAGATCTTGGAACGCCGGGTAGCTAATTAAAATTACACAGATATTTATAATATCGATATTAGTTATGTAAGTATTAATTAAAATATATTATACCTTGCGCAAATAAACATTAATTCCATCCTAACTCATGTAATGTTACCTTGTATAAATAATACATTAATTTCTTTATAACTCATTTACATTGTTATGTCGAAAAATGACTTTTTAAAAAAAATAAAAGATTAGTTTAAACTCAATTAATTTAAGAGAAAAACTAATTTTGAAATTTAAAAGGAAAACAGAGTCGCCACCTAATTTTACGGATAATTAGGAAACCATTAAATATTTTAAAAGACCTAACAGAAAAA
>JAOTQR010000079.1:17598197-17650295 GCA_025774065.1 Solanum ossicruentum
ACAAAATTTAGACTTTTGGAGCTCCAAATACTTAAAAAATTTAGATTTTTTTTTGGAGAAATTTTTGAATTTGTTTTGCATTATTCAAATTTGCTTTTGTCAAACAAATTTTGGAACATTTTGATAGTGATATCATCCAAAGTTCTATCTTTCAATTCTCTATTTAGCTTCTTCTCCGAATTTGAATTCCAATATTTCTTCAAGCAAATCATTTTTCAATACTTTTTGAAGTAGATGAAAAGTTTCATCGACTTTTCTCTCCAATTATGTAATTTTTATTTACTTGTATTTCAGTAATAATTTTACTTTTATTTGTATTATATTCTTTATTATGTATAATTTATAATATTTGCTAGCACTTCATATAATTTTAAAAAAATACTATAAAATTATTTTATATTAAATGACTGTAAAAGAAAAAAAATATAAATTATATATGGTGATTGTTTTACAAAAAAATTTATTTTATGAAATAAAAAATAAAAAAATATAATAATATAATAATAAAAAGAGAGACAAATATTTTTTGTATGTGAATGTGATGCAGTGAGTTGAAGCTGATTTACGCTAAAATGGTGTCATAGTATTATTGTTGAAATCATTTTAATGTAAATTTTGATGTTATAGTTGGAGATTCCTTTAAAGCAAAATTATACTTGAGCTTTTTTTTCTTTTGCAATACAATTTTTCTGCAATAACAAAAATCGTAATTTTAATGATAAAATTTACAACAAATAGTTGAAGAAAATATGCGATCTTCTAAGTATAAAAAAATTAATTGAGGGAGCTTTCAAGGCTATTTTCATAAAATTCTAAAAGAATAAGGAGTGTCATGATCCACATCTAGGAGCTAGGTATGACACGGCGAATGAGAATTCGAGAGTCCCCAAATAAGCCTTAGAATACCAAAACTCACATCATCGGTTCGGAAGCGTACACAAAGTAAACACATGGTTTTATGGATGGAAAAATAGGACTCACTCTATGGGGGCAATTCGGGACTTAGGATCTTTCCATCACAACAAATAACCAAGCCATAAATCACATAATCAATTCACATAACGATAACCAAAGATAACCAACCCATAACATAGACTTAAGTCATGACACATAGCATATAATGTAAAGAGGTTTACAAGTGTCCAATAATGCCTCTACATAGATGGGTCGGGGGCCAAGACATTCCCTGGCTCACCCTCAAATACATAAAAAAAAAACGAAAATAACATAGGTAGATAGATGGTGGTTTGTCCTTGTAGGATAGGACTCACCACTATAAGTAAACTCGAGATCCAGACTAAGCGTCAAACAGTGGATGATCAAGGTCCTCGGTCCCTACCATGGTGAAATCATGTAGGCTAGAGTATGCATTAGTATATTTGAATGTACTAAGTATGAGGATGCAATGCATGAACTTACCAAAACCTACATATCAAAGTTAGATGACAAGGACACATAATATAGAAAGAATTGAATATAACAAGATGCTATGAAATTCATGATGTATGAAATGCAAATGATGCTCATATATATAATGGGGATGTGACCTCAACCGACATAGGTAAGACCAAGCGAGCTATTACTTAGAATCCCGATGAAATTCCCTCATCGGTAAAAAGATGGTCCACTTGCCAAAGGTAAACCATACTTCCCTTACGGGCAACCCCATTTCGTATAATGTAACCTTCCTTACGGGCAACCCCATTTCGGATAGGATTTTCATATATAGCATATCATATCATTTCTTCTCATCACGGGCAACCCCATTTCAGAAGCATCTTTTCTTATGGGCAACCCCATTTCGGAAAGGACCCTATGCTAGACACATAGTTCAAGGGAAGAGAGTAGAACCCTCATTCTATCGATGCTAGGCTGTCATCCCACAGGAATACTTAATAATATACGTATTTACACATGCTTTCAAAATAATACAAGATTTGTCAAGATATTTCAATGCACACTTGGGCTTAAAATCCAAACATCATTCATAATAATTCATACTTAGGCTGAAATGTCAAAATTCATAATTCATAGTCATGATACTCATGCATAGGAATAGCCCATTCATATACAAAATGGTACAAGCATCCAAAATGCTCAAAGAGCCATAAATAGACATATATGTGATCACATCTTGTCATAACCAATATCTTATCAAAATCATATTATATAATAAAATTGGGCTTAATCCACTTCATAATTTCCATAATAATCCATGTACATGAATGCATATACCATGAATAATGTGCAAAGGAATAGGGTAATCAAGATTTCATCTAAAATCCATAATATAATATGTAATTCAAGTGAAAACATAATTAAATCCACATTTAAAAATCATAATATAATCACCCATGCATAAATAAGCCTTAAAGGGGACATGCGTACTTACAATTTCATAAACCCAAAGTTAATCTTCATATAGTAGTTGAAATCACCTTAAAATCACCAAATAAACACTACCCATGCATAAATAGAATTTTAGGAATCATAATATTCAAAACCCCGATTTAAAGTAAGCGAAAAATTCATAAAATTGCTTGAAAATAGTTTGGGTCTTCTTAATTGAAAGGAAATCAAGGATCAACCCACATACCTTCACTAATATGAAGAAACCCCAAAGAATTTTGAAGAAGAGTTAAGTTCCCAAGCTCCAATGTTGGAAATCTCCACGAGTTCTTTAGTGGAAAGCTTTTGAGAGGTTTTAAAATATGAAGAGTGATTTTGAATGTTTGGAATAAGTTTTAGGTCTTTAGATGACCTTAGAATAGCATAGGAATTCCCAAAAGACCAATAGAAATAACCAAATTTATGAAAACGCCATTAATGAATCGGAGGAAAAATTTATCGAAAGCCATTTGACTTGGGGGTAAATGGCTCATGTGGCACTCCAGGGTCCCGTGTGGAGTGCCCGTGAAACGATACTTAGAAAATTTTTTGAAAATTTTGATCTTGAACCAACACTTAGAATTTTTCGCATGAGTCCGCCAAACGGACACCATTCACTAGCCGTGTGAAGACACATGGTCCGTGTGGTGCTCCCGTCTTCCCAACCTTAGGAAAATTTCATGGAAAATATTATAAGATGGTGATTTAATATTTAGAAAATTTTCACTCCGGAGACTTCACGAAAGGCCAAAGAATCTGTCTCACACCACATAACCCGTGTGACTGGTCGTGTGGCCTCCCTTAGCCCCAGTGATGGGGTTTTCAAGTCTAGGCCACCCCACAACTCTTCCACACGACCTTTGAAGTGTCATAAGGCTCATGTGGGGTGCCAGTGAGGTGTGGCTTAGCTTGCAACACCACCCCAAGGCCAACATGCAAGATTTGAGGCCAAGTGTGGTCTCACTTGAGGCCACACGACTCGTGTGACCCCACATTGTCCATGTGGTCTCCCTTGAGACACATTTGGTTCAAATCTTTGCTCGAAATGAGATTTTCTCAAGGTCCAACAACGTCGTATGATATTTGGGTCATTACATCATCTCCCCATTAGGAACATTCATCCTCGAATGAGCAAGAACAAGGCTTGAGTTAGAACATGAAACTTTTAAACACAAGATACCATGCATAGTTCATCATCATAGGCTTGTAGATTGGAAAAGATGGGGATACTGCTTCATCATCTCTAACTCAGTCTCCTATGTAGCACTCTACACATATTGTTTTCTCCAAAGCACTTTTACCGATACCACATTCTTTTTACGAAGTTGTTTTACTTGTCTATCCACGATCTCCACCGCCACCTCCTCATAAGACAAGTTCTTCACAACCTAAATGCCCTCCAAAGGCACAATGGTGCGAGGATCACCAACCATCTTTCTCAACATGGACATATGGACGGCTGAGTGAATAGAACTCAAATTCGAGGGTAACTCCATCTTATAAGCCACATTCCCAATCCACTCAATAACCTCATAAGGGCCCACATACCGGGGACTTAGCTTCGCCTTCTTGCCAAAATGCATCACTCCTTTCATAGGTGAAACCTTCACAAACACCCACTCTCCAATTCGAAACTCAAGATTCCTCTTCCTAGCACGCAAATAGGACTTTTGGCGACTTTGAGCCGTCTTCAACCTTTCTCTAATAAACTTTACTTTCTCCATAGCCTCCATCACCAAGTCGGGGCTAATCAAAGCCACCTCTCTTAACTCAAACCACCCCACCAGAGACTTATACTTCCTATCACACAAGGCCTCAAATGGGGCTATACTAATGCTAGCATGAAAGTTATTATTATATGTAAACTCGATATGTGGGAGATGTGTAACACCCCGTGAAATTATCCAGAAGTCCCTAAAAATGTAATCGTGCAAACAATGCGTCTTCCAAAGCTCCGATGGAAAATCCGAGATGGGATTAGCGATCAGCGCAAAAAATTGAGTCAGAAAATGGTTTCGGCCCGATTTAAAAGCAATCGGAGCAAAATTAAAATTTCGCTAATTTTATCCTACTAGTATCTATCCGCATCCTTGGCGCGACGCAGATAGAATGTGCACTTACACTTTGATTTTTTTTAAAATTTCAATGGAGATTCTATTTTTCGAAAAAGGGGCGAAAATACACTGATGCGTGCACTTGGTGCGACGCAGACCTGTGTATACTTTTTTTAGTTTTCTTTTAATCACGGAAAGGGAATTTTGGTCCTTCCTAACCTATTTTAATACCCCAGGGCGTGTTTTAAGGCTTATTTCTTATGAAAGGGTTTCAAAACCCATATTTTCTAAAGCAAAACGTAAGTTCTGAGAGAAGAAGAAGAACGAGGCTTGAGGAATTCCAAGCTTGAGTTTGTTTCTTGTTGAGGGATAGTAAATTCATCATCACAGGTATATAAAGGCTACCCAAAAATATGGAATTGTTCTTTGATGTACCCAAATATGTAGATTGAGCTGTAAATTGCTAGTTGATGGGTCTTGAGTAATGATTCTTGAAGAACTTTTTGTATATTATCTTTAATATGTATATATAAATATAAAATCCCGATTTCATCATCATTGTATGCGTATCTACTGATTATATGCATTATTGTATGATTATTTATCTAAATTGCATGATTCCCCTTGTATAATACTGCAAGAACGAACTTAAGGTAATGTCTAGAACTTTTATTGTTTGAATGTGATGATTGATGAAGTCTGAGTCTTGAGATGAGTGTTGTGATGGCTGAAATAGATGAAGTTGATATCCTTGAGGTTTAAATGAGTTTTAGATAGAGTTTGAGAGGAAGAATTTATTTCTTGAGTTGATCAGATGATAGATGAGATGAGGTTCCTGTATGAGAGGGGGGTCGGTTGTATAACCAGCCTGACATTGAAGACTTATGAGCATATTAACTCCCGGGAAGAGTATTAGCATCGAAATGGGTAAGAGTGAGTCTCACTCGTACTCATTAACTACGTGGCCAGAGTAAGTGAGGATTGGACTGTAAAAGCAAATGTTTCCTTTGCCCTGTAGAGGGCTTGATAGACTTTTTCTGGGATCCCCGAAGACTCGTCCTGTACCCTAGCAAGGTACTGGACGGATGTGATAGTGACATCTCTTTGCTGTATCATCACTTGGCTCATAGGTAGTAGTTGTTAGTTATAGAAACTCCCAGATAGTTTCCTTGTTGATAGTATTCTGAGGTTGATGTGATTGGGTGATGTCTTGATGGATAGTGAGGTGATAGAGTCCCATCCTTATTCTGAGTGAGGATGAGTAATTGATGAGCTAATATTACACTTATACTGCTTACTTTAGCCCGTTTTACATATAATATATTTCACGTACTAGCGCTTCTTTGGTGTTGCATCATTTTATGATGCAGATTCTGTACATAGAGGACTTCAGTAGCCCAATCATTGAGGTTCAAAGGTTTTGATTCTAGATCGTGGCAAGTCCTCCCCTGCGTTTGGAGGATGATTATTTCTTTATCTTTATTTCAGTATATTCTTTGATTGTGGTAAGCATGACTTGTCATGCTACCTTCCTAGATGTTAGCTGTAGAGGCTTCGTAGACATATATAGTTGATTTTTGATGTCGAGGTTGGTAATTTCCCATTTTTTCAATTGGGATATTTCTTTCGTTCTTTAAATGCTAGTGACTGTGATAGCTCGCTAATAGACTATTATCTAATCTTCTGCTTATGAGGTGATTGAACGAATGCAATGAGACTAGGTGGTCTGCTTAAGGACTAGCAATAGTCTTCGGGTGCCAGTTACGTCTAGGGTACCCTCCCGGGGCATGACAAACTTGGTATAGGGTACCCTCCCGGGGCATGACAAACTTGGTATCATAATACAAAGTTTTGGTGTCCTAGGGAGTCTACAAAGCTGTATCTAGTAGAGTTTTATTTATGGGTATGTTGTGCACCACACTTCATAAGCAGGAGACTATAGGATATTAGGAGAAGTTTCCCTTCTTTCGTATTTTGGATTCGTGCGATTGAATAACTTTATGAAAAAAATATTTTAACTCTTGCATTTCACGCTTATAGAAAATGCCGCCAAAGAGGACAACCGGTCAGAGAGATGCCCCAACCCCAACTGTTGAGAATGCTCAACCCAAGGCCCAGTTCAGACCGAGGCTAGGAGACTGGGATGCCCCGCTAGGACTGCTGAGGTCCCACAAGCGCCCCCTGCTTAGCCTCAGCAAGCTCCCACTACTGAGGCAGAAATTAGGGGAACCATCGTCATGCTGAAACAATTGGTGGCCTCCCAGGGAACAGTCAGGGTTCCCAAGCTCCTAGTTCTAGCTCACAGAAGCCCTCGGCGGCAACCTGACTCAAGGACTTTTTGAGGATGAGCCCGCCAGTATATACGGGGTCGTAAGTAGAAGAAGACCCACAAAACTTTATTGATGAGATGTATAAGGTTCTGAAGGCAATGCATACTGATGAGATCGAGGGAGTTGAGCTTGCCTCCTACCAGCTGAAGGATGTTGCGAATGTATGGTACAACTAGTGGGAGGAGAGTAGAGATGAGGATATGAAGCCGCAGTTTGGGAAGTGTTTGAGTTCTTGACCACTTCTTTCCTCAGGAGTTGAGGGAGGCGATGGTGGATGAGTTCATGAATCAGAAGTAGGGAGGGATGACCATGAAAGTGTATAACCACAGGTTCATCAACCTGCCCAGGTATGCTCCAGAGATAGTGAAAGATATGAGGGCAAGGAAGAGGAAGTTTGTATCTGGTCTGGGCCGACACGTGCAGAAAGAGTGTAAGGCTGCTTTGCTGATTATGGGCATGGACATCACCTGGCTTATGGTGTATGCCCAGCAGACAGAGGATGACAAGAAGAAAGATAGAGAAGAGCAGATGAGCAGGAAGGCAAATTCAGTGGAACATGAGCCTAGCTCGCAGGGACAGAATAAGGGTACAAGTCCTACTTTCAGAGAAGATCATCTCATCCTGCACAGTCTACATTGAGTGCGCCCGTTCAAACAGATATGATCAGAAAACCCATGGTTATTAGAATTTCAGGGCTTCGGGTGCCCAATTTCAGGCTGGTGCGACCCAAGGTATGAGGGGAAAGTCACCTTATGGCAAGTGTGGTAAGCTTCATCTGGAAGAGTGCCGTGTGGAAAGAGATATTTGTTTTACATGTGGAAAGGCTAGTCACTTCAGTTTCGAGTGTCCCAAGAGGAGGTGAGGTGAGAGGAGCAGCAGACCATAGTCATCCGCATCCCCTCCAACGGGCCAGTAGCAGAGAGGTGCTACTACTGGTACAGGAGGCGAGACAAACTGCCTTTATGCTATGGGTAATCGTCAAGAGCAGGAGGATGCACCAATTGTTGTTACGGGTATGCTTCGAGTCTTTTCCCTTGATTGCTATGCATTAATTTATCCAGGTGCCACCTTGTCTTTTGTGACCCCTTATGTGGCTAGTAAAGTTTGGGGTTCTTCCAAAGTTTTGCTTGAATCTTGTCCTATTTCTACTCCTATTGGTGAGTCTATCTTAGCTGAGAGAGTTTACATGGATTGTGTGGTGTCTATTCATCACAGAGACACCTTAGCTGACTTGGTAGAGTTGGAGATGGTGGATTTTGATATAATAATGGGCATGGATTGGCTTCACGCCTATTGTTCCTCTGTTGATTGTAGAATCTAGATTGTTAAGTTCCAATTCCCTAATGAGCCCGTCTTAGAGTGGGAGGGAAGTTTTGTTGCCCCTAAGGGCAAATTCATCTGTTGTCTTAGAGCTAGAAAGTTGATCTCCAAAGGTTGCATTTACCACCCTGTGCGAGTTAAGTCTGATGATGTTGAGTGTGCACTCTTGAGTTAGTCCATATTGCAAAAGAGTTTCCTGAGGTGTTTCCTGGAGTCCCTCCTAATAGGGAGATTGACTTTAGCATTGGTGTCCTTCCCGAGACCAAACCCATTTCAATTCCACCTTATAGAATGACCCCCACAGAGTTGAAAAAATAGTTAAAGGACTTGTTAGAGAAAGGTTTCATAAGGCCTAGTGTCTCACCTTGGGGTGCTCTTGTCCTATTCATGCGTAAAAAAGATGGATCTCTCAGAATGTGCATAGACTATCGACAGCTGAACAAGGTCACTATAAAGAACACGTCCTCTTCTTAGGATAGATGATCTATTTGACCAACTTCAGGGTGCTACTTATTTCTCCAAGATAAACCTCAGATCGGGTTACCATCAGTTGAAGGTGAGGGAAAGTGATATTACAAAGACAGTTGTTAGGACACGATATGGCCACTTTGAGTTCTTGGTCATGTCCTTTGTGTAGACAAATTCACCTGCAACTTTCATATACCTAATGAATAGGGTATTTAGACTGTATCTAGATATGTTCGTGTCTTGTTCATTGATGACATTTGGTATATTCGAAGGATGAGGAGGAGCATGCTAATCACCTTAGAGTGGTTTTGCAAACACTTAAACATCATGAGTTGTATGCAAAATTCTCAAAGTGTGAGTTTTGGCTCAAATCCGTGGCTTTCTTGGGCCATGTTGTGTTAGGAGAGGGTATTTGAGTCGATATGCAAAAATTAAAGCGGTTAAAAACTGGCCAAGAACAACTTCTCCAATCGAAATAAGGAGTTTCTTGGGTTTAGTAGGGTACTATCATAGATTTGTTGAAGGCATCTATTCTCTGTTAGCCCCACTGACTAATTGACTTAGAAGAAGTCCAAGTTTCAGTGGTCTGAGGCATGTGAAAGGAGTTTTTAGGAGTTGAAGGCTAGATTGACTATAACACTAGTGTTAACTTTGCCAGACGGGAGGGGGGGAGGGGGACTTCATGATATATTGTGATGCATCCTGATTGGGATTGGGTTGTGTACGTATGCAAAGAGGGAAGGTGATAGCTTATGCTTCCAGACAACTTAAGATTCATGAGAAGAACTATTCGACTCATGACCTTGAGTTGGCAGCAATGGTATTCACACTTAAAATCTGGCATCACTACTTGTATGGAGTGCATGTGCATATGTTCACTGACCACAAAAGCTTGCAGTACATGCTCAACCAGAAAGAGCTCAACCTACAATAGAGGAGATGGCTGGAATTGCTCAAAGATTATGATATGAGCATTCTCTACCACCCAGGTAAGGCTAATATTGTTGCTGATGCTCTTAGTAGGATGTCTATGGGTAGCACTGCCCATGTGGAGGAAGGAAAGAGAGAACTAGTGAAGGAAGTGCATAGATTGGCTCGAGTAGGAGTGCAACTCGAGGAGAACAACTAAGGTGGAGTTAATGTTCAGAATGGTTTTGCTTCCTCCTTAGTGTAAGAATTGAAAGAGAAGCAAGAACGAAACCCTGTCTTATTCTAATTGAAAGAGGCAGTTCACAAGCAGAAGGTGAGGGTTTTCCCCAAAGGGGGAGATGAGGTGTTGAGGTATTAAGGAATATTGTGTGTGTCCGATGTTGACGGTATTCGAGATAGGATCACGGCCGAAGCTCACAATTCCATATATTCCATTCACCCCAGTTATACTAAGATGTATCACAACTTGAGGGAAGTCTATTGGTGGAATGGATGAAGAAAGATATTGCTGAATTTCTTTCTAAATGCCCAATTGCCAACAGGTTAAGGTTGAACAGAGACTATGCGGGTTAGCTCAGAATTTTGAAATTCTAAAATGGAAGTGGGAGATGATCAACATAGATTTCATCACGGGCTTACCAAGATCCCAAAAGCAGGATAATTTGATATGGATGACCGTTGACAGGATGATGAAATCATCCCACTCTTAGCAGTCAAGAAAATTACACCGCTGAGGAGTATGCCCGACTGTATATTCATGAGATTATGAGGTTGCATGGGGTTTCCTTGTCTATCATATCGGATAGAGGAGCTCAATTCACCTCTTAATTTTGGAGATCCTTTTTGATAGGATTGGGCATAGAAGTACATCTGAGCACAACTTTTCTCCCTCAAACGGATGGAAGGCAGAGCACACCGTTCAGACCTTAGAGGATATGTTGAGAGCGTCTGCCATCGACTTTAAAGGACATTAGGATGATCATCTACCTCTAATTAATTTTGCATACAATAATAGCTACCATGCTAGCATTTAGATGGCCCCTTATGAGGCATTATACGGGAGGTGATGTAAATCATCGATTGGCTAGTTCGAGGTTGGTGAAGCTGAGTTGATTGGACCTGATCTCAAACACCAGTCTATGGAGAAGGTGAAAGTCATCAGAGAAAGGTTGAAGACAACCCAGAGTCGTCAGAAGTCATATACGGATATGAGAAGAAGAGATTTGGAATTTGAGGTGGATGATTGAGTGTATTTGAAGGTGTCATCCATGAAGGGTGTTATGAGGTTTGGTAAGAAAGGGAAGTTGAGTCCGTGTTATATCAGACCATACTAGATTGTAAAGAGAATAGGGAAGGTCGCATATGAGATAGACTTACCTTCCGAGCTAGATGGAGGTCACCCGGTGTTCCATGTATCAATGCTAAAGTGTTTGGGAGATCCTTCCTTAGCAGTTCCTATAGAGAGTATAGGAGTGAGGGATAGTTTATCTTATGAAGAAATTCTAGTCTAGATCCTTGACCGACAGATTCGTGGGCTGTGGAACAAAGAGTTAGCCTCCGTTAAGGTCCCATGGAGGAATCAATTTGTTGAGGAAGCTACGTGGGAAGTTGAGGAAGCGATGAAACTCAAATACCCATACCTATTCATGTCTAATGATGATGATGATGTTGAAGGTAATATCCCTATCCTTAAAGCTATTGAAATTTCCTTTCGATTTGATGCATTGATTTTATTCCCGAGCCTACGATTGAGATAGATCAGTGATGGATAATAAGAGTTTGAGAGTTTCCGTGGGAGGAATGAGGTGAGTCTTGAGGTTACTCATGCTTTCATTCTATCCTTACTCATCATTCGAGGACGAATGATCCCAAAGAGGAGATGATGTAACACCCCGTAAATTATCGAAATACCCCTAAAATGTAATTGTGCACATAACGCGTCTTCCAAAGCTCCAACGGGAAAGCCGAGATCAAATTTGTGATTCGCGCAAAAAATTGAGTTGTAAAATGGGCTCAACCCGATTTAAGAGCGACCGAAGCGAAATTAAAATTTTGCTAATTTTTATCCGGGAAGTGTCCGTCCGCGTCCTTGGTGCGACGCGGACAGAAGCGCACTTACACTTTGTTTTTTTTTAAAAAATATTCGAAAGGAATTCTATTTTTCAAAAAAAGGGCGAAAATACACTAGTCCGCGCCCTTGGCGCGACACAGACCTGTGTATACTTTTTTTCACTTTTTCTTTTCATTATGGAAAGGACATTTTGGTCCTTCCTGACCTATTTTAATATCTCAGGGCGTGTTTTTAAGGCTTATTTCATACAAAAGGGTTTCAAAACCCATATTTTTTAAGCCTAAATGTAAGTTCTGAGAGAAGAAGAAGAAGCAGAGTTGAGGAATTCCAAGCTTGAGTTCGTTTCTTATTAAGGGATAGCAAATTCATCATCTCAGGTATGTAAAGGCTACCCAAAAAGATGGAATTGTTCTTCCATGTACCCTAATGTGTAGATTGAGCTGTAAATTGCTAGTTGATGGGTTTTGAATAGTGATTCTTGAAGAACTTCTTGAACGTTATCTTTATTTCTTGACCATTATCTTTAATATATATATATATATAAAATCCCAAATTGATGATCATCGCACGTGTATCTACTGATTATATGCATTATTATATGATTAGTTATCTAAATTGCATGATTCCCCCTGTTTAATACTGCAAGAACGAACTTAGGGTAATGTCTAGAGCCTTGATTATCTGAATGTGATGATTGATGAAGTCTGAGTCTTGAGATGAGTGTTGTGATGGCTGAAATAGATGAAATTGATATCCTTGAGTTTAAATGAGTTTTAGATAGAGTTTGAAAGGAAGAATTTATTTCTTGAGTTGATCAAATGATAAATGAGATGAGGTCCCTGCATGAGAGGGGTGTTGGTTGCATAACCAGCCTGACATTGAAGACTTATAAGCATATTAAGTCTTGGGAGGAGTATTAGCATCGAAATGGGTAAGAGTGAGTCCTACTCATACATTAACTATGTGGCCAGAGTAGGTGAGGATTGGACTATGAAAGCAGATGTTTCCTTTGCCCTGTAGAGGGCTTGATAGACTTTTTTTGGGATCCTCGAAGACTCGTCCTGTACCCTGGCAAGGTACTGGACGGATATGATAGTGACATCTCTTCATTGTATTATCACTTGGCTCATAGGTAGTGGTTATTAGTTATAGAAACTCCTAGATAGTTTCCTTATTGATAATACTCTAAGGTTGATGTGATTGGGTGATGTCTTGATGGATAGTGAGGTGATAGAGTCCCGTCCTTATTCTGAGTGAGGATGAGTGATTGATGAGCTGATGTTACACTTATTCTGTTTTCTTTAGCCCATTCTACATATAGTACATTCCACGTACTAACACCCCTTTGGCGCTGCATCATTTTATGATGCAGATTCTGTAGACAGAGGACTTCAGCAGTCCAATTGTTGAGGTTCAAAGCTCTTGATTCGAAATCATGGTGAATCCTCCCCTGGCTTCAGAGAATAATTATTTCCTAATCTTTAATTTAGCATTTTCTTTGATTGTGGTAAGCATGACCTGTCATGGTACCTTCCTAGATGTTAGCTATAGAGGCTTTGTAGACACAAACAATTGATTGTTAATGTCGGGATTGTTTATTTCCCATTTCTTTTCTATTGAGATACTTCTTTCATTCTTTAAATGATAGTGATTATGATAGCCCATTGATAGACTATGAATCTATTTAATCTTTCGCTTATTAGTTGATTGAACAAATGCAATGAGATTAGGTGGTCTGCTTGGGGACTAACAATAGTCTTCGAGTGCCAGTTACGTGTAGGCTACCCTTCTGGGGCGTAACAAGATGCATGGTCATCCCAATTACCCTTGAATTCCAACACACAAGCCCTCAACATATCTTCCAAAGTTTGAATTGTCATTTTGGCCTTCCCATCGGTTTGAGGATGAAAGGCGGTGCTCAACTTGACCTTTGTACCAAGTCCCTTTTGAAACGATCTCCAAAAGTGAGAACTAAATTGTGTACCCGGATGCAATATGATGGACCTAGGCACACCATGCAACCTAACTAACTCTCGAATGTACAAATTTGCATAGTCGTCGGCACCAAAAGTAGTCTTAACCGGTAAGAAATGAGCCGATTTAGTCATCCTATCAATGATAACCCAAATGGAGTCAAATTGTTTTCGAGTCCGAGACAACCCAACCACAAAGTCCATATTTTATGTCTTCCCACTTTCAAGTAGGAATCTCAATGTCTTGAGCCAACCCACAAGACTTTTGATGCTTCACCTTCACTTTTTGACAATTTGGGTATTCGGATATAAACTTGGCTATGTCGCTCTTGATACCATGCCACCAATACACCTCCTTCAAATCTCGATAGATTTTAGTGGACCCCGGGTGAATAGAATAATAAGAACTATGAGCTTCACTCATGATCACCTTTCTAAGATCATCCACATCCAGAACACATAACCAATCTTGGTACCAAAGTACACCATATCCCCCTTGGGAGAAAACCTCAATATTCTTTTTGGCAACCAATTTCTTCAATTCAACTAAGGATGGATTTAAATCTTGCTTAGCCTTTATATCAACAACCACTGAGGATTTGACTCTATTTAGAACATGTATACTGCCATTATTGGAATCGGCCAACCTAACACCCAATCTTGCCAAACGATGAATATCCCTTACCATCTCCTTCTTCTCATCCTCAACATGAGCCAGGCTTCCAATATATAGTCTACTAAGAGCGTTGGCTACCACATTTGCCTTGCCGGGGTGATATAGAACACTCGTGTCATAGTTCTTTAGGAGTTCCAACCATATTCTCTGTCTTAAGTTAAGATCTCTTTGAGTGAAATATTGCAAGCTCTTATGATTAGTGAAAACATCAACATGCACCCATATAAATAGTGCCTTCAAATTTTCAAAGCAAAAACCAACGCCGCTAACTCAAAGTCATGAGTTGGGTAGTTATGCTCATGCACCCTTCAATTGCCTTGATGCATAAGCTATCACTTTTACATGTTGCATAAGTATATAACCCAAGCCAATTCGAGAAGTATCACAATACACCACAAACCCATCCAAATCATGTGGTAGAGTCAAAACTGGAGCCTATGTAAGGCGATCCTTCAAGGTTTGGAAACTCTTTTATCCGACCACTCAAACTTAGCCTTCTTTTGAGTCAACTTAGCCAATGGAGATGCAATAGATGAGAACCCCTCAATGAACATTCTATAATAGCCCGCTAACCCAAGGAAGCTAAACTTCAAATATCTAAAGGAGTCAACGGTCTAGGCCAATTCTTTACCGCCTTGGTCTTCTTCGGATCCACCTTTATACCATCAGTGGACACCACATGACCAAGAAAGCAACTTCACCCAACCAAAACTCATATTTGTTAAACTTGGCATACAACTTCTTCTCTCTCATGGTTTGTAAAACCAACCTCAAATGATCCATATGCTCCTGCTCACTCTGGGAATAAATGAGAATATCATTAATGAAGACAACCACAAAACTATCAAGAAATGACTTGAACACCCGATTCATAAGATCCATAAACACGGTCGGAGCATTAGTTAGGCCAAATGAAATCACCACAAATTCAAAGTGCCTATACCTTGTCCGAAAGGTCGTCTTTGGAATATTACACTCTCTAACCTTTAACTGATGATACCCATAACGGAGGTCAATCTTCGAAAAGTGAGTAGCCCCTTGAAGTTGGTCAAACAAGTCATCGATTCTAGATAAAAGATATCTATTCTTAATGGTCACCTTATTCAATTGCCTATAATCGATACACATTCGAAGAGATCCATCTTTTGTCCTTACAAATAACATCGGAGCACCTTGTGGAGATATACTTGGCCTGATGAAACCCTTTTCTAGCAAATCTTTCAACTGATCCTTCAACTCCTTCAATTCAGTCGGTGCCATACGATAAGGAGGAATAGAGATAGGTTGAGTATCCAGAAGAAGATCTATACCAAAGTCTACTGCCCTTTCGGGCGGAATACTGGGCAAGTCTTCGGGAACACGTCCGGAAACTCATTCACCACTGGAACCGACTCAAAAGCAGGTAATTCAGACTTCACATCCTTAACCCCCACAATGTGATATATATATTCCTTAGAAATAATCTTCCGAGCTTTGAGGTAGGAAATAAACCGAGGCTTAATAGTGGAGTCACTACCCTTCTATTCAAGAACTAGGTTGAAACTTGACCTTCTGGGTCTACAATCTATAGAGGTATATGATGCATGCAACCAATCTATCCTAAGAATCACATCAAAATCATACATTTCAAGTTCCACAAGAAAAACACAGAAATACCTTGTGCAACATAGAAGCAGGACAACTACGATAGACCATATGTGCAACAACATATTCACAAAAGGGAGTATAAACCGAGTGAGGCTCCCTCAAAATTTTTGGACTCAAACCAAATTTAACAGCCAATAGAGGGGTCATAAAATACAAGTTTGCACCCAGATCAAGCAAAACATAAGTATCAAAATCAAAGACTTTTAACATACCAATCACAATAAACTAAGCCTCCTTAAATTCCCGACATGCATGAAGAGCATAGAACCTGTTGTTCCTCGGAGCAACACCTTGAGGAACCCTCAGCTGGCCTTGTCCACCTTGGGCCACCTGACAACCCTTCTGAGGATTTCTGGGGCAAGCAACGACCTTGTGACTCCTATCACAACACCTAAAGCAAGCACCTATATTCCTCCAACATTCACCCATGTGGGGCTTCCCACACTTACCAACAAAATGTATTCCTGAACACCACCTACCGGTGCACTAGGAGGAGGCACCTTTGCATTAGCAACCTGAGCACCTGAACCTTGGCCCTGTTGGAAGTGACTAAAGCCACCACCCCGAGAGCCAGAGAACCCACCATCAAAATGGGCCCTCTTAGGATCAACCACCACCCCGAGAGCGAGAGAACCCACCATCAAAATGGGCCTTCTTAGGATCATGCACTCTTCTCCCCTTGAGTTTCTCCCTTTCAATTTGTTTGGCATACACCATCAGTCTAGAGATGTCCATATCCAGATTAAGCATGGTCGTACGACATTCTTGTACAACCAAGTCTGAGATATCAGATATAAACTTGTGCATTCATGCACAAGGATCAACCACAAGTGTCTGAGCATACTTAGAGAGCTTAGTGAACTTGAGGGCATAATCCCTCACACTCATATTAACCTACCTAAGTGTGATAAACTTAGCCATCCTGGCTTCCCTGAGCTCAAGTGGGAAGAAACGATCTAGAAAGCCAAGCTTGAACTCCTCCCAATTAATAGCATCGCCACAAACCCTCTCCAAAGAACACTGGGTATACCACATCTATGCTATATCCTTCAACTGATAGGCAGCCAGTTCAACCCTCTCCTCAGAAATGACACCTAGGACATTCAATACTTCGGAGAGCTGATCTATAAACTCCTGAGCATCCTCGTCATCCTTAGACCCAAAGAATTCTGGAGGGTTCATTTGGGTGAAATCCCTCACTCTAGAAGCTGGAGTGGAATCCCTATGAAGGTTAGCCTACCTAGTTTGAGTAATCACCACTTGGGCAAGCATGACAAAGGCTGTACAGAATCATCATTAGAGATAACCTCATCCATAGGCCCTTGAGGTGCATGACCCTCATTAGTTGGGGCTGGTCTGGCAGGTCTACCAGGAGGCATCTTCTGAAATAGAGCAAGGATACCATCAAGGTCAAAAGCTAAAACAACTATTCACAGTATGACATAAGACATGAACAAGTGAGGAAATTCCTAGAATATCGTCATTGCCTTTCACTTATAGGCATGATGCATTTCAAGCCCATAAATAAGACTACACTAACGACATGTTAGACTCCGAGGATTATTTACAAACCTAGGAGTCTGATACCATCTTTTTCACGATTGAACCTAGGGCCTAGGTATGACATGGTTAATGGGAACTTGAGAGTCCCCAAACAAGCCTCAAGATACCAAAACTCATATCATCAGTTCGAAAACGTACACAAAGTAAACACATAGTTCTACAAACAGAAAAATAGGACTCACTCTATGGGGGCAATCGAGACTTAGGATATTTCCATCACAATATATAGTCAAGCCATAAATCACATAAACAACTCATATAAGGATAGCCAAAGATAGCCAACCCAAAACATAAACTTAAGTCATGACATATAACATATAACGTAAAGAGGTTTACAAAGTGCCCAACAATGCCTCTACATAGATGGGTCAGGGCCAAGATATTCCCCAAGATCACCTTCAAATACATAAAGAAGTGAAAGTAACATAGGCAAATAGATGGTGGTTCGTCCTTGGAAGATAGGACTTAACACTATAAGTAAACTTGAGATCCAAACTAAGCATTGAACGATGGATGATCAAGGTCCTCGATCCCTACATAGTGAAATCATATAAGCAAGAGTATGGTTAGTATATTTGAATATACTGAGTATGCGAGATGCAATGCATGAACTTACCAAAACCAGCATATCAAAGTTAGATGATAATGACACATAATACAAAAGGAATGAACATCAAGGAATGTGATATAAAAAGATGCTATGAAATTCATGATGCATGAAATTCAAATAGTGCTCATATATATAGTAGGGATGCAACCACAACCGATATAGATAAGACTAAGCGAGCTATTACTTGGAATCCCGATGAAAGCCTCTCATCAGTAAAGAGGTGGTCTACTTGCCAAAGATAAACCATACTTTACCTTATGAGCAACCCCATTTCATATGAAGTAACCTTCCTTATAGGCAACCTATTTTGGATAAGATTTTAACATATATCATATCATATCATATCATATCACATCACATCATATCACATCACATCACATCATATCATATCATATCATATCATATCATATCACATCACATCATATCATATCATATCATATCACATCATTTCATTTCATTTCATTTCTTCTCTTTACGGGCAACCCCATTTCGGAGGCATCTTTCGTTACGGCAAACCGCATTTCTGAAAGGACCCTATGCTAGGCACATAGTTTAAGGAAAGAGAGCGGAACCCTCATTCCATCGGTGCTAGTTCGTCATCCAATAAGAATACTTATAATACACGTATTTATACATGCTTTCAAATAGATACAAGTTTTGTCAAAACATTTCAATGCACACTTGGGCTTAAAAGCCAAACACCATTCATAATAATTCATACTTAGGCTCAAATGCCAAAATTCATAATTCATAGTCATGATATTCATGCATAGGAATAGCCCATTCATATACAAAATGGTACAAGCACCCAAAATGCTCAAAGAGCCAAAATCAATAGATATATATATGATTACATCTTGTCATAACCAATATCTTATTAAAGTCATATCATATAACAAAATTGGGTTTAACCCACTTCATAATTTTCATAATAATTCATGTACATGAATGCATATACCATGAAAAATGTGAAAATAGCATGGATAATTAAGATTTCATCTAAAACCCATAATATAATATGTAATTCAAGTGAAAACATAATTAAATCCACATTTAAAAATCATAATATATTCAGACATGCATAAATAAGCCTTAAAGGGGACATGCATACTTATAATTTCATAAACCCAAAGCTAATCTTCATATAGTGGTTGAAATCACCTTAAAATCACCAAATAAATACTATCCATGTATAAATAGAATTTTAGGAATCTTAATATTCAAAACCCAGATTTAAAGTAAGTAGAAATTCATAAAATTGCTTAAAAATAGTTTGGGTCTCCTTGATTGAAAGGAAATCAAGGATCAATCCACATACCTTTACTAAGATGAAGAAACCCAAAAGAATTTTGAAGAAGGGTTGAATTCCCAATCTCCAATGTTGGAAATCTCTAAAAGTTCTTTAGTGGAAAGTTTTTGAAGGTTTTAAAATATAAGAGCGATTTTGAATGTTTGAAATAAGTTTTAGGTCTTTAGATGATCTTAGAATAACATAGGAATTCCCAAAAGACCAATAGAAATAACCGAATTTACGAAAATATCATTAATGAATCGGAGAAAAAATTTATCGGAAGCCATTTGACTTGAGGGTAAACGGCTCGTGTGGCACTCCACGGTTCGTGTGGAATGTCTGTGAAACGATGCTTAGAAAATTTTCTGGAAATGTTGATCTTGAAATTAGGATTTCTAACTTATGATATTGCTTTTGACTTATAAGTTAGGATTTCTAACTTATGACTTTTAACTTATTTTGATCATTTTGACTTAAAAATATGCGCTTATAAGCACTTTTTTGATTTACCCAAATACTTTAAAAGTGATTACAAACTATTTTGACTTAAAAACACTTAAAAAATGCCAATCCATATAGCCTCTTAGTATTTCTTATACTTGTGTTGCCTTGTTTTATATTTTCTTCTAAGTCGAAGCTATCACAATTACTAGACGTCTTACACTTATTCCCTCGTTAAAAATTTTATAAAAAGGTTCATCTCAGACAAAAATTTTGATCAAAAAAAAAAATTCAACAAGTCTCTAGATTCATTCTTTGAAAATTTTGTCATGCCAATAGAACTTATGAACAATATCTTGTTCTCCTTAAGTCTTTTACTTCATTGCGTTTTTAGTCATGCCACGTTTTTCAAATTCTTATAAATTATTCATTTAACAATTTGAAAACAACCAGTCAAAATTAAAGATAATTTTATTTGTTTATGTCACATCCCGAGAGGTACCCTAAACGTGGCTGACAATCAAAAATCATTGTTGGTTTCCAAGTGAACCATATGGCCTGATCACTAATCCATTCATACAATAGAAGGCTCACTCAGCACTCAAGAGACACTAAAGTGGGCAATCTCAAAACAAACTAAATAGGGAATAGACTTTTAAAAGAACAAATCTTAATCAAACTCCAAATCAGACATATAGTTTAAACATCAAGTTTCAAAATAGAGACATCTCCTTAAACTCAACATTGTCTAGTTTATGAAGTATCTATCCCTACTATCTCGATGATGCTGATGACAAATTCATGGCTACCTTAACGAAAGAAAAGTTTCAAACTCAAAAGAAAGAAAATATGTAAATGACATTCTCCCGAAAGTAGTAGAGGACTCACCGAAAGCTGATACTAGATATATTGTCAATAAAGCTCCTATTAATGATATCTAATACCAGTCTCTGCATTATGAAAAGATGCATGCCCAAATGAAAGTCAGAATGTGAAATGTATGAGTACGTAACATGACTGAAAATAACAAACTCAAGATATACTTAGCTCAGATATTAACTAAACTTGGTAAGATAACATATGTTTACAAGTAAATTTATGCTTTAAGGACTCAATAATCTGCAACTTATCCAAAGGATATCATATCTATCATGCTCTATTTGAGAGTTTCACTTAACTGATAATAATACCACCAATGTTAGCTATTAATGCATAATAAAACAATGTCGTTGTCATGCTCGTCCAATACTTGCCAAGGTAAGGGATGAATCAACAAATCTTGGATCCACAATCAATCAAAGTCCTCTTTTGGGATAATAAAAAGAGAAGCATCTGACTTTAAGATTTTAATCCTCTTCTAAGTTGGGTACGTAATTTATTGGGCTACATTTGCTTTTACTCTCACCCAATTCGGTGCTCGATACTCCTCTTATGACTCAATACTCACGGAACTCAATCAAATCGATTTAATCTAGTCACATTTGGACTCTTATCAATTCATCGATTCTGGCACAATCAACCCTTTTGAATCAATCAAACCCAATCACATAGTTCAAAAGTAGTTTAAATATGTATTTATGGAAACATTTAGTTCTATTCAATTATTTGAGTCCATGTTATGAAAATACAAAAGACCATCAAGTTTCATTAGGACTATCATCATATTTATATCTCATTCACATTCAACTATTCACAATCCAAGGCTCTAAACTCAATCAGTAGACATAGATATCAATCATAGTTAAAATATAATTAGCATTTATGAAATAAAAAAGATCTAAATCATTCGTTCAAGAGATAAGTTCATAGAAACAATCAATTATTCAATATTACATAAATATATATTAGGGGGAAATTCTCAAGAAATACAATCAAGGAAGACTCAAATCATCTGTTGTTCAATCATTCACATATATGGTGCACATGAGAGAACTTAATCCATGTTTTAGCTAGCCTTACATACTTGAAATAAAGATCGAACACTCAAAAATTGAAGAATCAATTGGCTTTTCTTGAACCCTAGCCTTTTCTTTTCTTCTTAGCAATAGTTCTTGAGTTTAAATAGTGAAAAATGATTAGGAATACATTTCGAAAGTGTTTAAGATTGAAAATGATCTTAGGAAGTCGTGGGTTAAGGATAAGAGGGGTAGGAAAAAGATTGGAATGCCCCTCATTAAAAGTGTCATTGGAATACAATGATGAAGCAAGTTTGCAATGCAGTCTTATTTCATTTTAGTTCATTTTCTCCCAAAATGCATTCATCACATGTGTTTTATGAAATAATATATAAGTCACACTCAAAGAGTGCATTTTATGGAGAAAATCATAAATCATATTTCTTGAGAGCTTTTTATGAATAAAAGTGTAAAATTAACCATCTTGGAGCAGGTCCACGATGCAGGCCTCTTACGCACCCTTCTTGTTAAGCAATTTTGCTCCAAAAAATTATCCTCTAACTTGATTGGCGTAAAATTCAACCAAGACCACATTCCTACATAATTTGTTTGCTTTAATTGATATTCTGACCTCGATTTTTCAAAACAATTTGAGATGATGTATGATGTGAACAAGCTTGCATCAAGAGTATTTAGATAAGATTCAATGTGTAACATTATATCCCCCTTAGGATAATTCATCCTCGAATAATGAGTAAATTAAGGATAGAATCAATGCACAAGTAACAATTAAGACTCAATCATTCAACTAATCAAACGCCCTAAACAATCAACTACTCAAACTCAAGATTGGACATATCATTTCAGATCAAGAATAGAATATTGCCTTCAACTTCATCTTGATGGGCACGAATAGAATATCAAAGCTCAATCAATCAAATCATTTTAACATCTAGAAACAAACCATTTGAACTCAAGAATGAATATATCAACTCACAGATAAGGAACTCCTTCTCTCGAAGACATCATACAATGAATGAGAAAAGGGTTGCAAATCTCGAATGCTTCCATCAACCCTCCATGACTTTAAGAGAAGATCATCTGTCTAATACAAGTATAGGATCACTTCATATCAAGAGATTAGACTAATAGCTTTTAAGTTTGGCGACTCCTCTTGATCATGCTTTCCTCCTTGTGTACCATACTTCATCAATTTAAGCCTATAGCTCTCATCAAAGCCTAAGTTTACTGTATACTCTCATCAAGTTTTAGATAAACTCAAAGTCACAATGTGCTACCCATAAGATACTTATACAAATCTAATCCCTCAATAGCTATGTTTTATACCTTCATAGAGACTTTTACTTAAAGAATAGTACTTCTCACCACTCCAATACACTCACTCTAAACCCTCACCCAAAAGTCAATAATAGTCCACTACAATCACTCATATTAGGATAATCACACATTCAAGCCTATCACTCTAATCACTTTATGGCCTCTTTGAGTCACATCACTTAAGAATCTTCAACCTACCATAACACCTCCATACCCACATTCACATTAACTCTTACCAAGAGATACTCCAATATATTCTTACTTATCTGTTATTTATATCAAGATTTCATCTCACACATCTTCCATGTATATAAACTTAAATAGAACCAGTACAACACCATTATTATAATCAGGAACACACACTTTTTCTCATCAGTCATAACTCATCTATTATCATCAATATTGTTATCCAAACTGGAACGGAGGATCACTGAAAGAGCTTAGCACGAAAGATCATAAGCACAATTCATTTACGAAATCTGATATGAGAACTTTCATAATATAATATGATTTCCTTCATTTTTCAAGGCCCATCATGAGTTCATGGAACTATACATGGTGTAAAATTCAAGTCACTTCTCATATAACATAGGGATGGAAACTCTTAGATCCGTGAGATAAGATCATAATCACCAAATAAAGTTACCACTTCTCATCCTTAGATTATAATGGGAAACTCATCATCCATACATAAACCCCTATTGACTTAATTACTAAGGGCGACAAAGAATGCTAACATCAGCCTACTCCATATTGACAATTCAACTATACTATCTATAGATTCTCATAACAAGTCATAACTTAGAGCTCCACACAATTTTACACTATCACATATACACATCTTAAGACTCATATCATCTAGTGATTTATTCTTCAATCACTATTTCCATCTAAGGGGCACCTACACCATACTCATAGCATCATATTCCTTGCAGGTCAACATCTTAATCTCGAACATACATTATCGCAAGCCTCTGTGATACCTCGCAAAATTATTAAAATACCCTTAGAAAGTAAATATGTGTATAATGCGTCTTCCTAATCTCCAATAGAAATTCAAGATCGAATATGCGATCAACACAAAAAATTGGGTGGGAAAGTGACCTTGACTCGATTATAGAGCAATCGAGTTGAAGAATAATTTTTGTTAATAAAAATTGAAAAGTGAGAGTGCATGCCCAGGGCGCGGACTCACACTTTGTTTTTTAAAAAACTTTTTGCAACATGAAACTGGAAAGAACAAAACTCGTGAAATAACATATGTTCGCGCCCCTGGCGCAATGTGGACATGTTGTTACGAAGTGAAAATTTTATTTTCTTTTATAGGAAGGGACTTAACGTGTTTAAGGACCTTTTCCTTCAGATTAAGGGTTTCAAAACCCAGTTTTCCTCACTTCGACGTAAAAGTTCTTGAGAGAGTAAGAAGATAAAGCTTGATGATTCAAGATTGGGGTCAATTCCTTGAAGACCATCAGGTGGTTTTTCATCTCACGTATGTAAGGCTACCCAAAGCATGAGATTGTTCTCCCATGTGCTCCCTTTGATTGTAGAAAATTTATAATTGAAGGTGAGGGCTTCTGTCTGCAAACTTCTTGAATGTTTTACTAAAAACTATTTTATATTTTGTATACTTTTTTGAATTGATGATCGTCATAACTTGCATTATTTGTTTAAATGGTATATCTAAATTATCATATGAACCATACTTGGTTACGTTGTTAAAGATTATAAAAATGAACTTAGGGGTTGATGTCTAGAGCCTTGATCATATGGGTGTGCTTGCTTGTTATGGTCTGGGTCCTGAGTTAAATGTGTTGATGATTGATGTAGATGAGATTGATATCTTTAGAGTCTTAAAGAGGTTGAATTTTACCTTAAAGAATGTTTCTAATCTATTGAGTTGATGGTTGATGAGATGAGTTGATGTTCTTTGTCTCAAAAAGACTAAATGATAAGAAATCTTGAATGCTTATGAGCATGTTGAGTCCTGGGAGGAGTATTGAGCACCGAAATGAGTAAGAATGAGTCCCACTCACACTCATTAACTGCATGGACAACGTAGGAGAGGATCAGACCGTGAAAATAGATGTTTCCTCAATCCCAAAAGAGGACTTGATAGATTTATGGATCCACTGATAGACATGTCCTCTACCTCGGTAAGATATTGGATGGATGTGGTAATGACATCGCTTTCGTTGTATCATGACTGGTTCATAGTTAATGGTTCTCGATTAGAGAAACTCCTAAATAGGTTTCATCTTGGTAGCACTCTGATGTTGATATGATGGTATGAGTCTTGGTTGATGTTGATATGATACTGCCTACTCCTTATCATGAGGTGAGATGATTACCTGATAAGTTGATGTCATTCCATGTCATATTTGTTTATACTGTTTACTTTTAGCCTGTTTACATACCGTACATTTCACGTACTGATGCCATGTGGCGCTGTATCATTTCATGATGCAGATTCAGTAGATAGAGGACTCTAGTAGACAATTCGTTGAGGTTCAGAGACTTCTAGCTTCAGAGACTTGGTGAGTCCTCCCCTGCACTTAGAGGATGTATTTTATTTTATTTTCTTAAGTTATGAGTTATTCTTTGAGTTTGTGGTATCCATGGCCTATCATGGTACCTTCCTAGACTATAGAGATAGATGTTTCATAGACACAGAGAGATGATGGATTGGTGTTGGGTCTTTTCTCCTTTCTAAATTAAATTGTCTTAATTCTATCGTATGTTGAGGATGTCGATGGCTAGTCGTGTGGCCTATGGCCTATAATTCTGATGTAGATGTGATAGGATAGAGTTGCCTAGTATTATATATTCTAATGTCTTCACTGATCTATTGATTGGACTAATGAAATGAGGTTAGGTGGTTTGCTTGGGGACTAGCAATAGTCTCTAACTGCCAGTTACGCCCAGGTACCCTCCTGGGGCATGATAAACTTTGTATTAGAGAGTAGAGTTCAAGTGTCGTAGGGAGTTTATGAAGTTGTGTCTAGTAGAGTCTTGTTTATAAGTGTGTTGTGCACCACATTTCATAAGCAAGGGACTATAGGACATTCTAAAGTGTCACCCTTCTTCTATGATATGAGTTCATGCAATAGAGTCTAACTCTATGAAAATCTGCTGCTTAGAGAGATGTCTCAGGCCCAATTGTTGAGAATTCCCAACCAGAGGTCCCTAAGCAGATATGGACAAGAAGACGAAGTCGACCTTCCAAGACTACTGAGGTCCCACAGGCACCCCTGCACAGCTACAACCAGCCTCCACCTCAGAGGCAGAGTTTAGGAGAGCCATTACCATGCTTACTCAACTAGTGGCCTCCCAGGGTAGCAGTCAAGGTCTTCAGGCTCCTTGTTCTAGCTCACAAGAGTCCACGACTACAACTAGCCTCAGAGGCTTCTTGCGAACGAACCCACCAGTGTATACGGGATCAAAGGTTGAGGAGGACCCACAGAACTTCATCGATGAGATGTGGAATGTCTTCAGGGCCATGCACGCTAATGAGATTGAAGGAGTTGAGCTTGCCTCCTACCAGCTGAAAGATGTTGTAAATGTTTGGTACAACCAGTGGGAGGCCAGTAAAGGTAAAGATGCCGAACTTGTGGAGTGGGATAAGTTCGAGGTTGCTTTCCTTGACCACTTCTTTCCCTAAGAGTTGAGGGAGGCGAAGGTTGATGAGTTCGTGAACTTAAAACAAGAGGGGATGACCGTTAACGAGCACAACCTCAAGTTCATTAAGCTATCTATATATGCTCTAGAGATGGTCCAAGACATGGGCAAGGATGAGGAAGTTTGTGTCTAGTTTGGGCAAGCATATGAAGAAGGAATGCAAAGTGACATTGTTGATTCTAGGTATGGATATTTCCAAGATTATGGTATATGCCCCGCAAACGGAGAAAGGTAAAAAGAGGGATAGAGAAGAGTAGATGAGTAGGAAAGCAAAATCAGCATGGCATGAGCCTAGCCAGCCGAGACAGAATAAGGGTGATAAATCCTACTTTTAAAAGAGGTCTTCTTACTATGCACCCTCTATAGCAAGTGCAACTATCCAATAAAATAGGTACGACTAGAAGTCTTATGGTTACCAGAATCTCAAGGGCCCAAGGTTCCCAATCTCAAGCTAGTGTGACCCAAGGTACGAAAATAAAACCACCTTGTGACAAGTGTGGTAAACTTCATCTGGGTGAGTACCGCATGGGCAAAGATGTTTGTTAGTCATGTGGGCAGACTAGTCACTTCCAGTATGAGTACTCGAAGAGTAGACAAGGTGAAGAAAGCAGTAGAGCACAATCCTCTACAACATCCCCAGCTGGCAGTCATTAGAGGGGTACTACTACGGGTACAAGAGACGGGACAAATCATCTTAATGCCATGTGTAATTGTCAGGATCATGAGGTAGTACCAAATGTTGTTACGAGTATGCTTCGAGTCTTTACTTTTGATTATTATGCATTGCTTGACCCAAGTGCCACTCTGTGTTTTGTAACTCCCTATGTGGCTAGTAAATTTGGGATCCTTCCAGAGCGTTTGCTTGAACCCTTTTCTGTTTCCACTCCTACTGGTGAGTTATCTTAGCTGAGAGGGTTTACAAGGATTGTGTAGTATCTATTTATCGTAGAGATACCTCATTGACTTGGTAGAATTGGAGATGGTTGACTTTGATATGATCCTTAGAATGGGTTGGCTTCATGCCTATTATGCCTCCATTGATTGTAGCACCCAGATTGTTAAGTTTCAATTCCCTAATGAATCTGTCTTAAGAGTGGAAAGGGAGTTTTGTTGCACCTAAGGGCAAGTTTATCTCCTATCTTAGGGCCAAAAATCTTATCTCTAAAGGGTGTATCTACCACCTCGTACGAGTTAAGTCTAACGATGTTGATCCCCCACTCTAGAGTTGGTCCTGATTGTAAATGAGTTCCCTAAATTATTTCCTGAGGATCTGCCTGGAGTCCCTCCTGATAAGAAAATTGACATTAGGATTGATGTTCTCCCCGATACCCAAACTATCTCAATTCCACCAGACAGAATGGCCCTCGCTGAATTAAAAGAATTGAAGGAGCAATTGAAAGACTTGCTAGAAAAAGATTTCATAAGACCTAGTGTTTCTCCTTGGGGTGCTTTTGTCCTATTCCTGTGTAAGAAAGATGGGTCTCTTAAGATGCGTATAGATTACCGGCAACTGAACAAGGTCACAATAAAGAATAAGTATCCTCTCCCCAGGATAGATGATTTGTTCGACTAAATTTAGGGTGCCTCTTGCTTCTCCAAGATAGACCTCAGATCAGGTTTCCATTAGTTGAAAGTAAGGGAATGTGATATTCCCAAGACAGCCTTTAGGACAAGGTATAGCCATTTCGAGTTCTTGTTCATGTCATTTGGGTTGACTAATGTATCTGCAGCTTTTATGGATTTGATGAATAGAGTATTCATATCGTATCTGGACATGTTTGTGATTGTATTTATAAATGATGTCCTATTATATTCTAAAGATGGAGAGGAGCATGCTAATCATCTTAGAGGGGTTTTACAAAGTCTCAAAAACCATGAATTCTATGCAAAGTTTTCGAAGTGTGAGTTCTGGCTCAATTCTGTGGCCTTCTTAGGTCATGTTGTCTCGAGCGATGGTATTCGAGTGGATGCCCAAAAAATTGAAGCAGTTAAGAACTGGCCCAGATCGACCTCTCCTACTGATATACAGAGTTTCTTGGGGTAGACAGGCTACTACCCTAGATTTGTTGAAGTGTTTTCTTCCTTGTCTGCACCATTGATCAAGCTAACTCAGAAAAAGGTCAAGTTTCAGTGGTCCGACGAATGTGAGAAGTGTTTTCAAGGGTTGAATACTAGATTGACTAAAGTGCCAGTCTTGACCTTGTCCAATAGGATGGAAGACTTTGTGATATATTGTGATTCATCTAGAGTTGGACTGGGTTGCGTACTGATGCAGAGAGGGAATGTGATATCCTATGCTTCCAAATAACTTAAGATTCATGAGAAAAACTATCCCTCTCATGATCTTGACTTGGTGGTAGTGGTGTTCGCACTTAAGAATTGGCGCCACTACTTATATGGAGTGTATGTGGACGTGTTCACTGACAACAAGAGCTTGCAATATGTCTTTCGTCAGAAAGAGCTCAACATGCGGTAGAGGAAATGGCGGGAGTTGCTCAAGAATTATAACATAAGCATTCTCTACCACCCAGATAAGGTGTGCATTGTTGCTAATGCTTTTAGCAATGTGTCTATGGGTAGCACTGCCCATGTGGAGGAAGGGAAGAAAGAGCTGGCTAATGAAGTGCACAGGTTGGCCAGATTGGAGTACAACTTGAGGAGAACAATGAAGGTGGGGTCAATGTTCAGAATGGGTCTGCTTCATCTTTAGTGTCAGTCATGAAGGAAAAGCAAAGGTAAGACCCTATCTTGATTCAATTGAAAGAAGTTGTTCACAAGTAAAAAGTGATGGTTTTTTCCAAAAGGGGGAGATGGAGTATTGAGATACCAGGGAAGATTGTGTGTGCCCAATGTTGATGGTGTTTGAGAGAGAATCATAGCTGAAGCTCATAGCTTCAGATATTCCATCTATCTTGGATCCACCAAGATATATCACGACTTGAGAGATGTCTATTGGTGGAATGAGATGAAAAAGGACTTTGCTAAATTTGTCTCTAGGAGTCCCAATTGTCAACAGGTCAAGGTTGGACATCAACGACCTTGTAAGTTAGCTCAAAACTTTGAAATTCCAGAGTGAAAGTGGGAGATGATCATTATGGACTTCATTACCAGTTTACCAAGGTCCCGAAAACAACATGAATTGATATGGCTGATCGTGGATAGGATGGCTAAATGAGCCCACCTCTTGGCAGTCAACACAACTAATACGACTGAGGAATATGCCCTATTATACATTCGTGAGGTTGCATGGAGTTCCCTTGTCTATCATCTCGGACAGAGGAGATCAATTAACCTCCCAATTTTGGAGATCCTTTTAGAAGGGATGGGTACCAAGGTAAAACTAAGTATAGCCTTCCACAGTTAGACAGATGGACAGACAGAGCATACCATTCAGACTTTGGAGGATATGTTAAGGGATTGCGTTCTTGACTTTAAGGGAAATTGGGATGACCATTTGCCATTGATTGAATTTGCCTACAATAATAGCTATCATGCAAGTATCCAAATGTCCCTTATGAAACTTTATATGGGAGGAGGTGTAAATCACCGATTGGGTGGTTTGAGGTTGGTGAAGCTGAATTGATTGGACCTAATCTTGTCCACCAGTCCATGAAGAAGGTGAAGGTGTTAGAGAAAGGTTAAAGACTACCCAAAGTCGCCAAAAGTCCTACACTGATGTGAGGAGAAGAGACTTAGAATTTGAGATGGATGATTGGGTGTATTTGAAGGTATCACCTATGAAGGGAGTCATGAGGTTTGAGAAGAAGGAAAAGTTGAGTCCTCTTTAATTGGACCCTAACAAATTATGAGAAGGATTGAGTAGGTTGCTTACGAGTTGGAATTATCTTCTGAGCTAGAGGGGATTCATCCGGTGTTCCATATTTCGATATTGAAGAAGTGTTTGGGAGATCTTTCTTTGGCAATCCCTATTGAGAGTACTGGAATAAAATATAGCTTCTCCTATAAGGATATTCTAATCCAAATCCTTGATCGTCAAGTACGTAAGTTGAGGAACAAGAAGATAGCCTCCGTCAAAGTTCTAGGAAGAACTAATTTGTTGAGAAAGCTATATCAGAAGCTGAGGAAGCTATGAAGATCAGATACCCATAACTATTCATGCCAAATGATGATGATGCCAAAGGTAATATCCTTATCCTTAACTTAATTGAAGTTCATATTCTTGAATTGATGTAGTTATTCTATTCTTGAGTCCGAGTAGAGTTTATGGTTTATGGATAGTTGATAGTTTAAGATTCTCGAGTAAGTACTGAGATGAGTCCAGAGTCTACTCATGCCTAAATCCTACTTATTCATCATTCGAGGATGAATGATCCCAAGGGGGAGATAATGTAACATCCGTGAAATTATCGAAATACTCCTAGAGTAATCATGTGCATAATGCATTTTCCCAAGTTCCAGTAAGAATCCAAGACCAAATGTACGATCATCATGAAAAATTGAGTGGGAAAGTAATCTCGACCCGATTTTAGAGCAATCGAGTCAAAAAATAATTTTTGCTAATTAAAATTGAAAAGTGAGAGTGCGCGCCCAGGGCGACACTTTATTTTTTTTTCTAATTTTTTAGACATGAAACTGGAAAGAAAGAAACTCGCGAATTAGCACATGTTCGCGTTCCTGGCGCTACGCAGACATATTGTTATAAAGTGAAATTTTTATTTTTTTTATGTGAAGGGCCCTTTGGTCATTCCCTAACCCATCTTAAGTCCCAAAAACATGTTTAAGGGTCTTTTCCTTCATATTAAGGGTTTCAAAACCCATTTTTCCTAACTTCTACATAAAGTTCTTGAGAGAGTAAGAAGATAAAGCTTAGGGATTCAAGATTGGGGTCAATTACTTGAAGACCATCAAGTGGTTCTTTATCCCAGGTATGTAAGGCTACCCAAAGCATGAGATTTTCTCCCATGTGCCCCCTTTGATCGTAGAAAGTTGATAGTTGAAGCTGAGAGGTTCTTTCTGTAAAATTATTGAATGTTTTATTGAAAATTATTTTATATTACGTACATTTTCTTGAATGATGATCATCATAACTTGAATTAGTTGTTTAAATGGTTTATCTAAATTATCATATGAACCCTAGTCGGTTACCTTGTTAAAGATTACAAGAATAAACTTAGGGTTGATGTCTAGAGCCTTGATCATATAGGTGTGCTTACTTGTTGTGGTCCAGGTCCTGAGTTGAATGTGTTGATGATTGATGTTTATAAGATTGATATCCTTAGAGTCTTAAAGAGGTTGAATTTAACCTTAAAGAATGTTCCTAATCCATTGAGTTGGTGGTTGATGAGATGAGTTGATGTTCTTTGTCCCAAAGAGACTAAATTATGAGAAGACTTGAATGTTGGATAGCTTATGAGCATATTGACTCTTAGGAGGAGTATAGAGCACCGAAGTGAGTAAGAATGAGTCTCATACATATGCATTAACTACGTGACCAGCGTAGGAGAGGATTGGACCATGAAAAATGGATGTTTCCTCAATCCCAAAAGAGGACTTGATAGATTTATGGATCCACTGATAGATATGTCCTCTACCCCGACAAGGTATTAGATGGATGTGGTAATGGCATTGCTTTCGTTATACATGACCGGCTCATAGGTGATGGTTGTTGATTAGAGAAACTCCCAAATAGGTTTCATCTTGATAGCACTTTGATGTTGATGTGATGGTATAAGTCTTGGTTGATGTTGATATGATACTGCCTACTCCTTATCATGAGCTGAGATGAGTACCTGATGAGTTGATGTCATTCCATGTCATATCTGTTTATACTATTTACTTTCAGCCCTTTTACATACCGTACATTCCACGTACTGACGTCATTTGACACTGCATTATTCCATGATGCAGTTTCAGTAGACAGAGAACTTCAACAGATGATTCGTTGAGGTTTAGAAACTTCTAGCTTCAGAGACTTGGTAAGTCCATCCCTGCATTCGGAGGATGCCATTTATCTTATTTTCTTATGTTATGATTTATTGTTTGAGTTTGTGGTAGCCATGGCTTGTCATAGTACCTTCATAGACTATAGAGATAGATGCTTCATAGATATAGAGAGATGATGGATTGATGTTTGGGTTTTTTCCCCTTTCTAATTTAAATTGTCTTAATACTATCATATGTTAAGGATGTTGATGGCTAGACGTGTGTCCTATGGCCCAAAATTCTGATGTAGATGTGATAGGATAGAGTTGCCTGGTATTACATATATTCAGATGTCTTCCACCAATCTATTGATTGAATGAATGAAATGAGGCCAGGCGGTTTGCTTGGGGACTAGCAATAGTCTTTGAGTGCCAGTTACACCCTGGGTACCCTCTCCAGGCGTGACAGCCTCTTAGAGCAAAACTACAACTATGACTATCACTATTATAATGCCATCTCTTTTTTTGCAATGCTCCTCGAAATTCAAGATTAGAGTCTAGTGCTAATATGTTTATCATACTCTTCTCTCATATTATACCAACTTACATCTACTAGGTAAAAATTGAGAACACTGGCCCACTAAAATTTCACAGGGAATAATTGATCAATACGTCCCTTTTTCACGACTCAAGTACCATTCACCCATTCACTATACCTCCTTATCTAGAGAAGCTCCTAACTCTACGAATCTCATGAAGATCCCCCTTCAAAATCATAAGCTTAATTTAGATCTATCACCCATGACTACTTTGTTCTCCTACTCAATATCAATACTTGACCCTCACTAATACTATAACACATCAATATAAACCTCTTTCTAGTTTGAGTACACTTTAACTCATCTTAATAATAACTCTTTGTCTATACCTCATCATTAAAATCAGATAGTACTTGCAACTCTTTTTGACAAAACTTGCGGGAATTGATTCATCATCCCATTACTTATCTAATAGATACATAACTTTAGTTATGAACCTCAATCAACCACCACTCTCACTATCTGATCTTTTTTTCTCCACTGTCATCCTTCTATCTCTAGGATAACTCAATTCTATTTATGATTTACAAGACCTCAAAACAAACTATCTTAGGTAAACTTTTATAGACATAACTTTTTGTCTCACAAATAATGTTGGAAGCAAATTTTAGATAAGAGAGTCTGGGGTGCATCTGGATCTAGCTCAAACGCATGATTCAACATCCGAAACTTGAAATTTCAAATTCAACCATCAACAATGGCATAACAAGTCTAAGACCAGTCCATTCCTAGAATAACATCAGAATCAATCACCTCCAACTTAAATCAGGTCAACCATGATATCTCTGTGATAGATGAAAATGGTACAATTACCATTGACTCGCTCAATAAAGATAGACTCATCAATGGGAGTAGAGACACGAAAAGATTCACGATGGCGCTTAGGGGATACATCAAACTTATTATATACATATGGGGTCACAAATGATAACTTGGCACCCAAACCGAAGCATAACAGTCAAAGGAAAGGTTTCAATCATATCCATGACAATATATGGTGAGTTCTTCTAATCTAGGTGAATACCCCAGCATATAAACGATTTGTACCCCGCTTGTATTAGAAGTATTGCCCCTTTGATTACCTTGAATCATGGTGCTGCTATGCCAAGCAGGCATAAGTTGAAAAAGTAATAGTTATCATGCCAAGCAGACATGTCGAGACCTATATGCTTATTGTCATTTATTATATAGTATAATAATATATATACTAGCTAGTATGTACTACTTCACTCATATCATTTTATATTATGGCATTTAATTCAAGATTAACTTTTTAGAAAAAAGTGTGGACATATAAATTGAATAATTTAATAAAAAAAATCTTTAAGAACTTAATTAGTTGGTTATCTGAACTTTTATCTTTTTTCTTGTGAGAATTTGATTCTCTACCTTGTAGTTCCCTCTTTCATTTTTTCGGGGCCGTAAACATTTTAAAAATATATATATTTAATAAACTAAAAGTACATTTACAATCTTATAGTAACAGTCAAAGATGATTCTAAAGATAAACTTGAAAAATTAAGAAGAAAAAGCTTTGAAGATTTTTTGGACTTTTTTTTCCCCAATTTTTCATGACAACTTTTGATTCTATAGTAGATTAAATTTTTGATGTTTCAATTCCAAGTTTGTAGAAGTTATTTTGATGGGAAAAAAAAGGTTTAAGTGAATTTTTTTCCCTTCAAAATATTTTTAATTTATTCAAGTCATATATTTCAAATATTTAAACACTGCTTTTTAAAGAAATATTATACATTTATTTTTCAAGTGCTTATTAACTACAAAAACATACTACAAAATGAAAAAAAAAATTACTATATATAATATAAATAAAAGAGAGGGAATATAGTACTCCCATTGTAATAGTTTAATTTGATTTAACATAGTTTTAACAAATAATTTTCTTAATCTATAATTCTAAATAAAATTATATAATATGTATCAAAATATTCTTTAATTTAGTGACATTAAATATACTTCGTCAAAATTCAAAATTAAAATATCAAAAAAATTCTTTTTAAAATGAATTGGAAAAGGAATTCATATTTTTAAAAATAACTTAACTAATTCAAAGTGAGAGTTGCAACTACATGATGCCAATACTACCATCATGGCAATCATAGTGGAAAAAAGAATGTCCTAAGTTGAAAGCCGTCATTTTGGTGAATGCAAATAATTACTATGTGTACGCAAAAAGATAACATAGAAAAAAAAAATGCAAATCAGCCAAAAGTAATAATGAGACTCGACATATAGAGAGAGCAAGGAAATGGAGTATGAAAAGACGATTAAGGGTAGGCATTTGTACCCATGGTGCAAAATTGTAACCATATCAACCATCGTTATTGGATGGAGCAACTTTTATAATTTTAACTTTTCTTTAGATAGGCATTACTTTGTCATAATGAAGGTATTTTTTTGTTATTAGCGGTCCTGTCATGATGGGATGATATTCTTTATAATGAGATTCACAACGTCAAAGTAAAAAATGTGAAAATTTTTTTCTTTAAAATGTCTAAATTAAATATACTAAAGTCATCCTAAAAAATCTCAAATGGTTGCCCTAGACTCGAAATAATGGAGAGAAGATATTCTAGTAGGAAAGACTATGTTCGTGAATTTCAAGTTGGCCTTCGTCGAATTTACTGCTTGAAGACAAGAGTCGAACCTTTTGTCATTCAACATTGGTTTGGTGTCTAGATAGACTAGATTTTCCTTCTTATGAGTAGTACTAAGGCTTTTTTCTCATCGCATTGTATAATTTAGATTAATGGAGAATCACATGTAAGCTTTTGGGTATGTGTCACTTCCTGGAGGGTATCCTGGACGTGGCTGACACTCGAAATCTATTGCTAGTCCCCAAGCAAATCACCTAGTCTCATCCCCATCGTTCAATTCATTCATCAACGGAAGAAATAGTAGAATAACAATAAATGCTATCATCCCTGTGGGCTCAACTAACAATATCAGCCTATAGTAAGGAAATAGAATAGGAAGTCAACAGTCTCAGTATAAAGAAAGAAAGAGGGAAAAGAACTCTCGACATCAACATCAACATCAATGTCTACGAAGCCTTTATAACTAACATCTAAGAAGGTACCATGACAGGTCATGGGCACCACAGTCAAAAGAAATACTAACATAAAGTAAATAAATAATCAGGGGTACCACAGTAAAAAAAATACTAACATAAAGTCAAAGAAATACTAACATATCGTTGTGGCATACGCTCAGTACCTTGCGGGGTAAAAGGGCATATATTAGGGGTTTATAATAGTAGTAAGTCTTCTTTTTGAACTAAGGAAACATCCGCTCTCACTGTCCAATCCTCTGCTACACTAGCCACGTAGGTAATGAGTGCGAGTGAGACTCATTCTTACTCATTTTCGGTGCTCAATACTCCTCCCAGGACTCGACATGCTCATAAGGTTATGAACTCATCAAGGATTTTCATCACTCAACCTCTACAGGCAAGACTATCTTTCAAATTCAAGAGAATATGTTTATTCGACTCTATCAATATATTGTTTTCAGCTATGACAATCATCAACACTCATCACCTCAGGACTCAGACTCATTCAGTTATCACATTTAGATAATCAAGGATCTAGACATCCCCCTGAGTTCATTATTCAAGTCTTTATAGAGAGAATATATAAGGGTTGATTCACAGTCACATAACAGTGTAAATATACAATAACTTTAAGCATGATGATTCAATAACTCGGGAAAATATACAAGAATTTAAATACTAATATTCAAGAACTTTCAAGAAATCATAATTTTAGACTTTCATACATAGATTTTCATCCTAACTCTACATTGGGCACATGTAAGAACAATTCCATACTTTAGGGTAGCCATTAGATACCTGGAGATGGAGATTTTCTTCGAGAATCGATCTTCCCTGGGAACCTCAAATATTCAAGAACTTTCAAGAAATCATAATTTAAGACTTTCATACATAGATTTTCATCATAACTCTACATTGGGTACATGGAAGAACAATTCCATGCTTTAGAATAGCCTTTATATACCTGGGGATGGAGATTTTCTTCAAGAATCGATCTTCTCTAGGACCCTCACTCGTTTCTCCTTCTTCTCTCTTAGACTTAGCATAAAAATCCTTGAAAACTAATGGGTCCAAACTCTTTTGTACCAATTAACGTTTTACAACTGACCTGGGGATATAAAAATATGTCGAAAAGGATAAAATTACCCTTCTTAAATTAAAAGAAAAATTTTGGATTCCTCCTGCATGCATGTAGTATATATTACACTTTTTTCGTGAATTTTCGATTCTCGTCGAATTTTTGAAAAAACTAAAGTGTGATTTCGCGTCCTCTCCGCGTCACGGAAGGGGTGTGAAAACTTCACTGTTTTGAGCTCACTTTGGAAAAATTAATTCACATTTTTTGGCATTAAAGCCGAGTTAAGACCATTTTCGGACTCAGTTTTTCGCACTGATAGCAAAATTCGATCTCGAGTTTTTCATCTGAGCTTGGGAAGATCGTTATGCATATGATGAAGTCTAGGGTCATTTTCATAATTTCACGAGGTGTTATATCATCTCCCTCTTGGAATCATTCATCCTCGAATGATGTGTAGAAGTCGAACGGGGACTCGAATAACCTTAGATTTCATCTCATTCCTCACTCGAGAACACTCGAACTTTCATTGTCTATCATTTACCTGTCTTGGCCTTAGACTCGGGAATGGAGTAAGGTAAGGCATCGACTTAATGAAAGGAAACATTCGAAATTGCTGACAAGAAGATTTATCTTCAACACCATCATTACTTGGACTGAATAGATGCAGGTATTTAAGTTTCATTGCTTCCTCGGCTTCCAACGTAGCTTTTTCAACAAATTGATTCCTCCATAGGACTTTAATGGAGGCTATCTCTTTGTTTCTCAACTTACAAACCTGTCGGTTACTAATCTGGACCGGAACTTCCTCGTATGCTAAGCTATCTTTCACACCTGTACTCTCCACCGGAATTACAAAAGACGGATCCCCCAAACACTTCTTCAGCATAGACATGTGGAACACCGGGTGAACTTCATCTAGCTCGGGAGGCAAATCTAACTTGTGAGCAACCATCCCAATCCTTCTTAAAATCTGGTATAGCCTAATATAACAAGGACTTAGCTTTTCTTTCTTGCCAAATCTCATGACACCCTTCATGGGTGACACCTTCAAGTACACCTAATCATCTACCTTGAACTCCAAATCTCTCCTTCTCATGTCCGTATATGATTTCTGGGGACTCTGGGCTGTCTTCAACCTTTCTTGGATGACTTTCACCTTCTCCATAACCTTGTGTACGACTTTAGGACTAATTAACTCAGCTTCGTTCACCTCGAACTAGCCAATCGGAGATCTACATCTCCTCCCGTATAAAGCCTCATGCGGGGTCATCTGAATGTTGCCATGATAGTTGCTAGTATATGCAAACTCAATTAATGGTAAATAATCATCGCAATTTCCTTTGAAGTCAATGACACATGCCCTCAACATATCCTCCAAAGTCTGAATAGTGCGCTCTGCCTGCCCGTCTGTCCGAGGGTGAAAACAGTACTTAAATTCACCCTTGTCCCCAATCCCTTCTGGTAAGATCTCTAAAATTAAGAGGTGAATTGAGTTCCTCTGTCTGAGATGATAGACAAGGGAACCCAATACAACCTCACAATCTCTCGAATATAAAGTTGGGCATACTCCTTAGCCATATAGGTTGTTTTAACCGCCAAAAAGTGGGTGATTTCGTCATCCTATCAACAATCACCCATATTGAATCATGCTGCTTTCTGGACCTTGGTAAGCCGATAATGAAATCTAAGTTGATCACCTCCCATTTTCACTCCAGAATCTCAAAGTTCTGAGCTAACCCACAAGGTTTCTGATGTTCAACCTTAACCTATTGGCAATTAGGACACTTGGAAATGAATTCAGCAATGCCCCTCTTCATCTCATTCCACCAATAGACTTCCCTCAAGTCGTGGTGCATCTTGGTGCATCCAGGATGAATGGAATACCTAGTACTATGAGCTTCGGCCATGATTCTGTCTCGAACACCATCAACATCAGATACATACAATCTCCCTTGATATCTCAATACCCCATCTCCTCGTTTGAAGGAAACCATCACCTTCTGCGTGTGAACCGCTTCTTTCAATTGGAGTAAGACAGGGTCTTGGTCTTGCTTCTCCTTCACCTCAGACAATAACGATGAAGCAAAACCATTCTGAACATTGACCCTACCTTTGTTGTTCTCCTCAAACTGGACTCCAAATCGAGCCAATCTGTGCACTTCCTTAGCTAATTCTCTCTTCTCCTTCTCCACATGTGTAGTGCTACCCATGGACAGCCTGCTAAGAGTATCAACAACAATGTTAGCCTTACCTGGGTGATATGAGGATCCTTGAGCAACTCCAGCCACCTCATATGCCGCAGGTTGAGCGCTTTCTGACTGAACACGTACTGCAAGTTCTTGTGGTCAGTGAACACGTCCACATGCACTCTATACAGATAGTAACACCAGATCTTAAGTGCGAACATCACTTCCGCCAACTCAAGATCATGAGTCAGATAATTTTTCTCAAGAATCTTAAGTTGTCTGGAAGCATAAGTTATCACCTTCCCTCTCAGCATAATTACATAACCCAATCCAACTCTGGATGCATCACAATATATCACGAAATCACTTGTCGCATCCGGCAAGGTCAACACAGGTCTTGTAGTCAATCTAGTCTTCAACTTTTGAAAACTTTTCGCGCATGCCTCAAACCATTGAAACTTGGCCTTCTTCTAAGTCAGCTTTGTCAAAGGGGCTGACAGAGAAGACAAACCCTCCACAAATCTGCGGTAGTACCTGGCCAAACCCAAGAAACTTCTTATTTCTGTGGGAGAAGTGGGTCTTGGACAGTTCTTAACTGCCTTAATCTTCTGTGTATCCATCTGTATACCATCTCCTGAAATAACATGACCTAAGAAAGCCACTAACTTGAGCCAAAACTCACACTTGGAGAATTTTACATACAACTCATGATCTTTGAGTATTTGCAAAACCACTCTAAGCTGATTTACATGTTCCTCTTCATTTCTCGAATATACTAGAATGTCATCAATAAAAACGATCACAAACATATCAAAATATGACCTGAATACCCTACTTATTAAGTCCATGAAAGATACAGGTGCATTTGTCAACCCGAAGGACATGACCAAGAACTCAAAGTGGCCATAGCGTGTCCTAAAGGTGGTCTTAGGAATGTCACTCTTCCTCACCTTCAACTAATAGTAACTTGATCCGAGGTCTATCTTGGAGAAACAAGTAGCACCCAGAAGCTAGTAAAAAAGGTCATCTATTCTGGGCAGAGGGTACTTATTCTTTATGGTAACCTTATTCAACTATCAGTAGTCTATACACATCTCAAAGACCCATCTTTCTTATGCACGAATAGGACAGGAGCACCCCAAGGAGAGACACTAGGCCTTATGAACCCTTTCTCTAACAATTCTTTTAGTTGCTCTTTCAATTCTTTCAAATCTGCGAGGGCATTCTATAGGGTGGAATTAAGATAGGTTCGGTCTCGGGAAGAACATCAATCCTAAAGTCAATGTCCCTACTAGGGACTCCAGGAAGATCATCAGGAAATACCTCAGGAAACTCATTCACTATCGGGACTGACTTAAGAGTAGGAGACTCAACATCAGACTTTACTCACATGAGGTAGTAAATAACACCCTTGGATATCTACTTCCTAGCTCTAAGATAGGATATGAATTTACCCTTAGCGGAAATATAACTCCTTTCCACTCTAAGACAGGCTCATTAGGAAATTAGAATTTGACAATCAGGATTCTACAGTCAACAGAAGCATAACAAGCATGAAGTTAATCCATGCCCATTATTAAATCAAAATCAACCATCTCCAACTCTATCAAATCAGCTAAAGTGTCTCTATAGTAAATAGATACCACACAATCCCTGTAAACCCTCTCAGCTAGGATAGACTCACCAGTAGGAGTAGAGATAGAAAAGGGCTCAAGCAAACACTCGGGAAGAATACCAAACTTCCTAGCCACATAAGGAGTTAAAGTGGCACCCGGAACAATCAATGCATAGCAATCATGAGTAAAGACACGAATTATACCCGTGACAACATCTGTTGCAACCTCCTGCTCCTGACGATTACTCATAGCATAAAGATGGTTTGTCCCGCCTCCTGTACCCGTAGTAGTAGTACCCCTTTGCTGATGAATTGCTAGAGGTGCTGTCGAAGACTGAGCTCTGCTGTTCGCTTCACCTCGCCTCTTCTTCGGGTACTCCTGCTGAAAGTGACCTGCCTGCCCACATAGGAAACAAGCATCCCTTCCCAAACAACACTTACCCAGATGGAGTTTCCCACAAGTGCCACAAGGTGACTTTCCCTTTGGGCCCTAAGTCACACTGGCCTGAGATTGGGTGCCCAGAGACCTAGAATTCTGGTAACTCTTGAGATTTCTGGTCGTACTTGCTTGGCTGTACGGATGCACTTGCTGCTGAAGGTGTGAGTGTGATGATCTCTTTTGGAAATAGGATTTGTCACCCATATGTTGTCTCTTCGGGCTAGGCTCATGCCCTGTGGACTTCGCTTTTCTGCTAAGTGTTCTTCCCTATCCCTTAAATTATCCTCCTCTGTCTGCTGGGAATACACCATAAGTCAGGAGATGTCCATACCAGGAATCAGCAAAGCGGCCTTACACTCCTTCTGAATATGTCTAGCCAGGCCAGACACAAATCTCTACATCCTTTGCCTCATACGTTCAACCATCTCTGGAGCATATCTTGACAGTTTGATGAACTTAAGGTTGCACTCCTTCACAGTCATTCCTCTCTGCTTCAGATTCATGAACTCTTCGGCCTTTGCCTCCCTCAACTCTTGAGGAAAGAAGTGATCAAGAAAGGCGGCTTCTAACTCATCCCACGTTGCAGGCTCTGCATCCTCCTCTACTCTCTTCCCACTAAGTGTATCACACATTGGCCACGTCCTTTAGCTGATAGGATATAAGCTCAACTCCCTCAATCTCGATCTCATGCATAGCCCTCAGGACTTTGTACATCTCGTTAATAAAGTTCTATGGGTCCTCCTCTACCTTCGACCCCGTATACACAGGTGGGTTCATCCTCAAGAAGTCCTTTAGTCAAATTGCAACTGAGGGCTCTTATGAACTAAAACTCAGAGCCTGAGAACCGTGGCTATTTCCCTGGGAGGCCACCAATTGAGTCAGCATGGTGATGACTCCTTTGAATTCTGCCTCAGTAATGGAAGTTGGTTGAGGCTGAGCAGGAGGCACTTGAGAGACCTCAGCAGTCCTACCGGGCTGTCCCCATCTCCTGGTCTCAGTCTGAATCGAAACCTCCGGTTGGGTGTTCTCAGTGACGAGGGTGGTGGCATCTCTTTGAGCGGTTGTTCTCTTTGGCAGCATTTTCTATAAGCGTAAAGCGCACGAGTTAAAATCAGAATTTTACAAGTTAACTCTATAGTACGAATTCAGATCATAGAAGAAGGGTAACACTTCCTAATATCTTATAGCATTCTGCTTATGAAGTGTGGTGCACAACATACCTATAAACAAGAATCTACTAGACACGGCTTCATAGACTCCGTAGGACACTTGAACTCTGGGCTCTGATACCAAGTTTGTCATGTTCCGGGAGGGTACCCTGGACGTGACTGCACTCGAAACTATTGTTGGTCCCCAAGCAGACCACCTAGTCTCATCACTATCGTTTAATTCATTCAACAGCGAAAAAAATAGTAGAATAACAATAAATGCTATCATCCCAATGGGCTCAACTAGCAATATCAGTATATAGTAAGGAAATAGAATAGGAAGTCAACAGTCTCAGTATAAAGAAAGAAAGAGGGAAAAGAACCCTCGACATCAACATCAACATCTATGTCTACGAAGCCTCTATAACTAATATCTAAGAAGGCATCATGGCAGGCCATGGGTACCACAGTCAAGAAATACTAACATAAACTAAATAAATAAATCATCCTCCAGATGCTGGGGAGGACACACCATGGTCTGGAAGCAAGGCTCTGAACCTAAACGATTGGGCTGCTGAAGTCCTCTGTCTACAGAATCTGCATCATAAAATGATGCAACACCAAAGGGGCATTAGTACATGGAATATACTATATGAAAAATAGGCTAAAGTAAAGGGAACAATGTAGCAATAACTCATCAACCACTCATCCTCACCTTAGAGTAAAGGACGGGACTCTGTCACCTCACTATCCATCAACACATTAACCAATCACATCACATCGGGGGTCTATCATCATGAAATCTACCTGGGAGTTTCTTGGACCTATACCCATCACCTAAGAGCTGATGATGGTATAATAAAGCGATGTCGTTGCGGTATCCGCCTAGTACATTGCCGGGGTAAAAGGCCATATATCAGGGGTTTATAATAGTAGTAAGTCCTCTTTCGGGACTAAGGAAACATCCGTTCTCTCGGTTCAATCCTCTGGTATGCTGGCCATGTAGGTAATGAGTGTGAGTAGGACTCACTCTTACTCATTTTTGGTGCTCAATACTCCTCCCAGGACTTGACATGCTCATAAAGCTATCAACTCATCAAGGATTTTCATCACTCAACCTCTACGGGTAAGACTATCTTTCAAATTCAAGAGAATATGTTCATACGACTCTATCAATATTGTTTTCAGCTATCACAATCATTTACACTCATCACCTCAGGACTCATACTCAGTCAACTATCACATTTAGACAATCAAGGCTCTAGACATTCCTTAAGTTCATTATTCAAGTATACAGAGAGAATTTGTAAGGTTGATTCAAAGTCACATAATAGTGCAAATATACAGTAAACTTTTAGCATGATGATCACCAATTTAGGAATTAAAAAATAATTTAAAGAATATATTCAAGAACTTAGGAAAATCTACAAGAATTTAAATACTAATATTCAAGAACTTTCAAGACATCATAATTTAAGACTTTCATAAATAGATTTTTATTCTAACTCTACATTGGACACATGGAAGAACAATTTCATGCTTTAGGGTAGCCTTTACATACCTGTAGATGGAGATTTTCTTCAAGAATCGATCTTCTCTGGGATCCTCACTTGTTTCTCCTTCTTTCTCTTAGACTTAGCGTAAAAATCCTTGCAAACTAATGGGTCTAAACCCTTTTGTACCAATTCACGTTTTAAAATCAATCAGGGGATATAAAGATATGTCTGGAAGGATGAAATTGCCCTTCCCATATTAAAAGAAAAATTTCCGGTTCCTCCTGCACTAGTGCACGGCGTGCACTAGTGTAATATTACACTTTTTCGTAAATTTTTGATTTCGGTAGAATTTTTGAAAAAACTGAAGTGTGGTTTCGCGTTCTCTCCTCGTCGTGAATAGGGCGCAAAAACTCAATGTTCTAAGCCCACTTTGAAAAAATTAATTTGCGTTTTTTTTGCGTTAATGCTGAGTCGAGACCATTTTCCAGCTTAATTTTTTGCACTGATCGCAAATCCGATCTCGAATTTTCTATCAAAGCTTGGGAAGACACATTGTCCCCACGATGATGTCTAAGGGCATTTTCATAATTTCACGAAGTGTTATGGCATGGTGTAAGAATGGCTAGGTTCATGGTAATGAATGTTAAGGCAGGAATGTGCTATGCAGATTGTAATTAGTTTGTGACTGGTGGTAATAATCTTGTCCTTCATTATTTTCCTCAGTACTTTATGCTAAGATAGTCAATGATCCTTGTAGATTTATGTGTAAAAGATGGCTGAGTTATTTTTATATCTTGAGAGTCTTGTGATAATAAATGGGGTTCAGTGGTTGATTATTAAAATATACATACATGTGGATATATTTATGATGAGGGTTCTATGTGAATTACTTGGGAGTACCTATTTATGAAATAATAGGGTGGATGTAAACTCTCTTCTTGGTTATGATATCACATAATAAATATGTGAATTTACTTTAGCTTTAGGTATGATGATTGCATTATAAGTGACAGTTTATATCTTGCTTGTGATATATATGCTTGTAAACTACATGTTAGTATTATTTGCATGTATATGAATCAAGAAAGACAGAATGAACATAAAGAAATGACTAAATGGTAATCAATCGCATACAATGAACCAATTATGTGATTGTGTGAGTGGTATGCATTCATTGTGGTTATAATTGTTATTATGGTTGTGATTAAGACCGTTGGATCGAGTGTTACATCCTGACATATGATTGGATTGGGTGTCATGTTTGGCACATTATTGAATTGTGTGTCCCATATCAAAACATTATTAGATCAGATGTCATGTTCTGACTTATTGTTAGATCGGATGACACATTTTAATATATAATTATTGAATGTGAGTTTCGTGAGAGAACTATTTTTATTGTTATTTGTGTATGATCATGATTATATATGTAATTGTGAAAAATTTGACATAACTATAATTGGTCATGTTCATCTGATAAATTGTTATGAAGAACTGGAAGTTGAGGTGTACTGAATTTTCTATTATGATGGTAATACTTATGTCACATATTCGTGATGTGATTATGTATTACCTGTCTTGCTTCGTGATGGTTGTCTATTATATTCTATATAATCAGGTGTGAGGTTGTATGCGATCAATAGAAGAGCGATTTAGGTGATGTTAGGATGAAAATTTGATGATTTAGAGCTAGATATAGTTAGTGTCCAATGCATCGAATATTTGGAAATATGTTGGGAATAAATTGAATTCTGTTCGTGAGTGAGCCATCTTGATGGGAGAAATCATGTTGTGGTGAGGCTGTCCAGAAAGTCTTAAACCATCTTGGTGTAACTTTTTGTTATTGAGCATTCTAGACCAAGTAGTAACAATAACGATTTAACTAAAGTTATTGGTGTAACTTTCGTTAGCCTTACATACTTGGAATAAAGATTGAACAGTCAAGCGATGAAGCTTAACCTTGAATCTCTTGAACCCTAGCCTCCTCTTCTCTCCATAACTCTAGTTCTTAAGATGAATTACTGCAAAAGAAATTTAGGAATATTTAGAAACCCCTTTAAGGTATAAAATGACCTAAAACTGTACAATTTGAACTAGGGTGAACCCAATTAATCCGCATCGCACTGGGGGTTCATTTTAGTTCATTTTTTATGAAATTTTGATAACTACATGGGATTGTCCAAAATTTAATAAAAAATAATTTTTTGACCTATCTTGGAGCACCTCCGCGTTGGTTCACTTTTCTGTTTCTACGATTTTCACTTTGAAAAGTCATTTATTCGATTGATTTAAAATTTGATCAGAACAACTGTCCTACATGATTTTTTTGCGCTAATCGTGATTCTGGCCTCGAATTGTCGAAAAGTTTGGGGTGATGCATTGTACAAACAATCTTTCGTGTAGGGGTATTTTAATAATTTTATAGGGGTGTAACAACATTACTCTGATATTTCACATGAAATAGTCAACATGAACACACACACACACATATATATTATATAACCGAACAATTTCTTTACACCTAAATTTCACGGGAATCATCAATTATTTCAACAAAAATCATTTAGACAATCAAGAGTATACCATCATTGCTAGTCACAAACTAATCATCATCCACATAATATATTCCTATCCTAACAACAATACTACATATTTAGTCATTCAAACTTTATGGTCGAAGGCCTAGGCATGATCTCTCCATTAATTTATATTATACCATGTGATGAAAAATATATTTAGAACTATTTAATCAAGAAATCCAACCTACCTAGACGCCAAACTGCTACAATAAATAAGCTATCGCAGATGATTTTTCTTTCTCTTTGCATTTTCAAAGAATAAATCATCTAGTAATAATAATTATAAGAGTAATTAATAAACTACTCTTCCAAAAATTACTTTGGGATTCATACTTGTTATTTCTATCCTTCAATCTACTCAAAAACTCTATATTTTGAAATAGATAGGTTAATTTGCAGTCCTAATGACATAATCTGATGACAATCACTCAAATTCAAGAGATTTAAATCTATTAATTCTTTTTGCACCAAAAAAATTCCACCTAAGTTAACTTTCTACCTTCACCACGATCAAGCTAACGTTATTCTATGGATTAAAGAATCAAATATGTATTCAATTGATAGGACGACTTGCCTCAAAAGAGAAAATTAATGAAAAAGTGTCAAAATCCTCTCTCTATTAGAATAGCCTAACCTTGAACGAATTTTGGAAGTAACATAATGTTTTAGGTCTGAAAGAGCATTTAATAACGAGTATCCTGCCATGGTGATCCCACTACGATGTCCTAATCCTACCATGATGGTTTCAGCGCGAACAATATTTAGTCAAATAGGCATAACTTTTTACTTTCTAATCTCGCCTTGGTAGCCTCAGTCCGTACAATGTTCAGTAAAATGAACATAACTTTTTACTTCGAATTCTAAATGATGCAAAATTAAGGGTACTAAAAGTAAGACTCGTATATCTATAATTTGATAGGTTGTAGGACACTTAATTCATTATCGACTGAGAGTTATGAGCATTTGGAGTTGGCCTTACTTTAAACTTAAACCAGAAACTATTATCAGTAAGGCATTTTTAACTTAACTTTGTGATAGGTGCATTGTACAACCTTAATTCACAACTGATGCACTCACATATCAAGAAATTGATCTTGAACTTATGACAAATAAGATTCTAGTACCTTTAATAATTAATATCGATATTTTTGTTTCGACAGAATAGATTGTTACAAGAATCCTTGGAGGTATTAGTTGTCTTTTCAAGGTTTAAAACTTTAATTTGAATTTTTAACTCTGCACTCTAAATTTTTGATGGGCAGTTGAGTTTTTAATCATGCTAATCCATGCATTAAAATCATTCTATTACTAATGCCCAGAGGATCTATGGTATTAGTAATGCACAATGAAGTATATAACTAATACTTGCATTAGTTATACGTAGCATATCAAAGTATACCAAACAAGCTATTATTAATACAAAGAATTAATGCATACATTATTTTATCATAATAACTAATGCAAGTATTATTAATACACTTTGTTGAGTATTGCTTTTATATATATTATGAGACAATTTTGCAGGGAAAAAGCCAAACTTTAAGGGGTCGTTTGGTTTGGGTACAAGTTATGATGACATTAGTTATATTGGGATAAATTATACTTGGATAAGTAGCAATGGAATTATTTATGCAGAGAGTAGTTTTTATTGCTTGTTTGGTTTGTCATATTCATAATACTATTTATTGCATAATTTCTAAGAATAAGTTGTTTATTTACAAAAATATCCTTCGCCTTGTTTAGCTTTTTTTTTTTTAATATTCTCTTTGCAACCTCTAGCTATTCATTCTTAAAATAATATTTTCATCTTATTTAACATAAATAATTTTGTGCATGCATTTTTCATGATTATGTCATGTGTTTTATAATCAAACCTTAAATCTTATTTAGCTTAAAAATAAATGTCCATCTTATTTAGTTTTAAATAAAATTTTCATCTCATTTAGCTTAGAAATAAAACTTCCACGCATCTTATTTAGCTTAAAAATAAAATTTTCTTTAAGTTTGTTAAAGTAAAAAATTATTATTAAAATCTAAAATTATCTACATTTTAATTGATATATAAAATACAACTTTTAGGTGAGTAATAAATTATTTAATTAAAAATATGTAATTTAATAGTAAAGTGAACATTTTAAGAGAAATCAAAATATACATAAACATAAGTATTATACAAATAAGTTCAACTTATAATATCTATTCATAAATAGAAATTGTATTTGTAAAATATAATTTTTAATAGAAAAATATGTTATCATAAAAATAACAATTAATTAAGATAGTGAATGTTATTATAAATATTATTAAAAATTATGCTAATATACATGAATATAAAATAATGTATAAAAAAGAGTTTAAAGGGGGGTATTTTTGTATTTTTACATACTTAATTCCAAAATAACTTATCATGTATTTATTATTCTATCCACAAGGAAGAAATACTTATTCCAATATTAAGTACTAATTTCGAGATAAATTATACCAATTTATACAACTAAATAATAAATTGAGAATCACTTAAAAAGTCATGCTGAGATTAAAATTTTTTTCCATCAGGCCCTAAAGAAGGAAAAAAGAGTGTCTTTGATTTGACAGAACCTAACAGTGTTGGTCGGCTTGTGGATAACATTATGCCAATATCAAGGCAACTTTTTGTTCCACTTTTTATCTTTTTTGTTTTAGTTCCAGCTAATTTTATGTCCTACAATTTTGTTTTTCCTATTCAAACTTTTCTAAATTCGACTCCATTCTTTAAAAAAAATCTCCTATTTTTAAATGGTAGTGCTTGGTTATATACATAAAATTAGCATATTAACTTACAATTACTTTAAACACGCAATAATTATTATTAATCATGCATAATATGATTTTATAAGAAAAAAATTTAATATAAAACAATAAAGCAACTAAAATGAGAAATCATAATAGACTAAAGTGAAAATATAGAAGCAAAATAGCAAGATGGACACAACCAAACCAGCAATATGTAACAATGGATAAAGTAGAGAACTAGAGATATTGCTCAAATACTAAACATTAATACTACCTAATAAGGAGAAAAGGGAAAAGCAGACTTCTTCATGTCTCTTTTATATAAAAACCATTAAAACTCGATTGACTGTTGTACTATTTAAATTTTTAATCTTCAATTGTTTTTTATTTAAAATCATATCTCTTTCACCCATCCATCCTTTTAGTGCTTTTCGATCTACTTCTATTTTTGGTAACATATGCTATATCTAACTTTCACACCTCTTTATGATGCTTTCATACATTTTTATTTTATGTCCAAATCATTTCAATCTCATTTTCTTCGTCTTATCCTCTAAGTAGACCATTCCCACTCACCTTGGTACAAATAAATTCATTCTAAGCATATTTCTACAAATTATATGCACATACATATATCTCAACAACATCATCTTTACTATTTTCATTATTTGAACATTATATATTTGAATATTCACGGGTTCAAGTCTTGAAAACAACCTTTGACTGAAATACAAAGTAAGACTGCATATAATAGACCCTTGTGATTGAGCTCTTTTTCGAACCCTGAACATAGCGGAAGCTTACAATATTACATACAGGCTACAGCGGTATAGTTCTAATCACTACTTTGTATAACTTACTCTTAAGTTTTGATAATACGTTATACCCTTGTACAATGGAAATCTTACATTTATATAAGATCTATATTTTTTTAAAAAAAGTTGAACCCTTGACATATTGTTCAACTATATTTCTGCATCAAGAAGTGAAGCAATCGTAGTTGCTTAATTTATCAGGGAAATATCTACTACATGTAAAAATAGATTACCGTTCATTAATTACTTGATATTTTTATATTTCGGTTTTTGTAGAGTGAAATATATTAAAGTCTATATTCAAATTAAATGTGACCATTATATTTGTTCATGAAATAATTGTATATAAAGTTATTACAAGGAATTAATAATTGAGACAATTTTTTTTCATAGGGGGTTTTCATGCATAAATATAGACCTAAAATAATAGAATTACATCATCATCAGGTAAATTAAATAAGTACAATCAAATTTATACAATTAAAATTTAGAAAAAAAATATTAAAACTAGAATCCTAATTGTACTCTAACTAAATTAGTTATTTTTTCCTTTTACAATATAAATAAATCAAACTTTTTCATATTTCTCTTAATAAAACAATTATTCACCTCAAATACTATTGAAATTGCAAGAACTAATTCTTCCATGCTTCAACTTGTTAATCTTGGAGAGAAAATATATGCGTCGAAATTCATATTTCGTGAAAACTTTCGAAATGATATTAATTTTTTTTTTTAGAACAAGAACTTAAAGAAACATTTAAAGTACAAATATCACATAAAAATTTGTATTAAAATCTTAAAATTCATTTATTACATTAAAGGGAGATGAGTATGGGGTTAAAAAAACAAGCAAAAGAAAACATAGAGAGAAAATTTTGACTGAGAATCTAACTTAAATGAGTTTATTGAAGTTATTTTAAATTTTAAAAAATAAAGTTAAAAATTAAAAATTTAAAAAACCTAGAAAAACTAATGGTGTAAAATATTTATTGCATCGGTGCATAAAACTTAAATTCAAAATAATAATGTTAATAAAAAATATATCTTTCTTGGAGACAGAAGAATGTTTCAGTTCATTTCCCAGGTTCCCTATATAATAATGCATCCAAATATAAGTTGCAGTTCTTTATTAGTGGATTTTTTTTACTTTGTATAAAAAAATTAACATCTCGAGAAAGATAGTGATATTGTTATAAGTAAAACAAAATAAAAATAAAAATGGTGATCTCAAGATTGCATTTCTTAAGGTTGACGCAATGGAAGGTAAAATCAAAAAGTAATTTACTTCTACTCATGTAGTGTAAAACAAATACTCCCTCCCCTATTTTATATGGAGTTTAATTTTGATGCACAGTCCGTGTAAAAATTTTTTATATCATCAGATAATATTAAGTAGTAATTTTTTTATAATATTAATTTATTTATATTTTAAAAGAATGAAATACAATTATTATTTTTTCTTTTTCTTCTCTCCTTCTCTCCGTTTCACTAAATAGTTTAGTTTTTTTATTGATTTCTTCCACTACAATCTATCTTTTTTCTTAATTATCTGCAACCATATATATCCATTTCTTATGTAGTCTTTTGTTTATTCTTTTTTTAATATATAACAATTGTATTTTTATATCTCCAATCAAAGCTAATCTTTTTAGATATATTTTAATTTTGTTTGTTGATTCTAAGATTTATTGGTAGTCTTTTCACAAAATTAAGTATTTTTTGAAGTGTTCATTTCATTTTTCT
>JAOTQR010000079.1:17652854-17683763 GCA_025774065.1 Solanum ossicruentum
GATATGATGCCGAGGTCTTTGTCAGCGAATTTATGAAAATATTGTGATGTTGAGTTCTTTGTAGGGGAATTTATGAAAATATTGTGATTCCGAGGTCTTTGCCGGTGAATTTATGAAAATATTGTGATGCCGAGGTCTTTGCCTGTGAATTTATGAAAATATTATGATATCGAGGTATTTGTTGGCGATGATGTGATGTTGAGATATTTTTCAGTGATGTTATAATGCCGAGGTCTTTGCCGGCGATCATTGCATAAGCATTACATTTCACCCTTGCATAATATTGCATAGCATGATGTTATTCTTATGATTGATTATGCTATCATTTTTAGCTTGTGCTTTGAAATTGAGATATGGTGAAATACCATCTTTATTATGTATGCTGGGTTAGAATAACTTTCTATGCAAGTTGTAATCATGGAGATCGATTGGGACGAAAGGAGTTTGTATATTCTATTAGACTTTCTTTGTTTTGTTAGTTGACTTGCTGGGTATCGCGTGATATTTGGTACTCACCCCTTGCTTCTACACTTGTGTAGGTTGTGAGCCCGGGCAGTGAATAGTATTTTGCTTGATCCTCCGAGGCTCCTCAAGAGACGTAGAGAGGTAGCTGTTATCATCTGGCTGACTCTCTTGTTCCTATTTCTTCTGTACTTGTTCTATTCGAGAAGAAGGACAGTTTGGAGTTGTATTTCTTGATTTTTTGTATTTCTAGTGGCTTGAACACGTGACAACCAATCCGTGGGTGGTATTTAAGTTTATGAAAATTTTCAGCGTAGTTATCTACTCTAGTTAATTACTTCCACGTGATATGTTTATTATCCCTTTGAGTTAAGGTTGACTTGTTCTGGTGGGATTGAGTAAGTACCATCACGCCCAATTTTTGGATCGTGACAAATTGGTATCAAAGCTCTATGTTCATAGGTCTCATGTGTGTACAAGTCGAGTCTAATAGAGTCTCGAGGATTAATATGGAAACGTCTATACTTATCTTCGAGAGGTTGTGAAGACTTTTAGGAAACTTTCTTTTTTTAATTCTTTCTCTATTGTGCGTCTATGATTCGATGTGATTCTTACTGCTTTATTCTGTTTCCTCTAGCTTATAGAGATGATTCGTGCTTGGTTCTTTACGTTAGTAGTTAGTGAGTTGTATATGACTTAAATATTAGATTTGGTACTAAGGTGTAATTGATATATTTATATGAATTAAAGTGTTCGACGATTAGGAAATATTAAGTAAGGTGATGACTTGATGAAGTACTTTAAGAATACTCGAGTAACGAGGTCAAATAATGAATTGTGGGATTCCAAGAATGTTTTGTCCTTTTATATTAGTTACCCAGCTACATGAATAGTATTGATGTGGTATATATGATAACAAAAGTGGTTTGATAATTAAAGGTGAAATATTAGAGAAATAACTAGATAATAAATTTGGTAAATCTCTAAACTGCTATTACTAAAGTCGTCATAATATGTATGAAACTCTTGAATAATGATAAAAATGATGTTGTGCCAATTAAAGACAAAATCTCTATTATGATTTCATAGATTGAGTGGATATTAAGGAAAGATATGATCTGACTATCACAACGATACTGATGCTAACACGGTTAGAGTTATGGAGTGAGTTGCTTTTGCTAGTAATTGAATTTATGGAAAAAAAGTATTACTTAGGATTGAGTCATGATGGATTAGTTAATATCTTGCAGCTATTTGATAGGTAGAAGGATGCGAACTAGTTTGGTATTACTTTCTTGACAGGCATGACGTGTTCTAGTGGTGAACCTAATTGTGGTATATGAAAATGGATATGTTGATTGTCAAGCCTGAATACAAACTAATTTAGGAGTTATTAGTGTATAATGAGCTCATTTGATAAGGTCTAATATGGTATTCATATTTGAAAAATTAACTAGTTTGTTACCTTTGATGTTTGGCTTAAGCATTATTTTTAAGAAAGATTTTAGTGGTGGATCTTTCGTACAGTTAATGCATTAAGGTTGTGAGGTGTATTCGGGATATTCTAAATGAGGACTACTGATCCATAATAAAATTCAAGGGAATGGCCTAATATCGAAGTGATAAGCATGTGGGTAGAGAAAGTCCAAATTAGTAAATTTAGGGGAAGGAAATGGAGGATTTTAGTAGGAGAGTGCGTATAAAAATTTGGTTAGTCTTTTGGATTCTAATAGTATAACTGGGTTTAAGGTATCATGTGGATGATAAGGTTGGCTTCAAGATGATGGCATTCGCTATTGAGCGTAATGATAATAAAAGTTCGTGATGGATTATGATCAAGATGCAATCATATGATAAAGATTTTCGGTATGGTAATAATGAACTGTGAATCATTCAAATTATGAATTAGTACTATTTTATGAGTAAAATGGTCGTATAAAAAGATGTATCTTCCAACAAAGTGAAGAATTGAATTTAGAGACACGTGTTTTCTTTTGTTTTGCTTGAGTCATAGTGACAGTGTTACGTATATTAATTTGGGTTAAGAAATTGTTAGATAATATTTGGAAAAAAAATCGACTAAAATTCCTACTTTCGTGCCAAGTTGTGAAATAGATTTATGTGATAAATCAAAATAATTCAAGTTATAGTAACAGAACATTTTTTATATATAAATAATGCTACTGATTTATGTTGATTTTATACATAGTGATAATTCTGATAATTATGATATGTGACAATAATTCTAATATTTTGATTGTATCTCATATAGAACCCTCCTGAAATTAGTGTTGTATTTCAAATACAGTCCTCTGAATTCGCATTGTATCACTGATATATCATTGTTGTATTTCTTAGTCCAGTCTTATTGTACTATTTGCCCAATATAATTAGATACTTTGTATATCTTTGATCAATCTAATTCTATAAATATATTTTACTTTTGCTAGATACAATAATTTTTAGGATAAATCGTTATGTATCATATACAATATTTATTGGATTAATAAAATATTCAATTTTATTGGATATACTTTCTCAATTTTACTAAATACACTGATACAATTCAAAAGTATTTTCGAATACAATATTCATTTGAGTGGCTTAACAAAGTGATTTTGCTGGATATACATTCTTAATTTTGTTGGGTACAATATACTCTCCAAACCCTTTTCAGATACAATCCAGAAAAGTTCATTTTTATTGTTTTTTACACATTTTAAAAGGAAATGTCTACATTAACTCAATATCCTTAAAATTTACTCTTTCTCATCGACTTTTTTTTAACTGGTGATTTTATTTTCTTACCATTTAATTGCAGTCAATCAATATTTATTTTTGTTGACACTATACTTGAATTCAAATATTCCCATGATGATACATGAATTCAAATCAACAATTATTTATAGAAGTTTGATTTTCCGTTTTCGTTAGCTGAAATTGACGTTAGCAAGTAATAATGATTTTGAAAAACAAAAGCATTGTGAATATATAAATTGTACAATATTTTCACATATTGTATACGAGGAGTAAAAACACTCTATATACATAGAGAATAATGTATAATTGCACTATATGTATCAATTTTTATTTTTATTTTTTTGTTGTTTTTTGCTAAAGCATGAATATGAATGTTATTGAATAGTTATACACATAATATATACATCATTCAGTGTATATATTTAAAAATATATATGAGCTGTATAAACACTTTTAAAGTGTATGAATAATATAAATTCATATTATAATGTATAAATAAAAGTGCATTATTTAATTATTTAAGATATATATTATTATCAAATAAATAGTTTTTTAAAAAAAATCTATTGGACATAACAATATTTTACCTGTAATGATGCCTTTGCATCATTTATCCTTTAATCTTCAAATTATTGTTTCTACTTTGCCATCTTCGATCTTGTGTAAGTACATATTTGGTCAAGAATAATTTTTTTTTACAAATTCAATTCGTTTCTCATGAAATATATAATCTTTGAATTTATTTTATACTAATTTTGTTATTCAGGTAAGGCTACTCAATCTATTTTAACAATTTTTCTTTGAGATTCTTCCTATATTTTTAAAATTATTTGATTTGTATAAATAAATACTATATCTGTTTGCTTCGACTTTGAATGGATTTGAAATTTAGAAATAAATTTTTCTGATAGCAGTGGAAATCAGTGAAAATAAATGAGAGAGAAATGTTAAAGACTATAGGTAATTAATACTTTATATTAGTTATTGGGTTAGCAAAAATGAACCCATCCATTAAACAATAAAAATAACACCTAATAACTTATTTAGGAAGTATAGTTAATACTCTATATTACTTCTTTTTTCCTGATATAATGTACATGTGTCTGAATCTTAGTGAACAATCGTCGATATTAAGAAAATTTTAATTTTGATTTTTATTTGATAAGGCGTTCTAGCAAAGATAGGAAAGTAAAGACATTTTTAAAATATGCACTAGATTTGATATAATGATGTTCGTCTTTTATTTAGAGAAGTTCATTTTATGATTCAAGCAATCATTATTGTTAAAATTTTATTGACTAAGTTTTCGCAAGAGTTCATACAAAGATCAACTTCAAACGATCATATTTTCAAGAATATAAAGATTTAAGTGACCCATAATCTATCAAATTAAAGGTATTTGAGTTTTCTTTCCAATACTGCCAAGTTTGCCTCATTTTGAGTTTGGAGTAAGAAGTCATAGCCATTTTATTAGAGACGTACAAATCTAACTGAGGTTTGCGATGGTTCTATGAGATGATGGCTCTTTTAAGTTTTTGATGGTACACCTCAGTCAGCCATTCATGTCTTTTAAATTTTTCTTTTGAACAAGTGTTCTAAATTTAACTTTTTTTGTCCTTTTATTTGAGTTCCTAATAATATTAATTAGCGGGTGTATTTTTGTCCAATAAACCTTTGGGAAAGTTATTTTAATGTCTCTAAACACATAGGAAATCAATTTTAATTTTCATAATTAAAACTCTCTCCTTCACTCTTAGACTAGAACATTCAAGAATTTTCAAAAAACACATTAAGTTAGAGTTTTCTTTCAAGATTCTTATTCATTAAGGTAAGTTCTTCTCCATAGATTTAAAGCTTTCCAACTCACAGTTCTTCATCTATTCATGAATCTCTAAAAAAAATATTAAATTATAACCATAGAATTTTCAAAGAAAATAAATTCAAGAATTTCAAGAAAAGATTTCTTAATTGTTCTTCTTCAAGTTAGGGTTCTTCATCAAGATTTGTGTAGCATTTAAGGTATATAAGGCTATGTTAGTGAGGAATTAAAATTCTTTCTTACGCCCTATCTACAATTCAAATTAGTAAGATTAAAGCTAGAATTTCTACCCCAAAGTTCATGATTTTTGAATTTTCTTATAATCAGCAATATGATCGAAGATTCAAACCTTTGTGGGTTTTTGATTTATAGTTCATGCTTCTTCTATCACATGGACCATTTCTGACCTAATTTATTCACGAATCTTCTCATAGAATTTCATATGCATTATTTTATGAATGAAGTTCAAAAGTTTCAAGAACGTATTATTATAATTTATTTTATGTGCATTATTTTTTAAGAGCTTGAAGAAAGTATATTTTTGCATCATAATTTATCATAGTTTTTTCCCCATGTTGTTAACACTATTGTTCATAATTACTTACCGATGAACCCTAATAGAGTTGAAGATCGTGACTTTTCATGCATTATTGATGTTGAGAATTGATGGTTTTCATGTATAAAATAAAGTGCTATTTTCAAAATTAAGAATATGCATGTTTTTATGAGTTTTAATTGAGCATTGAGTTGAATGAGGTTTTGGGTAAGAGTTCGCGAGATGTAAATAATTTTTAAAGTGCAACTATTGATAAAACATGATAATGATGTTTTGAGAGGAGGTTCATGTTTAAATTAAAATTGAACGAGACTAAATAAGATAATGATATGAGCACATATTTTAGGAGTAGTATTGAACATCAATTTGAGCAAGAGTATAAATAACTCAAACTCTATAAAAGATGCAACCAACGTGGGTTGTTAGCATAGTGTCACGACCTTCCACTTGACCATCAAGAAATAGAAGGAATCTAGAGTCAATGAAAGACTTAAGGAAGACTCTAGCACAATGTAGTCAAATTTTGAAGATGCTTAGAAAACTCTAAATATGTAGAGCCTTATAGAGTAAAGACTAATTTGCAAATGTTAGAGGACCTGTAAAGTAAATATTATTTATATTGTAGTTCCTAGTGAGTAGTATAAATAGGGGGACCATCATTTGTATGATAATCAAGAGAAAATTGTAAGCAATCTTTCAAATTATAAATAAGTCTTCTCTAGAAAGCTCTTTTGTCTAGCATTCCCTTAGTGATCTAGTAAAAAAAAAGCTTACTTGAGCTTACAAGTTCTTGAAAGAGTCGTGAGTAAGTTGTCGATGTCGCACAGAAAGTTTAATCGAAGTCTAAGTCTATGACAAATTGGAGTCAGAGCAAGGTTGTTACTAAAGGAAAATGACAAGTGAGGGAGACATCACCAACACTAACGCCACCATCGTTAGGCCGGATGTCAAAAAAAAAGCAATGAAAAGGAAAGAAGAACTCTAAGAAGAATGAGAAAATGTCGTTCGAGTTTGCACCAAGCAACGCCCTCACATCTTCTCGCCCTTGGCTACTAAGTTAAGTGACGATGATCAAGGTGAGCAGCTCATGGATGTGACGTCCGGAATCAAGTGCATTGCAAGGGTGGGTGCCGCTAGACAAGCTCTATAGATCTTACGCAAGTTCTTGAACAAGTTTGATGGCAAGTTCAAGACTTTGGAGGACCTCATCCTTGAGAAAAATGAGAACATTTGAAAGGAGTTGGATGGCGGAAGGCTGCCAAGCACGAGATGAATGAGACTATCACTTTCTTAGAGTGTCAGCTCATAGATGCTCTAAGCATGATTGAGAGTTGAGACCATGAAGACCGAAATTAAGGCATTTAAGAAAGATATCAAGGAGGGAAGATATGTGACGTCTGGTAGACATAGGGAGGCCAGGATTGAGGCTCCTAAGCCACCCATGTTCAAGGATTCTCGCAACACATAGGAGGTAGAAAACTTCCTTTAGCACTTAGATAATTATTTTTAGTGTAACAAAGTGAAGAGCGACAAGACAAGGTTTAATACAATTATGCTATACCTCACAGAGATTACCATGTTGTGGTGGAAGGAAAGGAGTCAGAAATGAAGCAGGGGTTTTACACCATTATACATAGGAGCAATTCTGAATTGAGTTCAAGAAAGCCTTCTTTCCTAATAATATCATTTATAAGGTAAAATGAAAGTTCAGAAAGTTGGAGTAAACAGGTAGCATAAGGGCATACACGAGGGAATTCACTATCCTCATGCTTTAGATTCCCAACCTTAGGATGGGCTATAAATTAGGCCAGGACAGGGATGAAACACCGATAAGTTAGGACTATTGATAAAGCCATTACACAAGTAGAAGCTTTGATGGACTTTTGGAATGACAAGCATGATAAAGATAGAGAAGGGGAGACGAGAGGTAGTTACGACCAAGATAGGGGAGATCGTGGCAAAAGTAAGGATAAAAAATCATATCCCAATAATTATGACACCTATAAATCTAATAACAAGAAGTTTGAATGTTTAAGCGATTGAGAGAAAAAAGGAACAACTTGCCAAAGGGAATGGATGCTAAATATGCGGTTGGTCGCGTGTCTATGCAAGTACTACAGTACCTTGGAGTTATATTAGGGAAATGGAAAAAGAAAAATGCATAAGAACTAGGACAAGGTGTAACACCTGGCAAAATTATCAAAATACCCCTAGAAGAGATATATGCACATATCACGTCCTCCCACGCTTCGATAGAAAATCTGAAGCCGTATTTGCGATCAACATGAAAACTTGAGTGGGAAAGTGGTCTCGGTTGATTTTTAAAGCAATCAGATCAAAAGATAATTTTTTGATACGAAAATGCGAACGAGTAAGGGTACGCGATAGGTGTGCGACGCACACCTGCCGCGGACCAACACTTGATTTTATTCCAAAATTTTTTAATTGATTAGAAATCTCATTTGGAGAAATTTTAGCGAAAAATACCAAAAACAAATCCTATCCACGTCGCGGACCCCATGTCCCGAGATAAACTTTTTTTTGAATTTTATGAGGGGCATTCTAGACTTTTCCAAACCCCTCCTGGACTAAATATATGATCAAAATGGGTCATTTTAAGGGTAAAAAGGGTTTTAAACTCTATTCTAATTACTTTCTAAATCCTTGGAAAAGACTAGGGCTAAATAGAAGAGAAGAGGAGCGAGGAATGGGGGAGTTCGAAGAGAGTTCCCTAAGGTTGATTGTCCAAAGGTTCAATCCAGGTACGTAAGGCTAAACTAAAGCATGATATTGTTCTCCCATGTGCCCCATAAATGGTCATAGATGAGTTGAGAGTCCATGAGTCTCCATACATGATTCTTGAATGGTTTCTTGGAGATTATTCTTGAAAATTATATTAATTACATGCATTTTCATATGTTGGTGATCATCCTAAACTTGCTTTCTTGAATTAAATACTTTTCATGAGATATTGTATAACCCTACATGTTAACTTTTCAAAATATACATGAATGAACCTAGGGATTGAGTCTAGAGCCTTGATTTGGGAATGTCGATTGTGATTGTGATGTGAGAATGATGATGAGTTTTTGAATTTGATAGTACTGTGAGTATCCATAAATGATCTCTAATGATTTATCCATTCGATTGTTCCCTAATGATTGTCCTAAGTTTGGGCTACTGATTGAGATGTTGATTGATGAGATGATGAGAGTTTCTATGAGACTGATTGAATGACAAGTGCCTTTACAAGGATGATTTAGATGATTTGATTGGATTAATTATCTTATGAGCATTGAGTCTTGGGAAGAGCATCAAACACCAAAATAGGTAAAAATAAAATAAACTCACACTCATTAACTACGTTGCCAAACGTAGGTGAAGATTAGAACCATCACATTACATTGAGGTGCCCTCTTGATAGAGTCCCTGAAACAATAAAGGATTTATTGATTTGCTAGAGTCCCTAGTGGATTCGATTCGTTCTCTACCTGAAAAGTACATAACGGTCGTGGCAACAACGACGACTTGTTATACAATCACTAGCTCATAAGTGATTATTGTCGGATAAAAGAAACTCCTAGAAATTTTTCACATTGAGTACTCTGATTCGAGATGAGATGAGATGAGTTCCTTTGAGACGAGTCTGATTTGATTGATGAGGTTTGATTGGTTAATAAGTCACTTGTCTACTTTTTATTCTTGCTTTAGATAGACATTTGACATTCTGATTTGGTTATTATTCTGAGTTGATGTTGTTCCATATTATTCTACATGTTCCTGTTTCATTCAGCTATTTTACATAACATACATTATATGTATTGATGCCACTTGGCGCGCATCATTTCATGATGTAGATACAGGTGTTAGGGATCATCAACAGGTGCATCGTTGAGGATTTGAGATATTCAGTTGATTGGTAGCCTCCCTTACTTTGGAGGATTCATTATATTTATTTCATCTTGCTTATAGAGTTAGACTTGATTAGCTTTATTTTTAATTAGAGATAGTCATGGGTCTGTAATTGGCACGTTTTGATAGTAATAGAGGCTTTATAGACTAGAGTAGAATGTTGATGTTGAGACTTCTTGAGCTAGTTTCTTTCTAACTAGCCCATTTACTTATTATATTATTTTGAAACTAGATGAGATAGCCCATTACTTTCCTTAGTCTTTCACTGATTGTCTTGAGTTTATTGATTGAATGAATGTGATGAGACCAAGTGGTTTGCTTAGGGACTAGCAATAGTCTCTGAGTGCCGGCTACGTCTAGAGTATCCTCCCGAGGTGTGACACAAGATTAAGGCACAATGAAATTAGGCATGATTGAACTGTGTAGAGCTATCACAAAGAAATCAAGGAAGTCAAAATAATATAGTGCACAATAAGTGGGCATTACGATCAATACTATGGTTGATATAGGTGCAGAGGTCAATATCATGACCAAATCAGCATCTACTAAGTTGGGACCGAGCTATAGTCTGAGAAACACTCGCTTGAAAATGGCCAATGCCCCACTAATTCTTGTGTGCAGAGTCACCCATGGAGTAGATATCACATTAACAAGTGTCAAGGTAAGACTAACTTCAATGTTGCCCCCTTAGATATCTTTGACATAATTCTTGGACAAGAATTCTTCTAAAAATGTAATATGATGACCGATCCCTATCTCTAGCCACTCTTGATCATAGAGTAAGAAGGAGCATGTATGGTGCCCCTAATCAAGGTGTTAAAGTTAAAAGGACAGGTTTAACTTTTGACTATGCTTATGAAGGGAATCAAGAAGGAGAGGTTGATATCCTTGAAACCAATTTTGAGAGAGACAGAGATAAAAATTTATTGCCTTGTTCCACGATCATTAGAAGGAAAGATCATTGGAGAAAGTCAAGCAGAAACTAAGACAAACAGTCACAACAATGTTCCAGGTTCAAGGGAAAGGGCAATCTCTAAAAGAGGCCACATGAGAACGGTATGAAGACCTATGGAAGTTCAAGGACAAAGTTCGGGAGTCCTAAAATAGTAGTGTGCCGCGATCATCACCACAATAGATGGAAGAGAATGTCACGATCCACCACTTGACCATCAAGAAGGGTAAAGAATCTAGAGTCAATGAGAGGTTTAAGAAAAATTCCAGAACAATGTAGTCAAATCTTAAAGATCCTTAGAAAACTCTACATATGTAGGGTATTCTAGAGTAGGGATTAAGTTGTAAATATTGAAAGATTTATAAAGTACCATTATTTACACTTTAGTCTCTAGTGAGTAGTATAAATAAGGGGCTATCATTTGTAAAGCAATCAAGAGAAAAGTGTAAGCAATCTTCCAAGTTATAAACAAGATTTCTCTAAAAAGTTCTCTTGTAAAAAAAGTTTACTTGAGCTTATGAGATTGTAAAAGAGTCATGAGTAAATTGTCCAGTGTCGCACAAAAGTTAGTCAAAGTTTAAGTCTGTGACACTAGACTCTCTTGTCCCAAAAGAGGACTTTTATATTGAATCTATTGATGTGATATCCTTTATCCTAGTAAGTATTAGATGGATATGACAACAACATCTCTTCGTTATATCTTCACTCACTCATAGGTGGTAGTTGTCGATTAAAGAAACTCCCCAATATATATCTCTATGTGTGTGTCTATCTGTCTGTCAGTCTGTGTGTTGAAAGTATTTTTTTATTTTCAAACTTGCATATTATATTGAGTTGAGTTGAGCTATATTTTTGTCATTGATTATACTTGAGCATGTTTCTATTCAACCATTTTACGTATCGTATATTCCAGGTATTGACATGATTCAGCGGTGCATCATTTTATGATGTTGATTTAGGTACTCATGATTGTAGACATTTCTGCAAGACTTCTATCTATCAGCAGAGGTGAGACCTCATTGTATTCAGAGGAGCTCTTGTCTTTGAAATCTTTTTTTAGTTGTTAGTAGTTATTTGAGATAGTCAGGAATTTGTCTTAACACCTTCTTATGAGTTAGATAAAGGTTTCATAGACAGGGTAGAGTTGAGTAAAAAGATTCTTTCAAAATCTATTTTTTAAAATCATCATTTCATCATTGAGTTTATGATGTTGAGTAGCAGGTTACTGAGAGTATTTCAAATCTGTTATTTACTTATGAATGATGATACTTTTAAATGCCTATTTGAGTTAATTTTCTATTGAATCAATTCTTTCGCTGAGTGAGCCAATCAGACTAAAGGTTCGTTTCGGACCAACAATTCTTTTAGTACAGATCACGCCTAGATTATATGCTCGGCACGTGAAAATTATACTTAAGTGTTATCTTGCTATTAGTGTTTAGTCAACCACAAAGAATTGATGTGAAATAAAGGGATTATAAATGAAAGTTTTTATTTGAGTTCAAATATTATTATTCTTTACCTTTTAAATATTTTTAAAAATATTCTCCATACAGCTATACAAAAAGTAAAAATATGGAGTGTCGATTGGTTATCTTATGAATTTGATTTGAGAAAGGCTATTTTTACTATTTACAGATCAAAATAATTTGAGAAAGGCTATTTTTACTATTTACAGATCAAAATAAAATTAGTAGCAATGTATGAAATAGTAAGGAAAATAAAACTTTTATGGAGATTAAAATATAAGAAATCGTGAAGAATAAAAAGACCCACTTCAATTTGTCTAAAGTTTTCTCAAAATGAATCTAAATATTCATATTTTTATTTTTCATTTTGCTAAAATAAAAATTAAAAAACTGATTTCTTAAATAATTATGGCATTATCAACTTCTTGATGATGCTTCATAAAGCTTGATTGGTAAGAGCAATAATATTCTGTAAAAGAAGTTTAAGACAATATCTTATAATAGTCTTAGAATAATTTCTATATCATAATACTACATAAATTAATAGGTCAAACGTATTTTTAGAGATATTTCGTTTATTTAAATTTATATAATTTAACGTAAATTTTATTTGCTTTTTGAGACATTTATATGTTAGAACTTTTTAAAGCAAAATGCATGAATTGAATTATTCACAATATGTCAGTATTTCTAATAAAAGAAAATATGAAGGTTATTTAGGTTGGGTGTTTTGAAAGTTGATAACTTTAATAAATGCAGAAATAAAATTATAAATATGTAAGTATTCTATCGATATCATGGGGATTAAGAACGAGTCTTTTAGTACAATTATAATAAAATATGAAAAAAAAAATTCTGTAGTATAAAGAATTTGATTTATTTTAAAGGTAATCACACAAATGACATATTGATCATATATTTGGCATTTTTAAAAATTCTTTAAGACTTTGGTTATGTTTTTCTTCTTATATAAGAAATAAGGAAAGATGAAATATTTTAATGTTCATACCTCCTCATTAATCAATTAATATGCAATTTAAATTTTCAATAATTATATCCTTTCATTTTATTATGTTATTGAACTCTCCAATAAGGGATAGTTGCAGATTGACTAAGAAATAACTAGAAGGATAAATTAGTGTAGGTTGGATCAAACTTGAAATGGTATATTTTTTTCCTTAATATAAACATCATTCTAAATGGTAACTTCCTTTGCGAATGTGAATGAATGACATATATATAATAAAAAAGTTCTTGTATTCGACATATTGAAAAGATACTAAAATAATCTAATCGCAAGATTCATGTAATTCCTAGTTTTAATAATTTTATCTCCTAATAGGTTAAATATTAACATAAAAAGTATAGAATAATTATTGAAATTTTTCCTTATATTAAAAGGAAAAGCTAGATGTCTATTTCATCGTCTCAAAAATGATGTATCGTATAAGTAATGGATATAAAGTACTTCATAATGATACTTTTTTGACACACTTGAGAGCGTTATTATCAAGAGGTGAACATCTACTTCTATAGTTAAGGAAATAAGAACCCCAAATAAGAGAAAATCGCAGTGCATCACTTCCTTAAAGCAAAAACCATTCAATAGATGGTCCAAATATATTCTTAATTTAATATAAGCTCTCAAATAAGTAGTAAGCAAAAAAGAGTCAGATGTGTCTTTAGAGAATGCAAAGTTAAATAAATGTATCATTTGTTAGCAGCTTAACATTTCTTAGCATGTACAAGTTTAACATTTGCATTAAAATGGGATAGAAAAACTTAACATGTATTATTTGATTAGAAAATTACATAAAAAGACTTTTATGTCTAGATAATTAATAATAGTAATATATTTATATATGAAAATTCAAAAAAAAAATTATTATAAATCATTAGAATTAACAACTTAAAATATTTAAAAAAAATATAGAAAGTTCAATTAACATTCGAGTGTCACATAAATAAAGATAGATGAATAACAATAACATATTATTTAGAAATTATGTAAAAAAAATACTATCATTCACATACTTAATAATTTAAAATATTTAAATATCATATTAAAATTTAATTAACTTTATAAATTCTATCTGCATCACATAAACTGAGACACAAAATAATAGATATTAGGCTCGTGATAGCACGGGCATGGGTATCTAGTGTATTCAAGAAAAGTGAGGAACTTAAATTTTAAGGTATAAATAATCAAATTATTATCGACAGAAATGATCAAGAATTTTATAATAAAGCTTTTTTATTTTTGAAACGTTTATTAGTTCAAATATTTATATTTTTTTAAACTATGAAATTATGATTTGATATTTGTAGAAGCAACCCTAAAATGCAAAGGTGTGAGATATTTAAGCTATTGCCTTCCTATTTTGCAACGACTTTAACAAACATCCTTGAAAATTTCTGAAAATTATCAATTCACTCTTTCTGAAAGTAATAGCTTCGAATCTTACTTAATTCATTGGTATGGTTAGTTTTTGCATTTCGTTGAGAAGTGAAAGGTTATAGGCGTTTTTGGGTTTTAAGGTTTAGATAGTTCAAAAGGTGAAGTTTTGTATCGTTTGAAGTTTTGAGTCTTAAAAAAGAATTTCATTAGTAGTTCAAGAATTTGAAAATTAGTCTAGAAGTATCTTTTTCTTTTAGGCTTGAGGCTATTTTGTGGATTTAAGGTCCAGAGTTAGAAGTTTGATTAAAAATCAAAAAAGGTTTGACTTTGGTCAATGTTTCAAGTTCGGTTGCTCAAATTGCATTTCTGATCATCCTGTTGGTTTCAGGAGGTGATTTTAGGCCTAGGAGAGACATTGTCATATTTTTAAAAAAATTTTATGGTCTTTTTGAGTTTTTGATTAGTTCGATTATGCCTTCATTAGATTTCGAGTCAAAAAGACTTCGAATTTAACTTTTAATGATTTCATTGAGTCATAATTTAGTGAGATAGCATATATAATTTGTGTATATAGGCTTTCGAACGAATTTCGATGGTTGATTTCAAGTTTTGGATGTTGGTTGAAATTTTTGTTGAAACTTAGTGCATGCAAGTTCTGCTTAAACGGATTAGGTCCCGCTAAAGTGATAGCCCCTTTTTAGACAGGGTTTGCTTGAGTGCACCAGGTCCCGCTAAAGAGATAGCCCTTTTTTGGGCTAGATTCGCTTAAGTGGACCAGATTCTGCTAAAGCGATGAGGTGGGGTTTGTTTAACTGAATTAGATTCCACTAAAGCGAAACCCTCAATTTGTTCCGGTGTCATTTAAGTGGCCCCTTGATCGCTTTTGCAATAGATAAGAGTGACTTTTGGGGCTGAAGCCTGAAAAACACTTCATTTTCATCATTTTTAAATTTCAAATCTTTAGGGGGCCATTTTCCAAGGGAATTTATAAGGAATTTTATTGAGTAAGTGATTTTCAATCCGAAATTTTTATTTTCTATCAAAAATTTTGTGATTTCAATTTGAATTTCTTGATTTTTTTTTTAACTTGATTTTCGGGAGGTTTTTCATGGAACTTGAACTTGAGAACTCTGAAAATTTCTAACTCATTTTCAATACCATTTTTACGAATTTTTCAATCATGAGTCCCTAATAATTAGTGGAACCTGATTTTAAACTCAATTTTTAGATTTGACCTTTTTCAAAATTATTAGGTTTTGGATGATTTTGCCCCCGATTTTCAAATCTTACAATATGATTATCATTAGACTGCTTATGTCATGTATGTTTCATTTTTGAAGTGGGTTATCATTTTAGAGGTTGATTTTGAGGTTAGTTCATCCAGTAAGGATGTTCGGGTGCTATTTGATTGAGATAGATTTAGCTAATCCTTCTTTGGACTAGAATTAGGTAATTGAGTATCCTTATGTTGTAGACTATGTGATAGGATAGTACATGATTGGATTAATGTATTGTGATACTCATGATGGAAATTTTATTGATCATTGTGCTTGTTCATGAAATTGTACTATATTAGGGGTTTGAGACCTATGAGTTATGAAATAAGATATTTTGATAAATCTTTGGCAAAATAAAATACTTTGAGAAATAATTGTGAAACACAAAATACTTCGAGGAATGATTTGTAGAATGTGATATCTTTGTGAAATGATTTAGAAATGTGATCTTAGGAAAATGGTTTGTGAAATGAAAATGTGTTGAGGCATAAGATGATTGAGTAATGATTCACTTGAGAAGAATTATGTCATATTTTGATAACTTAAATATATCCTTCAACGATTGTTGCTTGTTTTAAAAGAGTTTTTCGCCATTGATTTTTTAAAAAGGTATTTTTTTTGGAGAATTTTATCATCTGGAGACTTATGTTTGGTTGTTATTTTCTTTATTTGTGATATTGACATACATTAATTCTCATGCATTATACTATGGAGACTTGAAATGCTGAAACACTTTTTGGAAAGAAAAGGTGACACTTTTAAAATCTTTGACCACATGTGGTGGCATGAAAATTGATATATATTGGGATTATGTGTGAGGTATATGGTCTACGAGACCCCTCGAGTCCCCTTAGTTTATGGAGTTGTTGCTCGATGAGGGCGTATATCACAGGTTGTGCGACAGTCTTGATTCCACCAATATGATTCACGCATTGCATTGCATATATTGTACCTATTGTGCTGCCTGATATTGTCTTGCTTGTTATTTATGAGACTATGTGATTTGCTTTTATTTGCGTCGTTCTATATGATTTGGCAGCATCGATGTTGGACTGATTTTTCTGTATGCAGATGGAAGTGTTTCTAGTTTATTACATCATTTACTTAATTCCTAATACCCAACCGGTTAACCTACCAGGTACAAATTATTTATACTCACTCCTATTTTTGCATCCCCTTTTGGTTTCAAATTTTAGAAAGGGTTACTTTCACGGAAATTAATGATTCTAGCGGGGATCCTATACCAGGGTTGGTAGTGAGATCCACTGATTTCGGTCTACTACTAAATTCTATCATTACTTTGTAGTCTTTACTTTATTTCAGAGACTTTGTGATTTGTACTATTCCAGTCATTGTATTAGGTGCTCTTTATACTTGTAACACCAGATTTTGGTATTATAATTCATTGTGTTTCATTTTTGCTTTGTAGCTTGCCTTCTATCTTGAGAGTCTAGTGTATGTTTGTTTTTTGGCTTACACATCAGGATGGGTGATTTGGGATGTGTGCTACCATGACCTCGAATTTTGGATTGCAACATATTTTTAAGTTACTTATCATGATTTTCTCCTCAGTTATCTGACTGCATAAAATAATATATCTAAATATTTGATAAAACAATTAAATAAGAGAAATAAATTAATTTAATTTCACAAATCAAATAAATTTTTAGTGTTATGAGATTTAATTTAAGAAAAATCTTTGAAATTATTTCAATCAAAATTATTAAGATGGTAACTTTTAAGCACTATATAGAAAAATATTGACACTCTTATTATGTTTAGAAATCGAGATAAAATAAATACTTATTAAAATTACGACAAGAACATGATTGGGTAAGCCGTCAACAATCTATATATATAAAATGTAAAATGTGACGGTAGATTGAAACACAAGCGCTATATAGATTGTTTCGAATCTATCACCTAATTTATTCGCCATATTTTCTGTTTAAGTAACCCTAAATGTTGATAAAGTAGAAATTTATTTTATTTGACCTATGGATGTCTTAATTACCACATATTCATAAACCTTTATCGTATAGTAACCCTTTTTTAGATTTCAATGCTTCTACTAATTTTTCTAACCTCCTTTTTATAATGACTCATTTTAATAGTTTATTTAACTGTATAGATTAGTGTAATATCGTATTTCAAATATAGTAGTTTTTATTCCACCCTACTTAATACTATAAATATTTTCTTCTTGATCAAAAATTAGGACAAGAATGACTCTATTTTTTCTCCTTATTTACCTAATACTATTTAATTTTCAATACTTAAATTATATGAATTTGGCATAATATCTAGGCAAGCCTAATGCACTAAAACTCTCGTTATAGGTAGGGTCTGAGCAAGGGCCCGACCACAAGAGTGTATTGTACCTATAATGTTGCTTGATATTGTCTTGCTTGTTGTTTATGAGACTATTTGTTTACTTTTATTCGCGTTGTTCTATATAAATTGACAATATTGATGTCAGAATGAGTTTTTCTGTATGTAGGTGGAAACGTTCCTAGTTTGTTATATAGTCTACTTAATTCCTAATGCCTAGTTGGTTAAACCTACTGAGTACATATTATTTGTACTCACTCCTACTTCTGTATCCTCTTCAGGATGCAAATTTTAGAAAGGGTTACTCTCGCGACAACCGATGATTCTAGTGGAGATTCTATACCAGAGTTAGTGGTGAGGCCCAGTTATTCTGGTCTACTACTAGATTCTATCATTATGTTGTAGTCTTTACTTTATTTCAAAAGACCGTGTGATTTGTACTATTACAATCATTGTATTAAATGTTCTTTATACTAGTATCACTAGGTGTTGAAATTGTAATTCATTGTGCTTCATTTCTTGCTTCGTATCTTGACTTCTCTCGTAGAAGTCTCATGTGGTTTTTTTTTGACTTACACATCATGGTGGGTGATTTGGAATTTATGTCTGTAGACATTGAAATTTTATAGGACTCTACAAAATTAGTCCTGTTTTAGTCAGGATTAACCCGAAACCCTAATTCATGCTTATATAAAGGGTATTATATTCCCTTAAAAAGACATCTTAAAAGAGATCAAAATATGCCAGAATCTTCTTGATAATCAAATACTTCAAGCAGATTCATACAAATTTATGAAGATCCATACAAATACTTTTGTGGAGATTAACTCCAAATCATCCTAGTTCAATAAATACGCCATTAACGGCCCTCAAATCATGAAGAAATCTTATAAGAGAAGAATTAAGGGAGGAATAGATTTGTACCTACATCGTCATGACTAATATTATGTTTCTTCATATTTTATTTGTGATTGTAATTTATTTTTTATCTCTTTAAAATTTATCATAAACAAACTGGCACGCCCAATGGGACCAAATCTGCCTTCATCTCTTCTCATAAACCAAATTTGTAAATCTTAAGCTACAAAATCGCGAGTACTTTAAGTCTCGTCTTAAAGTTTCATCAAGTCTACGCTTCGACAGTCTTAAAGCTGGGGGCATTTGTAGGCATTGAAATTTTGTAGGACTCTATAAAATTAGTCATATTTCAGTCAGAGTTTCTTTGAGGCTACTCTACTCTAAACCCTACTTCATGTCTATATAAAGAGTATTATATTCCCTTGAAAAGACATCTCAAATATCTCCTAAAAAGATCAAAATCTTGAATATCCCCCCAAATTCTGGGGTATTCATAAAGAGATCAAAATATGCCAAAATCTTCTTGATAATCAAATACTTCAAGAAGATCCATACAAATCTTTTCATGGAGATTAAGTTCAAATCATCTTAGTTCGATAAGTACACCACTGAAGGCCCTCGAATCATGGAGAAATCTTATGAGAGAAGAATCAAGGGAGCAATAGATTTTTACCCACATCGTTATGAATAAAAGTATATTTTTTCATATTTTATTTGTAATTGTAATTGATTTTTCATCACTTTAAAATTTATTGTAAACAATACCATCATGATCTTGAATTCCTAATCATGATATATTTTTTAAGTTGCTTATCACGATTTTCTTCTCAATTATTTACCACATAAAAATATATCAAAATATTTGATACAAAATAATTAAAATAAGAGAAATAAATTTAATATCACAAATCAAATAAATTTTTAGTTTTATGAGATTTAATTTAAGAAAAAATCTCTGAAATTACTTCAATTAAAATTGTTAAGATGGTAACTTTTGAACACCACATAGAAAAATATTAACTACCTTATTATGTTTAAAAATTTAGATAAAATAAATACTTATTAAAATTATGAAAAGAACATGGTTGGTTAAGTCATCAGCAATCTATGCATACAAAATGTAAAACATGGTGGTAGATGAATCAGCAATCTATGCATACAAAATGTAAAACATGGTGGTAGATGAATCACACATGCTATATAAATTGCTTCGAATATCAACTATTTTTATTCGTCATATTTTTTGTTTAAGTAGCTCTAAATGTTGATAAAGCAGGAATTTATTTTATTTGACCTATAACGGTCTTAATTACCCCATATCCGTAGACCTTTATCTTATAGAGATCTCAATTAAGTTACAACACTTTTACTAATTTTCTAACCTCTTTTATGATGACTCATCCCCGAGTCATCTTAGTAGTCATATAACTATATAAACTGACGTAATGTCGTGTTTCAAATACAGTACTTTACTTAATACTATAAATATTTCCTTCTTGATCAAAACTTAAGGATGAATCTATTTTTTTCCTTATTTACCTAATACTATTTAATTTTTGAGATTCAAATTATATGAACTTGGGCATAATATCTGGGCAAGCGCGATGCACTAAAAATTTCACTATGCCCAGAGTCTGGAATGGCCCAACCACAAGGGTTTATTATACTTACTGTGCTGCTTGATATTGCCTTGCATATTATTTATGGGACTATGTGTTTACTTTTATTCTCACTGTTCTATATAAATTGGCAGTATTAATGTCGAAATAGATTTTCTATATGCAGGTGGAAACGTTCCTAGTTTATTACATAGTTTACTTAATTCCTAATATCTAGTCGGTTAAACCCATTGAGTACTTATTATTTGTACTCACTCCTACTTTTGCATCCCCTTTGGGATGCATATTTTAGAAAGAGTTACTCTCGCGACAACCGATGATTCTAGTGGAGATTTTATACTAGAGTTGGTGGTGAGCCTCAGTAATTCTAGTCTATTACTATATTCTAGCATTACTTGGTAGTCTTTACTCTATTTTAAAGATCGTATGATTTGTACTATTATAGTTATTGTATTAGATGCTCTTTATACTTATAACACTAGGTTTATAAATTGTAATTTATTGTGCTTGATTTCTTGGCCTTGTATCTTGACTTCTCACTTGGGAGTCTCATGTGAGTTTGCTTTTTGACTTACACATCAGGGTGGGTGATTTGGAATGTGTGTCATCATGATCTCATATTCTAGATCGTGATATATTTTTTAAGTTGCTTATCACGATCTTCTCCTCGATTATTTAATAGAGTAAAAATATATCAAAATGTTTGATATAAAATAATTAAAATAAGGGAAATAATTTTAATATCACAAATCAAATAAAATTTTAGTGTTATGAGATTTAATTTAAGATTAAGATGGTAACTTTTGAGCACATATCGAAAAACTTTAGCAATCTTATTATGTTTAAAAATCTAGATAAAATAAACACTTACTGAAATTATGAAAAAACTTGGTTGAATAAGTCATCAACAATTTATACATATGAAACGTAAAATATGGTGGTAAATGAAACATGCGTGCTATATAGATTGCTTCAAATCCATCACCTAATTTTATTCGTCATATGGTTTGTTTAAGTAGCTCTAAATGTTGATAAAGTAGGAATTTATTTGATTTGCCTATAACGGTCTTTATTACCTCATATTCGTAGACCTTTATCATATAGAGATCTCAGTTAAATTACAATACTTCTACTAATTTTTTAACCTCTTTTATAACAATTCATCCCGAACCATTTTAGTAGTCATATAACTGTATAAATTAACGTAATGTCGTGTTTCAAATACAGTACTTTTCGTTCCACCCTACTTAATACTATAACATATTTCCTTCTTGATAAAAAATTAGGAAAAGGATGAGTCTATTTTTGTCTTATTTTAATCGTTGAGATTCAAATTATATTAACTTGGCATAATATCTGAGATGTCCATGTGTACTTACGTGTTAGATAATTATTGGATGCACCGATGTACTATGGTACACCTGCTGCACAGCAGATATAGAAAACAAATAAAGCCCTAAGCTTCTCCCCCAAAACTTGCTTTCGCAAATCCAAATCCCCGCAGGAGTTAGGGTTTTCTTCCTCAAGGTTTCTGCTTTGTTCCTTTTATCTCTCTCTGCTTTATACAAATTTGCTTCTTTTTTGGGTATGAATTGTCCTTGTAAACTGTAGACAGAAGAAAGCATGGGGGATGCCTATTGGAATCGTCAACCGCAGCTTCCTCAATCTGCTGGATTGCTCAAACGGCCTCGGACTGACTATGGTATATAAATTTAAATTTTTTCCTACTACTTGTTCATGCTGCTTTGAAATTGGCTTGTAATCATCGCTTAAATTGCTAAAGATTGTGAAATCCTGGAGCCATTTGTGGGTTTTCAGTCATGGGGAACTACATTTTGATATTTGAAATAGTTGAAGTTGTAGATTGATGCGTGATGGGATTTTGAAGAAAGTGAATTTCGTTATAAGTTAGATGGAAATGTTTCTGTAGGACGTGTTAGGTTTTTATGAACTTTGGAGACAGTGAAGAATCTAAAGTTTGATTGAACTGAAAATGATAAATACATTTTTCTCCTCATGTAAGTGGTGGTGGTGGACTAGAGTTTATCATTAAGGAGGATCAAAAAATATAAATGTTGTGTCTAAAATTTGAACCTGAAATCTCAAGGTGGATTTTGAAACCCTAAACCACTGAGGCAACCTCTACTCTTGTGTATAGGGGAGTCAAAATCTATATATGTGCATAAAAATAAAAAAAATACCAAATATGTTGGGTAATTTTTTTGCCGAGGGGATTCGGGCGAACACCCTCCCACCCCCTAGGTCCGCCCCTGATGTAATTTTTTGAATGGCTATGGCAATAGGGCGGGTTGGTGTGGGTGAAGCCTTGCCCTTCTACGTATTCGACCTGCCCCGCCCCACCCCATTTGATAATTTTTCTATTTTTTAACCTGCCCTACCTTGCCTCGCCTCGTTCATCTTTTTTACTTTTAAGTTTGCAGCTGTGCACTCTTTTTTCCCTGACAAACCAAATCATCTTAATTATTATCATCCAATGGTTTGGGGGTATCGCAAATGTTGTATGTTCTGAGACTTCAATTGTTCTTCTTACTTGATTTGAATTTGATACATTCTTTACTTCTTTATCAAACATTCAAATTCAAAGTAATTAATTACTGTCCAAACTGGAATTTGAGACTACTGTTGCTTGGAAGTTATTAGAAATTTTGCAAATCCGCAACAAAAATCTAAAAGCGCCCTGCCCCGCCCCACAATAGTTTTTCCCAAAATCTACAACCTGCCCGCCCCGGCCCACTTTCCCCACAAAAATCCAACTCCCCCAGGCCCGCATAGTTCCAAAACTGACCCGCCCCGCATCTGTGCCGCCCCACAACCGCGCGGCCCCCGTTTCCATGCCTATATTTGAATCCCCATTGTGTAAAGGGGTTTCAAAATTGCATTTTGTCACAAGTTTGAGAATTAGGTGTTGCATTCTTGCATTTGTTGAATACCTTTCTTGGGATTCTCGACTCCAGCACAGATGGACCCTTCCTTGGGTTTCCAGGCTCCAGAGAAGACGGAGATAGACAGATTGGAAACATCGGAGAATCCACTGATGGAGCCTTATGGTAATAGATCTCCTTTTATGTAGATTCTCTGTGCATGTAATGAAACGCAAAAACATCGGGAAACTGGAGATCTGTATCTGTAGAGCGTTATCTTGGAAATGGTTAGATTTGGCTCTTAAAATGTTAGGCTAATCCTAATTTTTTGCCGAGGGGACTCAGGTGAACACCCTCCTCCCTCCCAGATCTGCCGCTGATGTAAGTTTTGCATCCGCATGGCGTTAGGGAAAATTTAAATTTAGTAGCAAAGGGGTTTCAAAATTGCATTTTGTCACAAGTTTGAATACAAGGCGGTGCCTTCTTGCATTTTTTGAATCCCTTTGTTAGGATTCCCGACTCTGGTAAGATTGGAGATGGATTGAAGACGGAAGAGTCTAGTGGTCATCTTATGATGTCTTCTGGTAATAATCTCCTTTTATGTAGTTTCTCTGTTCATGTATTGAAACACAAAAACATCAGCAGACTGGAGGTTTGTAGAGCATTATCTTGGAAATGGTAAGATCTGGCTCTGAAAAAGTTAGGTTAATCAATTACATAAGCTTTATGGCCAAATTACTCATGTTTTTGGGGGTGGAGGTTTCTTAAGGAAACAGAAAACTCGATTTGAGGCTGGAGTAACTTTTAGTGACAAGGACATGTCTTGAGTTTTGACCATCCATTCTAGGACTTCCATGTGTAGTTTGTGCATACCAATTGACAGTTATAGCTACATAACATGTTGTATAGCTACTCCTTTTTCTATCCATTTTTTCATTTGGATCTCCTACTTTTTTAATATTCTTGGCACATGTGTGTTGAAACCAAATATGCAGGAATTTTTGGTTTTAGTAAAAGTAAGACACCATTGCTTCTTTGAGATTCTCCCATGCCATTCTTAGTCTTTTCACGATTCACTGAAAGCAGGACAAGAAAACCAAGAAAGAAGAAGTTTGGAAGGTGGAAACCTGAATGTCCGGAAGTTGATAGTTCTTGTGCCAAATGAAGAGGATTTTAGCTCCAAGTTCAAAATTTAACCTGATATGCTGCTTTTCATGATCACTTTGTGGTGTGTTTCGATTGTTTCAACCTTATCAAGTCCCTTTGACCTAATCATAACCAGCTGCAATGAATTCTAATTAGTTGCTTTCTCCCACCTCCCATTTCTTTGTATGGTTATAGTGGTGTTGGATCTTGTTGAGTACTCTTCTGTCTAAAACAGAGTTCTACATCTTAGTTTTACTTCCTCTTCTCAGTTTCTTATTACTGAAGAAGCTCCTTTCGAGAAAATGATTGTCCAATTTCATCTCATTCCTCTTTACCAGCTTATTGTGTTGTGTTTTCAGAGTCCATGCTGGTACTGTATATGCATTCTCCCTGTATTGGTTTTACAGTGGCTGCTGACTTACTATGGCACAAGTCTCCAGTTCTACCTTGAGTCTGATGCTGATTTCTGAAATTGACCCTCTATTTTCATGTCACTGATGATTTTGCTGCGAGAGTTCCCATCAGCAATTGCCCTATATTCTGTACATGTTCCCAGTGGACTATATTCTTGTTTCAATCTTACTGTGATTGCTGTGTATGCTGTGCTTTTATTTGCAAAAAGTCAATTTTTGATCTTAGCTATTGTATCCTTTTGAGGACAAAGTATATGCATGCAAGTAACATTCTGCTCTCACTTTGTTATCTGTTTCGATAAGCATATGTGGTTTGACCATATTTCATTGCAGTACCAGATATGCCACAGTCTGGGATGCCATCAGCTCATGAAGTGCATCATTACTTAGGAAGGAATGATGATCGTGAAGGGCCTCGAGTAGTGGACACATCAATTGGATCAGCATATGATCGTGGTGTACCTCGAGTAGTGGACACTCAGTCAATTGGATCAGCATATGATCGTTATCTGCAGAGTTCGGTAATCACTGAAACTGAGATTGCCCCTACATTCTTCAGGCATGCTTGGATTTCGTGCTAATTTTGGTTCTGTTTCTATTATTCTTCCTCTTCCTCCTGCAGCAACTTTCTTCTCTTCCAGTTGGAGAAGCTAATAACTACAAGGGAGTTGGATTAGCTAGAGCAGGTGGTGGTGGTATTCCTGCCCTTCCTGTTCGTGATCCGCTTCCATCAGCTCGTGGGACAGAGCTAGCACCAAATGGAAGAGCTATGGTATTTGGTGGCCAACTGCCAGTTGAATCTATGCCGAGGCCTCGTGAAACACTACCTCTGCCTCCTGATGCTTCTAACACCCTCTATATAGAGGGACTTCCTGCAGACAGCTCCAGGAGAGAAGTAGCCCGTATCCTTTGAGATGTCATTTACTGAATCATTATTGGACAGTTCTACTTAATTTCTGAATGTATCTGTTGCTTGTTCCCTAACTGCAATTAAAAGATATTTTTCGTCCTTTTGTGGGCTACAAAGAAGTCAGGCTTGTCAGAAAGGAATCAAAACATGTAAGTTGATGCTTATGCCTTTTTTATTAGTATAATTTATCTACCAGGTGGTGTTTTGATAAAAACTTCATTTTGCAGCGTGGTGGAGATCCTCTTATCCTTTGCTTTGTGGATTTCGTAGATCCAGCATGTGCAGCTACTGCTTTGAGTGCATTGCAAGGTGAATTTTTCTAAATGATAATAATTGACTGTCCAACTTCCATTAGTGACTTCTTATCGCAGCTGCAGTGATCTGATCTATGATGATCGCTCAGTGTATGTAGGTGTTGCTAGAGTGTTATTTGAGTGCCATTCTCATACTTTGCTTTTTCTATCTACTGATCATAGTTCAATTTGTTTCAGATGCATGAGTGCTCTAGTTCTGATTCTTCATTCCTGTATATAGTTGAATTGTGGGGTAACCCGTGGAGTAAATCCCCACTTGCTTTATATGCTATCTTCCCTTAGATGTGTATATCCATTGATGACCTCTCCCCTTTGTGCACGTGCAAAGCCCTATGGGCAATGCACCTCAAGGAAGATGAAGCACTTTCTCTTTTGACTTTTGTATGTAGTCCTTGTCTTTGATCTGTCCATTTCCTTCATCCATTTATTGTGTAAATACTACCATAACTGTGTTTAAAAAAATATCGGAATCTATAAAGAAATTCTTTTGTGGTTCCACTTATTACTCCTAAAGGTCTAGATTGACTTGTAGGATTGCTGTTGGGTCTGCCATTCAAGAATGACATTAGTAATGTGATGATACTTGCTGTCGAACATTTATTTAGAGGATGGGGTTGGATGGGGTTACGCTAGCTGCTGCTGTGATAATTGACATGTTCTTGTTCGCTTCGTCCACAGTTTAAATATCTAATATTCCATATTATATTGTGATTCTTGCATTCTGGGGCATTTATTTGTATGACATGCCGGGGAGGCAAATTCTCAATTCTGCTATTTTGGTTAATATACATGATTATATGACACTACTTGCATTCTAGATTTGTTGACAGGCATACCTGCTATCTACAGCTGAGGCATGGTGTCCTCTTTTCTTTGGTTTCTTGCTAAGTTGCTCCTGTACTCTGTTGTCCACTGTTATGAAACTCTCATTGTATTTCTGTTTATGATTGATTGGTTTTTTAATGCTTCCCTGCACTTGCAGATGCACATTTTCGTTGTGTTTATCAGCCCAACTCACGTCAATAACTATTATATTTGAGATTAGAAAAAAGCAGCTTTTGGAATCTAGTACCATCATCTATATGAGGTTTCTTGTGGACTAATGCGATGAATTTGGCAGGTTACAAAATGGACGAACATGACCATGATTCTGCCTACTTGAGGTTGCAGTTCTCAAAGTTTCCAGGTCCAAGGTCTGGTGGCTCAGGAAGTCGTGGGAAGCGATAAATAACATCCACCAGCTTCTGTTTTACATGTTGCTCCGTCTGAATTTACTTATATATTATGTACTGTTACTGGAATGTGAAATTTACCATTGGCTCAACAGTGGGTGCCAGCCATGGTTACAGTAATTTGCTTGCTATTGGTTTTTGAAGCAGGAGTTTTCCGCTTCAACAGGCCTTTAAAGCTAGTGAAACTTTGTCTCTGAGATTGTACAACTTGATAGGTAGACGCAGGTTGCTAGTTTGAAGAAAAAATGCTTAGTTTTAATCCAGACTGGATTTTTAAGAGCTCCTGATGAATGCTGTGCTTCTCGTCTTGCTTTTTTTCCCCCCTCGGTGGGGGAGAGAACACTTGTACTCCGATAAGGGGAAATTTTTCACAAGTGGCTATCCTCTCTACTTTCATCCCTCACTGTTTTTAATTACTTACTGTGCATTTGATGTCATGGTATCAAGGAGGAAGAGGCGATGGTTCACGGAAAATATCATTAAATTACTAGTTTGATGCCATTAGAGGACTGATGGTATGAAAGAGGAAAAGAAAATGCGCTAGTGAAAGCACTATTTAGTTACTCGTTGATATCATAGAGTGTTTTCACTTACTCTGATGCTATCAAGTAGGGAGAGGAAGTGTGGTTTAGTGAAAGCACTGTAATCCGATGGTATGATGATACAACAGAAGTGAGGGCATTGATCATGTGAATAGGAGGATAAGGGGCAGTTGGATAGAATTATTTGGGCTGTGGTCCAATTAAGGTCAATTTATTGGGTTGATTCTTATTCGAGTTTTGGGTCCTCTGTGTTGTCACTAAGCTTAGCTTGAGTTCTAAAGCTTGGGTTATGGTATGATTTAATGTTAGCAAGTTTTCTTTTGCTGTGTATTTGCTAAGCTATCCTAGAAAAGTTCTGTTTCTGGTATAATTGGAATTCTCCTAATATAGAAATTAAGCCTCGCAAATGGGTTAAGTGTGTAAGGTGCCAGGCAAGATCAATTTAGTGGTTGGATCAACTACATAGTAAAGGGTGGAATGACAACTAGTGAAGAACTCTTATGTGGAAGAAGAAAGTTATGGAATTAGAATGTTGTGATGGATGTGTGCATACTAAGAGACAGAATTAGAAATGAGTATATTTAGGACAAGGTGGGAGTGACTTTAGTAGAAGACAAGGCGCGTAAAGTGAAATTGAGATGGTTTAGACACGTGAAAAGAAGATGCATAAATATTTCAATGTGTAGACATGTGAAGTTGACTATGGATGATTCCAAGAAAGATAGAGGTAGATTAAAGGTGTAGTATGAATAGACAAGACATAACATGACACAGTTTTAGTTTATCTAAGATATGATCTTAGATTGAAAGGTGTGAAGTACACATATTAAGGTAAAAGGTTAATAGACAATAGTGCATTTTCTTGTGATTGTTTCAAATTAGTACTCACAACATTGCTCAAATAACTTCTTGTCCTTAAATTTTTATTAAAATAATGTTGTTCTTGTACCTTGATAATCATCTTATTTTGTTTTATTCTTGGTATAGTTTCTATTTATTATTTTTTTGTACTTTCATTATTTTTCTTTTAGACTTTTTCTTTTAGGTCAAGAATTATAAGTAAAACCTTTTTATCTCTAAGATAGAGTAATGTCTGCATATACTTCTCAAGACTTTAATTTTGAAACTACACTGATTATATTATTATTTTCATATCAATTTAAGTTATATTTTTTGCCCAAATTACTTCAATATTTACATGCAAATTGAATTAATAATGGACAAGCTGCCTAGCTAGACGGGTTGTAAGCTTTTTTTTTTCCAATCTTTAATAGGAACCGGTTTATTTCATTAATAATATATGGTTTTACTAACTAAATAAATATATTTTAAGCATTTAAATTTATTTGCTATTAAATTCAATTTTCTTGCTCAACGAAACAAAACTCATATATCTACAATAATTCACAATATTATTCCACTTTCAAAAGAATAACAACAAAAATGTTGCTAATGTAATATGATATAATATAACCTCCAAAAAAAAAAAACACACACACACACAGAGAAGAAAAAGAGATTAAATTTAAAGATTTTCTCTCTCAGAATTTTGAAACACAGCTCCGTAGCTTCCTCAACTTCTTCTCTTCATTTAAATAACACTAATCTTTATTTGGAATACAGTTTAACAAATATAATTATTGTGTAATATGATTATATTCATGGAAAAATCACCTCCTATATACTTTTAAGAGTACATATTATAAATTTTAAATATAGTTTATTATAATTATTAATATTAACAAAGTAATTACATGTTATAACAATGTTCAATTAAATTTTAAAAATTATTTTTATATTAAATAAAATATAACTAATTATAATAAGAAAGAAAAAAATAACTATTACATGATTTTAGGGATTTTATTTTTGGTATTCCAACATGACTCTGTGTATTCCTCTTTTCATATATCTCTTTCTTTTCTTTCCTTTCACATGCACCCGTCTTTCTCTCTTTCGTTCACATCAAAGCAAAACCAAAAAAAAAAAATCCATTGTTAATGTTAATCCGAAAAATGTCTTTTTTTTTTAAATTCAAAATAAATTAAATCGATTTAAAACTTAATTAATTTAAGAGAAAATCAATTTTTTTACAGAAAAAAAACAACAAAGTCGCCGCTTAATTTTTTTTTTAAGAAATTAAGAAAACTTAAAATAATTTTAAGACCCTAACAGAAAAAGTCCTAAAATTTCAGAGAAACGGGTAAGGGTTCAATTTCCAAGAAATTAGTTACTCAAAATGGCCGCTAACACGCGGTTGACCGACGATTAGGAAATTGACTAACTTTTAAAAGATTTGATTGATTTTTGAAAAGTTGACTAATTTAAAAATTGACTAATTTTGAAAGAATTGACTTAATTTAAAAGACTTGACTAAATCTAAAAAATGACCAAATTTGAAAGACTTGACTAAATTTGAAAAAAAATATACTAATTTTGAAAAATTGGACTAATTTTACAAAAATTGAATAAGTTTAAAATTAACTATCACTCCAGACCAAAAATAAATTATACGAATAATTTCAACACTTAAAAAAATCATTAATACAGAAAATTAACACAAATGGAGGCAATGCTAGGGAAACAATTAGATTAACAAATAATAATACAAATAATGTTAGAGTTACCTATCAAATAATACCAAATATTATGAATAAAATAATAAAACAAGGGAAAATAGAGTAAATGAAAATTGGGCTTGACAGGCTCAGATTCAAATCTGCCCAATTTATAAAATGAACTAGGCCTGCTCAACCCTGTTGCCCATCTATTGCTGATCCTGCTAATGGACTTGTGGCCCACATTTCCTGTGATATACACTAAGTGTATATCGGATGTATATTAGTGTATCTCAGGGTATATATGCTGATTTTATGCCCTCAAAACCTGTACTCCAGCTTCCTTTAACCTTGTAGACTATTCTCCAAAGCCAAGAGAGGGTGGGCTGACTCGAAGAGGAGAAAGTTTGGGCCTCCATGGCCTAAGAAAATGGAAGATAGGATTTAAAAGAGCCCAAAATTGTAGTTCATGCAAAGAAGAAAGAACTAAGGATTA
>JAOTQR010000079.1:17683863-17702825 GCA_025774065.1 Solanum ossicruentum
ATTTCAAATTATTAAGATTAAAAATACGATGACTGATTTATACTGTGGAGGGTAAAAATTGGGTATCAACAGTTGATAGAATTAACTTCATCTGCTCGAAACGGTCAGAAAAGAAAAGAAAAAAGTGCAATTCTTAACAGAACACCCTGATCCAATTATTGAGTCTGATTCGGATTTGAATTTTGTATAGTCAAATATTTCAAAAAAAAACAAAGACTATTCTTATAGGGGAGTCGTGTAAATCTGCAAAGAAAAAAACTAGTGGAACATTGAAAGAAGATTCAAGAATTTCCAAGTAACAGAAGGTAAAATCTGATATTAAAATATTTTTTACTTTAATACTCAATATATTTACTTACTTTTTATCATAGGAATTCGAAAAAAGGATTTGTTTGAATGTTTTTTTTTATAAAATCATTAATACTCCATATACTTTATACTTTAATCTCAGGTTCGAAACAATACTCAATAATTTTATTTACTTTTTGTACCTTGACAATGCTGTATTTTGTTTGAATGTTTTTTTATATGAACTTGGCATTAAGCCTTAGTGCTTTTTTATTTTTTATTTTTGGATACAATTGGTGTGAATATACACTATTCAAACTTGTGCCCACATTTTATTTTCGGCAGTATGCAGATTTATTTTTTGTGTAAAATTGATATGATTGTAGACATCTTTTTGACTCAACAATGTGCGTTTTTTGTTTGAATACTTTTTATATGAAGTTGGTATAAAGTTTTTACTGTACATTTTTGAGATGTTTAGTGTTGTTTTCATATATAATTGGTGTGATTATGTAATTTTTTTGAACATGTTCCTATATTTTCTTTGTGGTATGCAGATTGTTTTAGCATAGTATGAAATTGGTATATCTAGTGATGACTTATGAATTAGTGCAATTTTCTTGGTTTAAAACTAATATGCACATAGAACTTGATATGAAATTGGTATATCTAGCTATGACTTGTTATTAGTGCATCTTTGGTTTAAAACTGATATAAGCAAAGAACTTAAAATCTTCTGTAGAGTGACTGCGGATTATATACCTACGTGTTTATTGAATTTATTAGCACTAGTGTGGTTGATATGCATGATATTGAAATTGATTCAAAATATCACCGGCAAACATACGACGCTTTCTTGTGATAGTATGGAAGACTGAAAAACAGTGAAGGTGCCATTAGCGAGACTGAGGTCATTGGTACAGTTGCCAGCAGATTTAGTGGTCCACAAATTTCAAGAGAAGCTGCTCCGGACACTTCCAATTTTTCAAAGCCAAGACCAAGAAAACCAACTTTAAGATAGTGGCCATGTTGAAAGATTCAATTAGTTTTTGTGAGATATTTAAAGATGCTTGATATTTTATTTAGTATTGTTTTTTGGTGGTATGACTTATTAATTATGTAGGTTGGTTAATTTTGGAGTTCATGAATATTTTTAAAGCTGACAAGATCGATATGCATTTTGGCATAAAATTTATATTATTGTATTTTTAATTACTTGAAATGCTTTATTTTATGTATATGCACAATTACATTAGGGTTATGGTCAACAACTATTGTTTATATTTTGACTTTTATGCAAAACATATTCACATTTGCAGATTTCTTACATAAAACAGAGACGTATCTAGTATATAGAGTGACATAATTTTGGGTTAATAAAATTTAACATGTATAATAAAATAAACATACATTTTTTTTTTTATGTTGATGAGTACATAATCTTTATTCTCAATTTAATAATAAAAGTCAATAAGCAATACTCACACATTAGGCATGCCATTTCGGGGATGCTTACAAAATATTGTAAATATACTCAATTTTTCTAGATATAATGTAAATAAAAATAAATATTTTTTTGAAAGATAAATTTTCATAATTAGTGAATTAATTTGAGAGATTTAAGAAAGCAAGGTTCATTTCAATTTTCTTCTCCTAAAATTGTGTCAGTCATGTTTAATAATTGCTGTTAATTTTCTTTTTTTCTGATTTTTTTCACAAATGAGAAAAATGAAAAAATTGTTATAGGCTGAAACTTTTTATTGTTAAAACTCAAAAAAAAATATTGCCATAATTTAAAATATATTATCTTATAAATGTTACTTATAATTTTTTTCTATATTCAATGTATTTATAATATACACATATTATACTCTATATATACACCAACAATAGCTACAACATTGAGCGAAATTCCCTCTAAGCCGCTTGGCTGAAAGTTAAGATCGTAGAAGTCGATTTTATCGTTTCTAATTTGTTGAACGCTTTTAATATGATATAATGAATTTAATTAATATTAGATAAAGTAAAATCGTATCACAGGAACATTTTAATTTGCAGTACTCTATTTATTGATTTTCTAATTATTTCAAGAATATTTTAATTAGTTGTTGAATCTCATATCAATAATGTTCAGCACGTTAACTTGGATACCATTATCTTGTCCTTGTATATGCATAACTCATTGAGAAGTAAAATGAATATATGTGTTTATATAACTGTGTGTAATATCTATTCTCTCTATCTTAATTCATGTGATTCAAAATATTTTATTTTTTATTATAATTTTTTATATATATTTTAAATATTTTAATTCGATAATTATTGTGATTTATAATACTTTTTATGTAGTTTTTACATATCTAATTCTTATTTTAAAAAATTTGAAGATTCCATCCCCAAATAATTCACAGTCAAACATAAACTGTTTGACTCTCGAAATTCAGTTGTGCCGTATAAATTGGGATAAATAAAGTAATCTTTAATAAAAATATATTCATTCAATTTGTTTAGCCTATTTTTCTTTTTAGTTTATTTAAAAAATAATGTAACTTTTTGTTTTTGTCAATTCTTCAATTTCAACTTTTCACATAACATATTTAATATCACAAGATTACATTTTGATACATTTAAAATATTTTTAATTTATGACTATAAAATTTTATTTTATTTTTATTTGTATCAAATCAAAATAATAAATAAATTAAAACGAGAGAAGTTTGGAAATGCAAACTTGGTGTGAAACCTACTTTGACATAGTCAAGTTACAATAGGAATTTTAAAAGTTACCTAGACCCTTTTGACTACTTTTATCAATTTTCATATACTCTCGAAAATTAACTTGATTAAATTTTTTAAGATTAAATTAAATTGATGAAAATAAAACTCATGTTTATGAAAGAAATTAGCCTAAAGCCCACCTAACAACGTTAACTGCTTGACTTTTCACATAGGACAATAATGTTCTGGTCCAAACTTTTAATATTTGGTCTAATTTCGTACATAGTCAAGATTTAATGTACTGAATTGTTTTTTTTTTTTTTTATCATTTTTTCTTTGTTCTTATCACTTTTTTCCGTATCAAATTTCTAATTCTCTTTTTCCAAGAAATCAAGTATGGGTATTTTCTCGATTAAAAACTACTAGCAATTGCATTTACATCAAACTGCAATACTCTTTTCATCCTATATAATTTTCATCTTCGAAAATCAGTTTGACTAATTTTTAAAATTAAATTAATTACTTTCTCTATTGCATTTTATGTTATACCTTTTTACTTGATATAATGGTAAGGAAAAAAAGATTTTTAAAATTTGTGATCTAAAATAATTCTTAAGATATTTGTGTGGCTGAAAATTTAGTAAGGATAAAAAGAATATTTGAAATTAAATTGTTTTCAATTAGAGTAAGATGACATTCTTTTTTAAGCGAACTAAAAAAAATAAAAAATAGCACATAGAATGAGATAAGGAAAGTGTGATTTAGTGATAAAAATGTATGTGAAGAAATATACCATTTATTTATTGAATCGATGTAAATATTGAAGAATTAAGAATTCATTTTTCAAGACCTATTAAGCCTTTATGTAATTTAAATTGTAACTCTATTATGTGGTCATAAGAACCGGGCGTTGATAGTAATGCAATCATTTTTATCTGTATTGATGTGTAATATTATGATATAATATCTCCTCTTTTAATTAAAAAAAGAAATCTAATCTCACTTAAAAAGTTTTCATAAAGCAAGCAAGCAAACATCTAATATGTGATTAGAAAAGCTTTACTAAAAACAAATTTTGTAAATCAAAGAAGGGGTAAAGTAAGTAAGAAAAAGATCTTGCTTTCTAATTTAACACAAAACCCCACATGCATTTAATATTTTTATTATCTTTTATTGTTTTTTGTTTTTTTGCATGGCATCTTCAACGCTTACACCTACCACAAAAAATATCATTATCCTAAGTGACACAAATCTGATTGGAAAAGATTACTAGTCAAATGATGATTTTTATATAGTTTTTATTATATTTACTTTCCTTTTTTTATGAGTGTATGGAGACTCATTTTTGACTATAATTCACAAATTGTTAATTCCGTGTTTAACGCTAGAAAAATGTGGAAAAGGAGACATGTTACAATAATTAATCAATAAACAATTAGTTATCTTTGAATTGGACTTCTTTTTTGTCTTTTTCTATTTTTTAGTGACCTATTTAATTTTACCAATTTCATCATATTATACATTAATGCTAATATCATAAAATATAACCTTTAATCATAAGGTAATTAATCTAATTATGTAAATATTGTTGACAATGTCATTAGATTGAATTAGCTAGAATCTTGTATAATTCATTTTCAATGGCTTCATGAAAATGCTGAAGTTTTTGTGGGGGGTAGGTCAAATAGATTAGTTTTATTTAATCAATTATGGTTTATTTGGATTAAATTAATGTTACTTCAATTATTGAGCAGGGCTATTCTATCTTTAGATTAAAATAATGTTAATTCCGTGTTACTCGGAGTTTTATAATTGTTGGATTTGATCATTAATATTTATCTCTCCCTCTGTGTGCCCTGCAAATAAAGAAATATTGTTATTCATGTGGTAGTTAAAAAAAGAAGAGGAGATTTATACGTTTTATATCACTTGATCGAAGCTTATAATCATAATAACGACAATATCCAATGGGATCCCTCAAGCTTATAACAACAATAATATATCCAGTGAAATTTCACAAGTGGGGTTTGGAAAGAGTAAAATATATGCAGACCTTACCATTATTTCCTAGAGACAGAGAGACTGTTTCTGGAAAACCCTCGTCTCAAAATCGAATTCTATAAGCAGAACATACTAGATATGAAAAAAAAGAAAAAAAATGATTAAAAATAGAAAACAAATGATAGTATGTGACCGTGAGCAACGGATGTTTTCTCAGTCCCAGAAGAGAACTTAATGTTATTTCTATTTTGGATCCAATGACGTAAGCCTTCTATACCGGCAAGGTATTGGGCGTATGCTGCAACGACATTACTTCGTTGTACTATCACTGGCTCATAGGTGATGGGTGTAGGTCCGAGAAACTTCCATATAGGATTTCTTCTTGATAGTACTCTGATGTTAATGTAATGGTATAGGGTATGTGATGGGTCGTTTGTCTACTCTCTGTTCTTTCTTTAGATAGACATGTGACATGTTGACTAATTTCTATATTGAGTTGATTGTTATTATCATATTATTCTATTTGTTTCAGTTTCACTCAGCTATTTTAGATACCAGTACATTTCACATACTGACGTCCCCCTCTGGGACTGCATCATTTTATGATGTAGATATATGATTTGGAGATCATAAACAGACGCATCGTTGAGGATTTAAGATATTCAGCTGATTGGTGAGCCTCCCTTACTTCGGAGGATTCCTTATATTTATTTCATCTTGACTTAGATTTAGATACTTATTAACTTTATTTTGATTGAGATAACTATGTGTCCATCATTAGCACCACGTGATAGTGATAGAGACTTCATAGACCAGAGTCGAATGTAAAGACTTGTTAAGCTAGTTTCTTTCTACTAGCCTTTTATGATACTATTATGTTGAGACTAGATTAGATGATGATAAGCATATTTATTTTCCTTATGTCTTCTGCTGAAAGTAGATTGTATAAATGAATGAATGTGATGAGGCCAAGTGATTCGCTTGGGGACTAGTAATAGTCTCTGAGTGCCGGTTACGTCTAGGGTATTGTCCCCGAGCATGACACCTAACCTACTAAATCACATGACCAAACACCAACATATCCGTAACTAGCTTATAATCATAATAATCTTATATTTTAATACTTTATTCTATGTAGTTCATTTTGGATTTCTTAATTTATAATTATTATTTTCAATTTGTCACTTTGAATTTAATTGTGATGGCAATTTGAAGTTACTCGAGGAAGATTTAACATATTTTGAATAAAATTTGTGTGGTTGAAATTGATAGAAGGGAATGAGAAACAAAAGAGAATAGAAGTGTCTGAGTCCTTTGTACCATATTTATTATTATTATGTAATATAAATAGGATGTCGGTAATAATTACTTTTTGACTAGGTCAACATAGGTAAGTAAGATCTGCACTTGATCATACCTTTATTTTTATTTTTAAACCAATGGAATCCTATAAGGACATTACTAATTTTACCTTTGTCGGTGATTAAGTTATGCTAATAATCAATTATTTTGCCAATTAAAATGTCAAATTCATTGGATGAACCAAATGAAGTCCTCCACGTATGTCGTCACTAAAAGTATAATTTCTTATAGTAAATACTAATTGACTACGCTTAGCTGGAGGGATCAATTCCACATGTCTTGCCACATCATTAAGAATTTGAGGTGTTAACTCTTGAAAGTATTCGTGGTTTCTTTGATAGAAATGTTTTTGATCTCAAAATATAATGGAGGATATAAGTAATTTATTTCTTATAATTTAGAGTCTGTTTTGATCTTTTTCATTTTTTAATTTACTAATTTAATTTAAAAAACTTAGGATAGGTGAGAAAATTAAACAAGGAGAATCAAATTATGACAATAGAAAAAAAATTTTGCAACAATTATTTAGCATCAATAATATATTTATCGCTATATTATATCTTGAGAGAATAATAAATATGAATATTCATATCAACACTCTATACAAATGTCTAAAGACTTTAACAATTCTAGATGCAAAATTATTATCTTAACTGTTGCTAAATACTTTTTTGAGGTAATACTAGAAAAAAAATCTATTGACATTAAATATCTGCTCTATTATAACAAATCCTCATAAATAAGATGAAAATTCAAATAACCAATCAATCGAGCTATTAAAAATCTCCATTTTTCAATAACAATATATTTTTTTAATTTTTTTTCTTCAACGTAATCGAGTGAAAAAAGAGGCACGTCTTTGGTTTATTAAATGTGTTGACAACTTGGCAAACATTCATTGAATTCGAGAAAAAAACACTATTCAACCATAGTTTAAGTAGAGAATAATTTAAAAAATTATGAAAAGATTAGTTTACTTGCTTAGATTAGACAAAACAGGAAGAAATTAGTACTATAATATACATAATTTCGAAGAAATGAAAGAAAAAGCGAAAAATACGGAGTTTGTAGGAGCTAAATTAATTAATAACCAATCGTGGTCCCATTTTGAAATTCTAAAATTGAAAATAACAAAATTCAGAGAATTATCATGATGATTTTAGAATAGTCCATTAGGATAAAAAGGAGAGAATCTCTACTGTTGATAATTGAAGGAAGAGTTTGGATTTTTTTCAAAAACAAAGTTTGGAGTATGAATGATTTGTAGTCAATAACGATAATATACTCAATAAAATTTCACTAATTAGGGTTTAGAGAAGATAGGACTTATGCAAACCTTATTACTATTTCAAAGTAGAGAAATTGTTTCTAAAAGACCTATATTTCAAACAAATCAAAGCAGTAATCAACGATAACAACGATAATATACCCAGTAGAATTTTACAAGTGGGATATGATAAGAGCCCAATGTACGCAGACCTTACCACTACCTCAAAGAGATAAAGAGGTTATTTCTGAAAAACCTGTAATAACAATCCATCTTAAGATGAGGAGTCCCACATTGACAAACACGAGAGATGCTGACTATATAAGTAAACAAGTCTTACCTATTGGTGACATGTTTTAAAGTCGTGCAGGCCTGGGCCCAAAGTGGATAACATATGCTGGGTCATTATATATAGATGGTATCAGAGCCACTCTTATGTCAGCCTTGTCGAGATCAGTCAGAGTTAAACTGAGTTTAGGCAAATCCCGATGAGGCGGGACAAACCTCAGTACTGAGTCTAGGCAAATCACGGTGGGATAAACCTCAGTGAGGACGCTGAGTCCATAGAGGGGGAGTGTATGTAATAATCCATCTTAAAATGAGAAGTCTCATATGAACAAAATACAGGAGAGATGCCGAATATATAAGTAAACAAACCTTACTTACTAGTGACACGTTTTAAAACCGTACAAGCCTAGGCCCTAGCAAGCTGGATCGTTGCAAAATCCTCATCTCAAAAGTCAAAGAAAATCAAGATAGTAATCGAAAGAAAAAAAATATTAATAGAGAAAAATATATAACTAATAGCATAATAGTGCAAAACATATATGAAAGTAATCACACAATAACAATAAGGTGCGGTAACCTAATAATTCTTTAAGTCAACATAAAACTAAATTATGACTCAGTATAACTTTTTATTTTCCACCTTATATATGTAAAAAGTAAATTGCTTCGAGTTTTTTTTTTTGTCGGTCTTACTATTTGTTCTTTGATAAGATCAAAAATGGGGTTAGAAATGAGTAGCTATCAATATTGATTAGATGCTTGACTCGGCGAATGGAGATTGCAAAACCAATATAAAAACAATACCTTATTTATTTATTTTATGTTATATTTTATTTAATTGTATAATAAAATTATTTTTATATTTAAAATTATTAAACTATTATTTTATTTTACTTTTAATGTCATGTTATGTTGGAACACATAATTTTTTACTTAAAAACTTAATGACACAATTTCTTGAAGCACTACGGTGCAAAACACTCAATAATAAGCAATATAAATTGGAAAAATGACAAAAAAGAAATGCGCCTAACATATTGGAAATGAATTAAAAATTATTTTTCTTCTATATATTGAATCGTATTTATTTTTCTTTTTATATATTGAACCTCAATTATCTTTAAAATGTACGTCCCTTTTTCTTAACAGAAAATAATATGACATATATGAGCTTTATTTAAATAGATAGTGTTAATTTAGTGATCCTCGTAAATATTAAAATTCATAATTAATCCGATACATTCAAAATTGATTTGTTTAATATTATTGGGATTGAGTATTGAGGAATTTACCATTATTCAAGGATGAAAAGAGTGAGTTGAACCTAAATGTATGTGGAAACGGTGGGAGCTTCTGGATTCATTCGATCCCAAATATGAAGCATCAAAAAAATTGGGTGTGAACAAATGAATTTGACTTAATTTGATGGGTTAGACTGATCAATTGTGGACCAGGATGAATAAATTAATACTATTGATTGAATTTAAGTAAGATATAAATAAAAAAATATAAGAAATCAAATAAAAAATGAAGATTTTTTTGTCTTTCATCGGTAGAATAGAGAAAAAGGTATTAGGAAATATTTTCTTTAGTTTTAAAGCTTTCTTAAGTTCTTAAACGATCAAGTAGAGTGGATACCTTCTTGCGCTGTCGTCGTCGCTCGACTTTGACTTTCGCAAATTATTTAATTGATAATTTTTAAACAAAATTTATTTAATTAATTCCATTAATTTTTTTATATTAATAATTAATTAAATTATTAAAATTAATTAATTCATAATTATTACTTAATTTAATTAAATAGTAGATTGTTAACTAATAAATTTAATTTGCAGAATTAGTTTAGTGAAATTCTAAATTTAAATTTCACGTGAAACTATTTGGAAAGGACCTGTTCCTTTAACAAAAAGATGCATTGATTATTCTGAATATATGAGAGTATTCTAAATAAGTGAGTTCACGTCCATTGCTGATTATAAATAGAAAGGCTTCCTCTCAGTTTTCGAGATCAATTTTTCTCCTTCTTTTGCATATATTTTGTACACAAAAAGTATAGTCTGTGTGTGATTTCATTGTCTTCTTTGAATTCGCCAGAATTAATGAAATTTGAGGTACCAATATCTCTTTTAATGTTTATCCATTTCATTTTGGAAGAAAATAATTCATCATCTTGGTCACAATGAGGGGATTAAATTTCTTATGGACATTCAATGGAGTTTGCGCACTTAAAGATATGAAAACAGGTTTAAATATAGGTTAAGTTGAATTTACATATACTCACGTTAAAAAGAATCTAAGTATTGCGAAAACAACCCTCCCTAGAATCAAAAAGTCATTATATCAAAACTCTATTTAAGTTTTCAATATTAGGGGATGCAATCCCAAAAAATCATAACAATAAATAACTAAAAATAAATAGACAGATAATAAATTGATTCATTGTAGCCTGAATTCAATAGCTCACTACTCTCCTAATTAAGGTTGGTGGAAAATTGATAAATGGAGAGCAAGTGGAGTATCAGGCTACCATGGATGTCCGGTGTCTTGTATGATCAAAATGCCGCCACATGGAAAAGGACAGAGGAGTAGTTAATTTGTGGGTCAATAAACGAAGAAGTGTCCCACAAATCAATTCAATCATATCATACACCAAATTATTCACAACTGGATCGTCTCATTCTAATTATCTTTAACTTTTGTTCACTACTTGGGACCTTGGTTTCCTCGTGTGCCTTCATCATACTTTAATATGTCATTTCCTTAAGAAATTTGTAGTTTCTTTCTCCTTTGAAGGCATTTACCCTTGTTTCCCTCTTCTTTGTATCAATTAAAAATAATAAAATCAGAATTTTCACAAAGAAAAAGTTCAAAATATGGAAAAACTGAATATACATCAATATAAAAAAAGATATTCATTGCAAATTGGTAAAAATTAGTGATATAAAACATAATTTTCTTACTCATTTTTCACTGAACTAGATCACTGAAAAAATAGATCATGAATAGTAATTTTTCATTGAAACAACGAAGAACTTTATAACTTTTTATTTGAAACAATTTTTGTTGTTTCCACACTAAATCAAAATATCAATGAAAATACCATCAAACATTTTTTAGTTAAAGGAATTAATATTCTTTTTATTAATAATAATACAAAAAAATTAAAAAAAATTAACATTTAATAGAATATGAACCCTAAATTCTTATTAGTTCCGCCCCTACTTCTATCCTAGAGACGATGGAGAGGAATCGTTGCCTCCCTTTTCTTGAGTTGTAAGGATTTTGAATGCCCTACGCCCCAAAATAATAATAATAATAATAATAATAATAATAATAATAATAATAATAATAATAATAATAATAATAAACAAATGGATAAATAAAAATGATGAGACAGCAAGATGCATTGATGGTGCTGATTCCAATTCCCTTAAACTAACAAATTATTGTTCATTTGTTAAGGTGGACGTTTCCTTTTATTAGGTTTTTGCCTTCTACAGATTATTATAAAAGAACTTGCACTATTATGCTTTTGAAAATAAGGTCCTAAGTTTCCCATTAATGATAGCATAGGAATCAATGTTTATATTATGTGATAATGTGATCTTTTCTTTTCTCAGAAAGTTGTTGGAACCTTTTTCTTCTTCTTTTGAACATGAATATTAACTATATATATACCTAACGCAATATCACTAAAAAAAATTAAATAAGAATTTACACAAACAAATTTCACGGCAAAATAGTAAGTATATCATTAATATTATTTTCAAAGGTTTTTGCAATAATATTTGAAGCTAATTTTAGGGTCTTTTTTTTTGGGGGTGTTATAGCATAATTTCTTTCCTCTCTCCTGGATAATTAATTTTAACATGTTATGATTGTATAATACTCAAATGCATTTGCCTACCACTATATGAACATACATGTTGTTTGTGTCTGGATCGCATTTTTTCCTTTTGTGCTTTTTGCTTAAACAAGAATTTTCTACCTAGCTCTTTATCTGTTCCCATGATGTGATAATACAACAATAAAAAGTTTTACTTCAATTATCTAGTGATAATAATATAATTGTTATTATATTATATTTGACAGCAACATTAAAATATAAATATTTATAATTAGCACTCTATATAAGTGTCGCTAAAGATTTTAACAATTTGAATATAATGATATTAACTCAATTGATGCTAAATTTCTTTTTCTTTGACAATATTAAAAAGAAAATATATTGCTATTATATATATGTTTTTGAACTATATTGTAAACTTAATAATTAAGATAAATTAATTTTCAGAAATGTCTTATTGAATCACCTAAATTTTCAATATTGAGCTACAAAATATTGTGAATTTCTTGCCTTCTCTATCATCCAAAAAGAAAGAACAAATTACTTTATTCGGTACAAAAAATGGGCCACATGTAAACTTTTTCTCGTCTTCTCTATGATCTAACTCGTACAAAAAATGACCTGTTACAATGCTGTAAATTTTGAGTTTATTATGAGTTTTGGAATTTTTTAAAAGGTTAAGATATTATAAGATTACAAATATATTTGGAAAAATTTTATTAATTAGTGTTTGGTCATATAATTTGTTATTATTTCGAAAATATATTTGACAATATTTAAGTTTTCATGTTTTAATAAAAATTAGAATTTGGCCAAATTCTAGTGTCTAATTTTTTTAATTTTAAAAATCATCCTAAATTTTTATATTTTATAAAAATATCCATTATTCATAGTTTTGGACTAAATTTAATTATTTGTTGTATAAAATTTATATCATTATATACATATTTTATACAATTTTATTCAAATTTGCTCTCGAAAATCACTCCCAATTATTAGTGATAGCACTTTCATATATAAATCAATGGTACTTTCCTCTTGATTTCTTTCTCTCTCTTGTTTTTTACATTCATATTAATTGTGTTCAATGTCATGATTTTTTATGGAACATATTCATTATAAAATAATAAATAAATTCATAAATATTTTTAATAATTATTATAATTTACGGGTATAAGTCATTATTTGCAACAAACTTTAAAGTCATGCAAAATAAATTACAATCATAAATAAAATATGAAGAAATAGAATTTTACTCATAATCAATATAGGTACAAATCTGGATCTCCTTTGATTTTTCTCTCATGAGATTTCTCCTTTATAAGATTTTTCCATGATTCAAGGGTTATTAGTGACATATTTCTCGAACGTAGGATGATTTTGACCATCTTAACCCATATTTTGATCTCTTGATAAATATCCCCAGAATTTATGGGATATTTGAGATCTTGATCTCTTTAATGTATATATTGAGATGTCTTTTCAAGGAATATAGTACCCTTTATATAGGCATGAATTAGGATTTAGGTTGAGTTCCCTCCAAGAAACCCTGACTGAAATAGAACTCATCTTATAAATTCCTACAAATTTTCAATATCTATAATCACGTCTAAAAAAAAAGTCAAATATTTCATCCAAAATTTATGACCAAACATATAGTGAACAAAAATAATTTGCCAAAAGTATTTGAAAATTTATGATCAAACACTAATTAATTTATCAAGTTTTGAATGTATTATACATATCGAGAGTATTTCTTAACACAAATATAAGATTTTAACTAAAAGTAATCGCATTCTAACCAACATATAGCTACAACTCTATCTCCGTCCTTAATCTGTGAACATGACCGGAGCTAGGGATGCAATATGGTTTATCCAAACCTCTTTGTCTAAAAATTTTCTGTACACATATAAGATCAAAGCAATTTTTTTAATGATATAAACATCCTGTCGAATTCATAAATTTTCAATATTGAGCTATAAAATCGTTGAATTTTTTGCCTCTCTACCACCTAAAAAGGAAAGCACAACAATGCTTTATTTGGTACTGAAAATGGGCCACACGCATAGTTTTCTCGTCTTCTCTAGATTTAACTCCCTCAAAATGACCTAGTAAAAAATGCTAGTTCATTTATTCGAAGATCTTTTGTCAAAAAATTATATTATATATTTAATAAATATTAATTTCTTTTTTGTTCATATTTATTTTTTATATTTAAATATTTTTAATGAAGTCAAATAATTTTTTTAATTGAAAAATCACCTTGAAAGTGCTCGACGGTTTTTGTATACTATTAAACAGGTTCTTGATTAATTCATCTTAATATGATGTACTTTTTATTTTCTCTGAATTATTTCAAGCTAGAGCCTAGAGAGAGGATAGGTTAAAAAGATCACTGTCATGCTTCTTGAAGCACATGTGAAGGTTATTTAATTTAACCAGTCAGGATACAATTAATTGCTACACTTATTATTTTTTCTTGCCAGGAAATTGGTAAAGTTTTGCTTCCTCGCCAGAATACCATAAATTATTTTCTCCTATCCATACATACTATTCTTCACTAGAAAAACTAATCAGCCTTAATTTGCTGCTCTCATTGTTTCAGTTTTTGTTTGTCCTATTTTGATTTGATATGAAATTTAATAAAAATATTTAAATCTTGTGATTTTAAATTAAAAATATGTTAAATATATTAAAATAACTTTTAAATTCATGATCTTAAATGTGTCATGGGAAAAATTAAAATTAAAAAATTACTAAAAAAAGATTTAATATTTTTTTTGTAAACTGACTAAAAAAAATATAGATCAAACAAATAATTAATGTATTCAAATCATTCAAATAGTTGAGTTTTACTTATAATATCAACTTTTTGAACGACATAAAGATTGACACCAATCATGATGAAAATCGACTTTATTTCATTTAACATTAATGCATGCAGCATGTGAATTTCACTGTTTGTAATTTTGGTAAAGATGAAGTACGTACTACTTTCATAATTTTCTTTCTTATAGTAATCATATATATCATACATGTGAATAGAACATTTCAAGGAAAGTGAGAGTAATATTAAAAAAAACCAAGATGCTCTGAATTTTTGTTACTAAGATCGTGGGAAGTTGAGGCATCCACACACATTTTTCAAAGCTTTGGTACTTTTGAAAAGATAGAAAGAAAAAGAAGACTTTCTCTTTGAATGATTGCATCACAAATAGTATGGCTGCCATAATAGTTTATTCCTTTGCTTAGCTTGCACCCTCTATCGAACAAATAAAGTATACCAATTACTCAAGTCAAATTGAGCAGACAAAATGACAAAACCAAATCAAAATGCTTTTTAACTTTGGTCGGTTTTAAGTATTTTATTGAGAGTTTTTACCATATTCGATGAAATTCTTGGAAAGGGTAAATGTCTAAATGAAAGCTATATAAAGGGGTTTGAGTGAAACTTAAGAGGACCACAACTTCTCTTCTTTGTTTCAAATATGGGGAAAATGGCCTCTCTATTTCCCACTCTTCTAGTGGTTTTAGTGTCACTTAGCTTGGCTTCTGAAAGCTCAGCAAATTACAAATACTCATCTCCCCCACCACCAGTGCATGTCTATCCATCACCACCCCACCACCCAGTATATAAATCTCCACCACATCATCACCACCCTGTATACAAGTCTCCACCACCACCTAAGAAGCCACACTATCCTCCACACACCCCAGTTTACAAGTCTCCACCACCTCCTAAGAAACCACACTACCCTCCGCACACACCAGTCTACAAGTCTCCTCCACCACACCGCCACCATCCCGTTTACAAGTCTCCACCCCCACCCAAGAAGCCACATTACCCTCCACACACTCCAGTTTATAAGTCACCACCACCGCCAACTCCTATTTACAAGTCGCCACCCCCACCCAAGAAGCCACATTACCCTCCACACACCCCAGTTTATAAGTCACCACCACCACCAACTCCAGTTTACAAGTCGCCACCCCCACCCAAGAAGCCACACTACCCTCCACACACCCCAGTTTATAAGTCACCACCACCACCAACTCCAGTTTATAAGTCTCCACCACCACCCAAAGAGCCACACTATCCTCCACACACCCCAGTGTACAAATCGCCACCACCACCCAACGAGCCACACTACCCTCCACACCACCCAGTGTACAAGTCACCACCACCAACTCCAGTGTACAAGTCGCCACCACCACCCAAGAGGCCGTACCATCCTCCACCAACACCATACCATCCAGCACCCGTTTATAAGTCTCCACCACCACCAACTCCCGTTTACAAGTCACCACCACCACCAGTGAAGCCATACCATCCTGCACCAATATACAAGTCTCCACCACCCCCAACTCCCATTTACAAGTCTCCACCACCCCCAACCCCCATTTACAAGTCACCACCACCACCAACTCCCGTTTACAAGTCACCTCCACCCCCGGTGAAGCCATACCATCCTGCACCAACACCATACCATCCTGCCCCAGTATACAAGTCTCCACCACCACCCGTGAAGCCATACCACCCTGCACCGACACCATACCATCCTACTCCAATATACAAGTCACCACCGCCACCAACTCCAGTTTACAAGTCACCACCACCACCAGTGAAGCCGTACCATCCTTCACCAACACCATATCATCCTAAACCGGTCTACAAGTCTCCACCACCACCCCACTATGCTTACTCCTCCCCCCCTCCTCCCCACCATTACTAAGAAGCGACTTCATTATATTTGAGGTAATTAAGATAAACTTAAACTTTAAAAAATCATATGACTAAAATGTAATGCCATAATAAGTTGCACAATCTCTTTATGCAAAACATTAATATAAAGACTTATGTTGTCTACTTTTTGGTTAGCTTTCTACTATATGTTCTCATCAACAATATTATATCCTTATGCAGGAAAAGAAGAATGTTGAGGTGAAAGAAAGGCATTTTCCATTTTGGGAATGCAATGGAAAAAGAAGAAAAAATAGAGTAAATAATAAGCTCCACAGGAGACGAAGTTCTTTTGTAGCTTCATGTTATCTAAGTTAGGGATATTGTTTGCACTCTATATTTATATTTTACTTTTATTGCCTTTGTGTATGCTTGCTCAGTTTCAATCTCCTTGCAAAATGCAGAGATTATGAGATGAATAAAATAAGTTATTACTACTACTACATGCTTTATGTTTGACCTTCTCTCTACTCTTTTTTATTTTATTTTCTCCTTTTTTTCTGATTTCATTTTCTTTATATCAAAGTTTTGTCGTTTAGGAGAGGGCCAGGGAAAATTAAAAATCCAAAACTAATTAATAAATTTGATTTCATGTTTGAGATAAATTAGTTGGATGACTTTGCTAATTTGTAGAAAATTCGAGGCATAAATCACATTTTAAAAAGTACATCCAAATTTTAGATTTTCTTTGCAAAACGTATAGCCAAACATAACTCTAGTTCAATTTCAACTCTAAAATTTTTAAATAAATTTTCATGAGCAAATGTCCCCTCTATTGAATCTGCGACAAATAACTACAAAGAGACCAAAAGATTGAGGCAAAAAATAAATTAAAAAATCTACGGCGATAACAACCAAAAGGAAGAAGATTAGAGTGAAATATGAAGAATCGAGAATCCACAATCAAATAAGCGGAGACCTTATTTTTGTAAAAACATGACTCAAATCTTTGTTCAAGAATCACATCTCTTGAGTTATCTTTCTTAGTTACTTTCAAGACATTAAGCACATACTAGACTATATATGCCTTATAGAAAAAGATGAAAATTGTACAAGTTGTCCAAAATTGTAATTTTCTATTTGACATAGTTCAAATCAACTTTCGTCAACTTTTAAATTATAAAGTTATTAAATTCAACGTTCAAGGCTCGAGCCATTTTACCGCTAGGCCATTGATACTTATTGATTAAAGATTATTATATATGTTTTTGAAGAAAAAATTAGACAAAAAGAATTGCGTCTCGAGGTTGATTTCTTGTATTTTTTTTTGTCTGTGAAAGAACCAACCTAGGGAGATCACTTTTTAAATTTTTTTGAAAAATTTTTCATTTTAAAAAATCAACCTCGTGAGGTTAGTTCACATTTTTGTGATTTTTGGACTAAAAATAGGGGTGGATATTCGATATTTGGTTCAGAATTTTTAAATTTCGAGTTTGATAACTCGATAATTGGTAACTAAAGGTAGATATCAAATATCAAATTTCTAAATTTCAGTTTAATAATTCAGTAATCAATAAATCAAACTTCGGTTCGGTATGATATTCGATAATACCATATTGTAATTCGAGCCAATTGTTTTACAAAGTTAATACTATTGCTCCAATTACATCTATTTTTATTTGTGAAGACATGATATGACAGAAGATCAATGAGAAAGAAAACATCAAGAAAAGTAAATTGAGACAACTAACGACATATTATTTGGATTATTTATATTTATTCTTTAAATTTCTTTTTGGACATGTATTAATGTAACAACTCATCTTGAGATTAGAAGTCCCATATCGGGAAAACACAAGAGAAATGCTGCGTATATAAGTAAATGACTGGTGTATATATTATTCGGTGAGACGCCTTTTGGGTGAGCCCAAAGGGACAAATCCGTGATATACTAGACCCAAGAGCGGACAATACTTCACAGTGTTGGGCCAGGTCGTTACAGGTGGTATCAGAACCACTCTTGTGTCGGCCTTGTCGATGTGGATCAGAGTTCAATTGAGTTTAGGCAAATCCCAGTAACGCGGGGGAAACCTCAATGTTGAGTCTAGGTAAATCCCATTGTTGACACCCAATTTTGTCCGGCCCTTTTCATAATCAGTGTCAAATTAGTCATCGAGTTTTATTTTTTTATTTTTAAAAAATTTTGTACCATTATTTTAAAAATAAAAAAAATAAAAAAAATAAAAAAAAAATATTTTTTCCGCACATGGGGCCACACGCCCCATTTACTTTACTTTCCCTTCCTTCTCTTTCTTCTACAATTCAAAACCAGAGAACCAAGAAAAAGCATGAAAACCCAGAAAGCCAAAACCAAGGAAAACCCAGAAAATCCGGTCGAAATCCCCTTTTCTCCGCTACCTCACGCCACACAACCCATCCCCAGCTGTCAATTTCGACCGTTGCCCGGTTCTTAGGGCTATAAATATTCAGTATTCTTGACGATTCGG
>JAOTQR010000079.1:17702925-17725190 GCA_025774065.1 Solanum ossicruentum
ATTTGTATAGAGGTCTGTGGATACTTGTGGGTAGTGAGCGTGAGGATTGTTGTACGTAGGAGTTGTTGTATATTGTGGCACTTATCAGGCGGCGGGACCGCGTTATGTTTTGTCGGATACTTTATTAGGCGGCAGAACCGCAGCGGAGACCTTGTCGGCCCGCGTTGTTATACTAATGTATATATATGTATACTTTTCTGTGTATTCTGGGAGCTGCTGCAGGTATGGTTAGCCAATAAAACAAAAGAAACTCTGCCGAAATTTTGGTAGAATTCTAAGTTATGATTATAAAGGAATTCGACTTAGTATGTGTTTACGTGCTCCTATCGGGCACTGGTCACGACCCTAGGGAGGGGTGTGACACAAAGTGTGGATTTGAGTACCATATGAAAACTTGCAAATTCCACATACCACAAGTTAGTATATTAATCTCAGTGAGTGACTAAGGCAGTTGCTAAAGCTTTTAGTTCGGATTGAAGCGGACATAATCTGAATTGAATTTATCAAAAATATTCATCCCATTGGAGCTTGTCAATTTCAACATTCCAAATGATTGACTAGCTAGGAGTTTGATCTAAAATGTTATCAATGGAGATGCAAATGATAAACATGAAAGGGCAAAAAAGATGTAAGTAATTTTATGTAGTCATTCTTACTGCATGTGACACTCCTTTCTATTGAACATTGTCAAACTAATTTTTAGCTTTAGTTTTTTACGTTAAGATAGAGCATATGCATCAAATTATAGGAGATGAAATACTAGTCATGGAAAAAGAAATCTTTTATGATGATGCAATATTAGCTGAGATCAAGTTATTTTCCATTTCTTATTTGCTCGCACTATTTGAGCCACGTGAATATATCCAAAGTGTTCTGATTGTAGCATAATATTGAATGACATCACCCTTGATAGAAAGCACAAGAGTTCAGAGTAAACTCTCAGTGACTTGGAAAAGCTAAGCCAAACTCCAAAGATGCTTAATTCCATCCAGAGGACAAGAAATTTTTGTTACGCTAATACTAACCTCAACTTTTCATCTGAACAAGTTTTTGGACCAAGATTTCATGTTGAACTTTGGATGAATTTTTGGGCTTCTCATGATTAATAGGTACACCTTAGAAAATAGGCTCGAGAAATGATTACTTGATGAGAGAGAAAAATTTATAAGATGCAATAGTTCAAATTCAATTCAACACTATTTTGGGTTTTCCTAGTTTGTGTCCATCATCAAATGCTATTGATAAATTAATCCAAGAATTATAGAACAAAAAAGGTATGATGAAAATGAAGAGTGTCATGATATTATAATTGTAAAATAGAATCAACAAGCTCATTGAGAGGTGCAAGCTCCGCCTTGTCAATCAACTGAAACTCCTGTATCAAGCAAAACCAAATTAGTAGCTTATTGTGAAATTTTAGAATCTTTGAACCTCATTATACTTCTAACAAGCCACAACACAAACTAATAACTTGACAATGCATCAAATCAACAACATGAAATAAGCTACTTACCCATGTGAAGAGAACAAAATGCTTAAAGCAAGTATTCAGATGAGCTTCTTCCTCCAGGCTGAGAATCTTTTGAAAATGAGAATGGTAGATATGAGCATATACACGAAATAATCTCTTAAATATTGTCTTCACAACATTCTGAAAGTTACATGGAAATGGAACACCTGTAGCAAATAGTTGGTTTAATATAAATACACTTTGATCAAAGAAACAATATATAATGCATAAGAAAAAGAAACACCTCTTACCCAACTCTTGAGGAAAGATTGATTCATCATCCAGTTGAGTCTCTATCCAATCCATTAAATAATCCACGTACTCTGGAGCAGAAACTTCTATAGGTTTCTTTATATTTACTCCATCAGCCCATCGATATTCATAGCTGCCATAAGTAGCATTGAAAACTTTTACGGTTATTCCACAAGTATAGAGTTCAAGATAATTTCAAGTGAAATTATACAGGGTATTTCACATACTTATGCATTTTTTACATGCTCGATACACTGACAAAGAGGACTTGAGAGTTAAAAATAGAGATTGTTAATTTTCACTCATGCTATAACATAAAACACTTTAAACAAGTTAATTCGGATAGACGTAACTGAGCATTAAGTTGAGACAAGTCCTTTGTGGTATACGTCTAGTAAGAAGTAGTTCATGCTTGATTCAACACTGACAAATAATTTTGTCAGTCTTTCATAAGCTAGCTTAAAAATTCAAATAATGATTGACCAGCACAATGGATAACTATATATAATAAATCACCAGGCCAGTAACAAATATATTCTTAGCCCAACCACAAAGATGTTATTTGTGCAAACGCATAGTAGTGCTGCTTCTAGGTTAAAAGTTCTTTATTTAACAAGTAGAATCACATATTGAAAGACATACTTTGGTCCTGCTGACATTTTTGGACAACTTGATGAAGTGCAAAACTCAGTGAGGGTGCCATACAGTATATTCACTTGCTTGAAAAAGTCAACAGCTGTAGCGAAATTTAGAAAAATAATGGTTAGCATTTATTTAAAATGTGCTTAATATGCATATTTAACTTATCATTATAACATTAATGAGGTATTAAAAGCAATTAAATAGAACAACAATGGCTTTTTCTGGTGAATAAATTGCACTGATACCTAACAACTTATCTTAGATTTCTCAATGTTCATAAGTAAATGACCAAAACAAGTAAATACATATGCTTTAATGTACAATCAACAAATTGTAAAGAAACAACATTACATATGTAATAACATTAATGGAGTGGAAGTAATTGCACCCGAAAAAAGTTAATAGAAAAGAATTTAAAAAAACAAATTTAAAAATAATTATAAGCAGTAATTTCACAACTACCAAGCATCTAAAAAAATTTGTTCTACCTGCCCCGCCTATTGTCATCTCTATATATTGGCCATTGAAATAACACAAAAACCATAATAAAAAACCTATAAAATGAAGACTTTGCAATAATGTCATGTGTCCATAAGGACGAAAATTCTTACTATTTATAGCCATCCACTCATGAAGATCTCCCCCTGGAGGTAGCTTCACTGCTTCCCTTAAATTACCACATCCTAAGCTAACATTAATGTGTTTTCGGAATTTCTCATCCTGTATTTGAATATTTAAACAAAGATAGAATGAGAGAAAAGTTGAAAATAAATGAAATTAGTAATTGAGGGAGTGTTCTTAGCATTACTCTAATCAAACCATTGGCTGCAAAAATTTTGCTTAATTGAAAACTCAAAGCAAAAATACAAATGCATGCATGTATCCACAAATAAGCACAACTCTTAAGTTTTGTTTGGATGAAGGAGAATATTTTTCATAAAAATACTTTTCTAGAAAATATTTTTTTATAAAATAAGTTAATTTCTTACCTATTATTTAGTGTTTTATTAGTAAGAAAATGTTATCTTAAAACATTTATATCTATCTTGAAAAACTGTATAGGAGTGGGAGGGGATGAGGAGTGAGACCTGGGGATGGCAAGGGGTGGGATGGTCAAGCAGTAGGGGTTGAAGACGGTGGGGGTGGGGAGGATATAATAAATATAGCATACCAATTATAAAACTTGGTTTCATCACTTTTATTAAGGAAGCTATTTTTCTCATTTTTATGAAAATTATTTTTCTAGAAAAATATTTTCCAAAAATTTTATCTAACCAAATATAGGAAAGTAAGAGAATATTTTTCTCATGAAAAACACACCCTTGAGAAGATTAAAAAAGAGTGATAAACAGAAGACTTCAAACCTCAAGACATCCAAAAGAAGTGAACCTAAAAAGCTCTAAAAGCATTCGACTCAATACTCTAATTGTGTATAATTTTTTGGACACCAATCTAGCCTTCAGCCTCTCAATTGTTCCATCGGTCTTTTGTTGTATTTATAGACCCATTATAGATTTTCCCAGAGGAAAAGAAATTCAATCCCAAGTAGTAAACCCTTGACAAGTTCAAACAAAATTATATAAATTAAGTAGGCTACACCTATCTTGCTTATCTAATATCCAATTAAAAGTAGAAATAGTTTAGGATTAGAAGATATATCTTTCCTCAATAATTTGCTTGAGGAACTCACCCAGGGAGAACACACAGTTTTTCTATAATACTCAGGTATGTATTTTCTAAGAATGTGTCAAACATAAGAATTGATGAAGTTGGCCTACCATAAAAAAATCAAATCTTTTAAGAAAATAACCAAGAATCCTCCTTTGATTATAAGGATCCTTCAATCCCAAACTACACAAATGATGAGGATCTCAACCTTGAAGATGGAACCTAGTTATATTGATATCTCATCCATTCTACTTGTGACTAGTTACATCTCAGAGATAACTCTTAGGACAAACTATTGTCAATGTCTTTATTATTGATAAATACATCTTGATTACATAAAAGTTTTATGAGTCTCGTAGCTATATTTGATATTCTTTTGAAATTGGAGGTGAAAAGTTATCAGGCTATCTCATAAAAGGACCATGGAAGATTGAAAACTGTTGATAGTTGACATGAGTTTATAAAACAAGAATTCTAAATTTTACATAGTTAAACCAGGTCCATAGAGCTTGTGAATGCTCATGTATTTTCTTTAAAACACTCAGCTAATGATAGACCTCGCGGCTGCTCTGGATGAAATATTGTTTCTACGGAAACTTATGCTAATGAAGTAGATAGTGTGCAATGGACATATTGAAAAGCTATTGATGGTAGTAGATAAACATTTTACCTCCTCTTCCTCCTCACTTTAGCAATATCCCACTCAATCTTTATCTCTATCTTTTTTGCCCAAGACTGTTTAATGTGGTTTTGCTTGTCTATAGTTGTGATATCATATGCTTTTTATTTAGGGCCCTAAGGGCTTAAATTGGTACATGATTGCTTATTATGTTCCTCATAGAATATTTTGGTTGTGTGTATAAGATGGCTAACATTCTACGATTAACTTACTTTATTATTAGCAGAGGTGTACAAGATAGTATTATCCAAGTGGACATGAGTTCAAAATAATATTGCACTCGTTGTAGGTCCCTTGAGTTCTTTTGTTATTGGTATTTAGTGATAGCAAAAGAGGAAAATTATATGGTGTGGGTCAAAGACATATTGTGCATTGTTTATCATAAGGGGGGATCTTTTGGAGGAATAAGAGAAAATTTTTATAATTTTGATGATTGGCAAAGCGTTTTGATAATTGATAAAGTAAATCATAATATCTTATTTAACATTATCAAAAAGAAAAAAATTGTAGAAAAATAAAAAACATACAAGTAATTTTGATAATTGATAAAGTGTGCATGGTTCACTATTTTTTGTCATATGTTTACTCTATCATGTTAACTAGGTCCACCTATGTGAATGGGATGGCCTGAGGATATGAAAGATTGCAACAAAGAAGGAAATAAATAGATCACAGAAATAAAGAAGACAAAATGGAAAGAGATAAATAGCCAAAATAAAGAACAAATGGAGGAAAGAAATGGAGGAGTAAAGATGATGAAATTTCTTTTCAAGGAAGGAAATAAGAAATTTGCTTATGAGGTCAAGTCCTACTCGAAATAAAAGTCCTAGGCCATAAGATACCAACATGACAAATATTCAGTATATGTATGACTTGAAGACCATTGAGAGTCCCGCCTATTCACAAAATTTATCATCTTGAGAGAAATACTATAGCCATTGGATAAAAATTGTAGGACTTCATCATATAGAAACCTGGTATGTATTCGATTTTGTACTGTTTAATATTGAAGTTGATCAGTTAAAGACTAAAGTTATTAGTATGTATAGAGTTCACCAATTGGAATAAATTGGTAAATTAGTTTGTGTGACATTTGGGTAGTTAATGGTTAGGTTATTAGTCTTTATAGAGTTGCGATTTCTAGTAAAATCAAAGGTGTGATCATTATGAGGTTTGTACCAAGAAGTGAGTTTTTTCGTCTCTGAGAGTTGTTAGAACACGTAGAGTTAACTATTGAATTGCGGCATTAGAGTTGCTCCCGTAATTATAGAAATGTAACCTAAAACGTCTCTTTGGAGTTAGTAGAGGCTTCTGAAATACTACACATTTCAGATTGTGATTTTTTATTCCCTTGAGAAAGAAAGTTTTAAGGAAAAATCAAGTGTTGTTTAATTACTTTCTGGTCTAATACAACTCACGGCACAAGGTTCCTAGAAATAACGATTGGTGCGTAATTTTATTTCAATAAACATAGATTATTATGTACAGAACTTGTTATCCCTACTTTCCTTAACAAAGTCATTTTCTCATTTTTATGCAACTTGTTTTCCCAGAAAAATATTTTTTTAAAATTTTTTCTAACCAAGCATGAGAAATAAAAAAAAATATATTCCATAAATATTCTTCTTTATACCGAACACAGATTTAAGCAAATTAAAAATGAGTAATGCATTTTGCTAGGAGCAAAGAATACTTTAATATTAGAAACTAGCTTAGAACTACTCAAATCTAATTAGAGATGGATCATGACTAGAATGATATAGCTTTCCCTTGTGTAATGAGTTTCTTAAACAAAATAATACTTGTTAATTCTTAAGGAAAGTGGCTTGGTATAGAATCAAGGATCTATAAGAGAGGATTGTGAGTGAAGAGGAGTTACCATGAGATAAATAAAACATTCGAACCTCAGAGCAATCAAAAGAGATGACCTTGTGAAACTCTAAAAGATTTCAACTCGATATTGCATATTTTTGTGATGCAGATTTAGCCTTCAACCCTCAACTGCTCCATCATCAACTTTTTTCTGTTGTGTTTGTAGATCCACTATTAATTTTCTAGAGAAATAAAACTCAATCCGAAGTAGCAAAATCCTGTCAAATTCAAGTAAAGCTATATAAATTAAGTGGGCTACACCTAGCTTACCTATCCTATATGCAATCAGATGGAGAATAGCCTAGGATTAGAAAGATATAGTCTTCCTGTGCAATGAGTGTCTTAATATACCAAGTAAGTTGGGTTATTTTTAAAAGGTAATTCTCAAAGAGAGTGATTTGGCTCATAGAAGTTAGGATTTGAAAGAGAGGCTCAACTATTGTAGTGATTGAGGAGTAATTAATATGCGATTGATAAAAAACATCTCAAGGCATTCAAAAGAGGTGAATTTGAGAAACTCTAAAAGCTTTAAACTCATTCAATACTCTAATTGTATATAACTTTTGAAAATCAATCTAGCCTTCAACCCACAACTATTACATCATCAACTCTTTGTTGTGTTTATAGACCTACCATTGATTTCTCTTAAAGAAAAAAAAACTCAATCCCAATTTAGTAGAAAACCCTTGATTAAAGTAAAAAAAAACATAAATTGAGTAGATTGCATTTAGCTTGCAAATTCAATATTTAATTAATAGTAAAATTGGTTTGCATAGCCCTATTTCAATAGAAATGTTATCATTCACACATAAGATCAATTGGAATTTCACTACCAATGAGGTCCACTTCCATAAATTTCATACACTTGATAAAAACAAGAAAGGCATCTACCAATTATCTTGCTTCTTGATGCAAACCACTTTTTAGCACGAAAGGTCTTCTGATTCCTTAAACAATCTTGCGATGAAGAATTAATCAATCAAATCAACCGATGATAGTAATAAAGATTAGTTCTTTCATTATCAATCAAGTCTAGAGAAAACCCCATTATACCAATTTCCAAGGCTAAACAGACTCATGATAATTTAGAGATTGTCAAAAAATATATATTTTTTGTGCATATTTAAGGGAATAAGAAACTGAGGCATAGATAAAGTGCCTTTGGATGTATATAAATTGCCAGCTAAGCTTACCTGGCTCTATACATTTTTCACGTTTCTCAATACTTGCACCTTTATACTTTTTCGTTTCCCCATTTTGTACTATTGCGCCTTTGGCTGTATATGACATGCCAGCGCCAGGCTTACCTGGATCTATACATTTTTATCGCTTCTCATTGCTTGCATCTTTGTACTTTCTCGTTTCCCAATATTTGTACCTTTGTACTATTGCATTAAGCTTACCTAGCACAATGCAATTTCATTCAACTTTACTTTACTAATATTCTTAACCTCGCATGCAAATAATAATCAAAGCTCAAGTAATTGTTCTATTTTATGTGACGTAATTTTGGGAAGGGTGTTCTACTAACCGCTATAGCTCTACCATTGATTAAGACACCTATATGTCGTCTTTGTTTTGTGTATCGATTTCTCTTCCTTATCATGTTAATAAAAAATGGCTCTTTTATGCATTTTTTATATTTCTATTTCATAAAGTGTAATTTAGTAAAGCAATCATTTTTATTTATGATTTTTATGAGGTGTTTAAAATAGAAAGTGGATAACTAATATGAGAAGTGAATAACATTACCGGACTATAAACTTTCTTTTGGTATGAAGGTCAGACCAGTAATAACACAGAATTTTAAATTAAGGGTGTTAAGATAAAAAATAATAAATACCAAAAGATTAAAGATGATAAATGAAAGAGGGAGAGCATGAAGGACAAGACCAACCATTAAGCCTAACCCACTTTCACATTTTTTTAATATTTCTTTCCATTTTCCCTACTTCGTCAATCCTTTTTAAAAATAAGGTACTTTTATTTTTTAAATACTATCTTAATTTTTTTCTCACTTATTGTAATGGCCTAGTCGATTATTTTTGAGATTATCTGTAAAAAGTTACTATTTTGTCCTATCGTAAGTTTTTTTGGACCTATTCTGAACTATCTATATTATTGGAATCGAGAGTTGGTGTTCAAAATGAGAAAATATGAGTTTTGGTATTTTTAAAAGCTTAAGTTGTTGAAAATGTGAGTTTTTGTACCATTTAGAGTTTTCGAGTATCATAATGGCAATTTGTTGATTCCACCATCTCTGGAATGTCAAATTTGGTCTAGGAGAAGTTACAGAACTAAATTTAGAGTTAAAATAGAAATTTTGGACCCAAAGTTACATTTTCGATTGATTTCGGAGCCAGTTTGATTTTGGCTAGCATTCAAAGTTCATAAGCTCTAATCAAAATTTTGAAAGTTTCAATAGTTTTGAATGGTGAAACTAACACTAGAAATGGTCTCGAGAGCAATTTAGGTCTTTTGAGTTTTGATTAGCTTTAAAGAGCTTTATTGGGATTCAGGTTAAGGAGACCTTGGAATCGAATTTTGATAATTCCATTGAGTTTGGAATGATACTTCTAGTAGAGATACATATCTAGTTTGTGTAAATCGAGTTCTGAACGAACTTTGAGGATGCGTTTAGAGTTGTGGAATTGAGTTGATTTTTCTGCATTTGGTGCAAGCACCTTCACTCGCGCGTTCATGGAATGGTTTCCACATTCGCGGAGGAGTACTCAAATTGAACTCCATATGTGGGCTCCATTTCGCGTTCACGGAGGTTAACATTCCTTAGGCTCCGTGTTCATAGGCCCCATTCCCACATTTAAAGGAGTGCAGCATTGAGCTCCTCATTCGTGGAACTCCTCCTCCGTTCGCAGAGGCTTGTATATTCCTAAGATTTGCGCTCGCGGACTCTTTCCCATGTTCACGGAGTAGTGATTTACTGAAGAGTTTTAAAATTGTGAAACATCCATTTTCTCTATTTTTAACATTTTAAAGCTTTCTTGTATGATTTTTGACAAGGATTTTCATGGGAAACTTTTTAGTAAGTGTTTCTAAGATCTAATTAATTAATTAATTTCTATTATTTTTCTCTTGATTTTATCTTGAATTTGATGACTTTGCATGTTTAAAATGTTCCATGTTTATGTTTTGAAAACTTTACAATGTTGATTCCTTATTCAATTTGAGTTCAATTTCAATGGGATTTTCACCCAAAACTCCCTTTCTCATATAGATTCATAGTTTTTAATTTATTTTACGATTTGTGAACCTCAAATTTTAGTCCTAGTTTTGACCATTTTGCCCCTGGATCCACTTCTTGCAAATATGGGTATCAAGATTCATCTTTTGATGCATAGTATCTATTCTTGATAGTAGTTGGTAGATTCGAGCTCGTTTTTTAGGCTTAAAGAGTCTGAAAGCTTGGTTCGAGTGTGATTTCGGCATCGGGGTAGGTTCAACTATTTTTTTTAGGTTGTATTTGAGTTATTGAATATATTTATGTAATAATTGTAAGATTTGGATTGTTTCCTGAGTAATTAGATGGGTATGATAGTTTTTTGGTAAAAATGTCATATTAGCTGTATTGAAATGAGAGTAAATTGAAATATTTTTGGTAAATTGAGATATGCCTTTGATAATCGAGATATGTTCAAATGTTATTGTGATAATATGAGACTTGTGATGTTATTTGATAAACATTATGATGAATGATGGTATTTGAGATACTTTCTGGGACTTATGTGCATATTCTGGGACTTGCGAAGTCCACTGTCATCGGTATATTCAGTTATTAGTAAAATATGGTGATTGAAACATGTTGATGGCTTATGGTACTGGTTGAGGCACTTGCATTCTCTTTCTGATTCCATGATCATCATTTATTGGTTATCTTATTATATTGTTGTTATATACATTGATTTATGGCATCTGCATGCATTCATTTCATATCGCCTTTGTATCACCCCTTGACCAAGGGTAGGTGGCAAGACTGAAATATTATAACACCTTTTTAAGACCTTTTGATCATGGGCAGGTGGCACGGAGGAGATTATACCACTTTTTAAACTCCTTGACCACAGACAGGTGGCAAGCTTGAGATATTGTGATACTCTTTGACCATGGACAGGTGACAAAGTTGACAAATTTCAGTATATGATTTGACGAGACTCCCACGGTTTCTACCTGGTAGCCTTAACTCAATAGATGTGTACACCGGTTATATGACAGTCGTGATTTCACCCCATGGATTGCATTTGTTCATTACATTTGCACTGCGTCATAAATATAATTAAATTTATTTTTCTATTCTTATGTATATATTATGCACTAACCTTTTCATTGTACATAAAAGGGGATTTTAGTTATTGCATGCTTATTCGATTTCTCCTACCCAATCAGTTAAACCTACTGGTACATTTCAGTATACTCATGTTTCCTCCTTACAGATCTAGCACAAGCACTCTCATGTTGTAGTTAACTTATTCCAGCAAAGCTTTCTTACCTTGTCCATATTGCAGTGATGAGACTCAGATTACGAGTTGTCTTCTGCTATTAAGACCTTCTTTTGTTGTTCCTCCCATATCAGACTTGTATTTTCTTTATGAGAAAATTTTGTATTTACTTTTTCATACTTTTGAGTGCTCTTGTACTCATTACTCCATATTTTGAAAATTTTAACTTAAATATTGTGGTTATTTTATTTTAGTTTTTCCTTCTTTAGTCGCAATCTGGTTTTGGGTCGTTAAAAATTCGGTTTCAGAGCTCTAGGTTCATTGGGATCATGAGTCAAGAGCAGGGTGTCCGGTAAAGTCTCACAAATAAATATGTAGATGTTCATACCCATCTTCAGCAGGTGCAGGGCACTGATAGGAAAAATTACAGTCCTCTTTCCATTTATGCGCTTCTTCATATCAATTGTTTTGAATGTATCTAATCTACTCCTTCTACACATATACCGATGACTAGAGCTAGATAGTTGGTAGTGAGTCTGAGCCTGCTAATATGGGCTCCACCTGTGGTCGAGATAGGGCTTATAGTAGGTTCAGGGGTTATGGACTTAGTAGAAGAGTAGCTTCTCCAAGGGGACAGGATAGAGCAACTTCACCGCAGCCTAAGTATGAGTTTGAGGGACCCACAAACCCTGTTCCATCACCTTCAGCCTCAAATACCAAGCCTTCAGTTCAGAAACTACTTCTACGTGTATTGGCTAGACTTGAGAGAGCTTTTCTGACTCCCATTATTCTCGATATACCAGTGCCTACAATTGCAATTGCCCTTCTTCAACTCCAGTTATTAAAAAGATTTAATAAAAGTTTGGTTCTTCGATACACCGAAGTTTTGAGATCCCTACACCGACCACCAAGTCGAAAAAAGATAAGAACTCCTCCAAGAGCTCCCCTAAGTTGTTTAAGCTTGAGACCTTCTGGACATCCCATTTAGAATTTAGAAGCATAGTTGCGAATTTTTATAAAGAGAATAATTTGATCTGTAGTAATAATAGGTTTGCGAAGGAAATCTCTGAATGGAGTAAGAGCACCATTGATAATTTTAGAAAGAATAAGAGTACTATCCAGGCTCCTTGTGGGGTATTCACAATTCCCCTTATTTCCCCTCCAGCCACTTCCTTATTAACCTGGAAAAAGAGCTTAGACAAAAATATGACAATATTTTACGCATTGAAGAAGATTATTGGTGCATGAGATCTAGTATTAATTGTATTAACGATGGGGATGCAAACACTAAGTTTTTTCACCTCTCCATCCTTAATAGACGTAAGATTAATAGAATCATGAGCTTTGTTGATGATAATGGAAATACAATTACAGATCAAACTTCTATTTTGTCCCATACTTTTGAGTATTTTCAAAATATATTTACTACCATCCATAAGGAATTTCTCAGATATTATTTCCATAATTGCGTATCTTTTTATAAAATTGATATTTTTGTATTGGACAGACCCCTCCAAAACACTGAAATTAATCTTGATCTTAACTCTTTTCAGCCTTTCAAGGTGCTAGGTCCGGATAGTCTTTATCCTTTCTTTTACAAAAATTATTGGGACCTTCGAAGTTCTTCAGTTAAAAAGTTTTGTTATGAAGTTTTTGATAGTGGGCACATTCCTGACGAAATCAACCAGACTCACCTTTGTCTCATCCCAAAGTTTGCCAACGCCAATAATCTGAAAAAATTTCAACCCATTGGTCTTTATAACACTTTATAAAATCATCACCAACATCATTGTAAATCATATAAAACCATTCCTTCCTAATCTCATCAGCCCCTATTAAGCCAGTTTCATTACAGATAGGAACCCTTAGATAATGTCATCATTATCCAAGAAATTATTAATAAATTTTGTAACTCCAAAGGGGCTAAAGGTAGTTTTATGTTAAATTAGACCCCGAAAAGCTTTTGATAAGCTTGAATAGTCCTTTACCCGTAGAGCACTAATATATTTCAAGTTCCCTCCCAAAATCACTTCTCTTATTCTCAATTGTATCACTACCAGTTCTATTGTTATTCTCATAAATGTTACTAGGATCGACTTCTTTCAACCAACTAGAGGAATCTGGTAGGGATATCTTATGTCCCCTTATATGTTCATTCTTTGCATGGAAGTTATCTCCAACTATATTAATCACTAGGTGGACATTCTCAACTAGATCCCATCATTCTTAATCCTATGGGTCCCCAAATCTCTCACCTCTCTTTTACAGACGACCTCACCCGTATGGGTACAACTTCCAGCCACACCATTTCCAGTATGCATCACTATATGGAACTCTTTTTTAATCTTTCTGGAGAGACTATTAATAAGACCAAGTCCTAGCTCATTGTATCCAAAAACTACTCCTCCGATTTTTCCAAATTTGTTAAAGACTTCTTCAATATCAACCTCTCTCCTGAGTTTGGATGATATTTAGGCTATCCTATTTTTCATAAAAAATTGACTCCCAAGGATTTTAATTTTATTTTATATAGTATGACTAATAAATTAGCAAGTTGGAAAATCGACTTTCTTACCTTGGCGAGTCGCACTACTTTGGCTAAATCAATTCTTAACTCTATTCCTACTTATTACATGACCTACTTTAACTAGCTTACATCGACCCCAAGCAAAATTGATAAGATTCGATGAGACTTTATTCGGGGTAGCACCATTCTTAAGAGGAAAATCCACTATCTCAATTGGAGATGATTATCAAACCCAACAAAGATGCAACTGTCAACCTTATCAAAGTTTACCACAAAAATAAAACCATGCTTGGTAGTCTAGCTTGGAGACTTTTCCAATATACAAATAAGCTTTGGTCCAAGTGTCTGATTAGCAAATACTATAAGAAGAACACCCTTTCGAACAAGGGCTCCTTTATTTGGAAAAACATCTTTAAAGGTTGGGATATTTGCAGCACGGATATTAGTTAGGTTATTACATATGGGAACAATGTTAGTCTGTGGAACCAAAACTGGATACCTCCTAATACGAACCTTAGAACCCTCATTGATGGCCCTCTTCTTAGAGATAATCTTCACGAGAGGGTTGTAAACTTATCGATAATGGTCTATGAAACTTAAGAAATTTCTCTTTTTCTCTGCTTGACAACATTATGGACCATATCACCTCTATCACCATCCATAAGGATATAGGCCAGGATTTTTTTGTTTGGTCTCCTAACCCGAATGGCCTCTTCACTACGAGTTTCATCAGGAAAATATTGCAACCTACCTCTATTAGTTATGGCTATCATTGGATCTGGAAATTTAAAACTCTTAATAAAATTAAGTTTTTGCTATGGCGGTGCTCTCACCATAGGATTCCCACTAATATTTTTCTCCATACTCTGCATATCATTTCCTGTAACTTATGCCAAGTTTGTAAAGTTGAACCAGAATCCCTGACCCACATGCTTATTAAATGCCCTGTAGCAACTAGTTTTTGGGATCACTATCAAGTTAATTTTGCAGAAGAAATTACCGTCAACCTCGACTATCTTTTAGCTATCAAAAACAATAATCATATCATACCTAATCCTCTCATCAAGTAGGAGATTTTTTTCCCCTTTTGCCATCTGGCACATCTGGTTAAACTGCAACGCTAACATTTTCAATGACAAAAACTCTCCCATAAATTACAACCACCTGGAACATAAAGTCATTGAGTTTACCTTTTCCTTTAACTCTTTAGTCCATGTTGCTGCCCCTAGTCTCTTTGTTCTCATCAAAGGTACCCTCCGTCCTCTGAAGCTCTCAAACTTAACATTGATGGTTCCTACAATAGTATAACAAAGACAGGAGGCATACGCGGTGTCTTTAGAAACTCTACAAGATGATGGAAGTTGGGATCTCATAAAAAATGTTTGGCTGTCAACCATACTCTATGAAACTCATGGCTCTCTTTCATGTTCTCAATATTGTTATGGAGTAACATTTGTACCATCGGAAAATTGAAACTGAGTCTACTGAGGTAATCTGTCTTATACATGAAAATATTATCCGCTCGTTTAACTTTCTAATTGTCGAATGCAAATCATTGTTAAAGAAACAGGGAAATCCACAGATCCTTCATAGCTTCTGCGAAGACAACAAAGTAGCCCACCTCCTCGCATCTCAAGCAACACTTCTGGAAGAGATGGATAATGTAGTCCTTTTGTTGTACCCACCTCAATGGGCTCTATATACTATTAGCTATGATCGAGACGGATATTATATGAAAAGAACAGTCCCCCTTACTAGTGCTACTAATCTAGTTTCTATTGTTAATCTTACTGTCTGATAATATCATGAATAGCAATATGGAAGTGGGTAGCAGTAGCAACTGCAATATTATGTGTACTAGGGAGGTGGAAAGTTGTGTATTAACTACTTAATATAAATAAAATATTTTTCTTTCAAAGAAACATTGTTGTTTTATATTTTATTCTTTCATTTTTCAATTTGTGGAATGATTTTTAATTTATTTATATTAATTTTCTAATTATATTCAAATCATCATGTAAAAATTTTAATCATATAAGTATTTAATATTTATCACTTTTTGATAAATAGCGTATAATAATAATAATAATAATAATATAAAATTTTTGATATAATTAGTTGCAGGTAATAAAAGTTTTTGCAAATTTTAATGAAACTTTGATACGTCGAATTTGAGGTTAATGTTATCAATTTGAGTACATAAATTTATCTTCCGTTATTAGTCTCTGATTACCAGGAGCAAATAAAGAAACAAAAAAATTTAAAGAAATAATAATTTTATATTAATATAATTAAATTTGTTAAATAATAATTTTACGTTTTATATTAAAACATAAATTTTTAAAAAAAAATTATATATCAATATAATTAAATTTTAATATGATGATTTAAATATAATTATAAATCAATCCAAATAAATCAAAAGTCATTCCACAAATAAAAATATAAAAATCATAGCGTATAAAACGTAAAATAAAAGCCACTTTTAAGTCCAGGAAAATTGTGAGGACTTTCTCACCATATATTATTCTCCAACTGAGTTCATCTCTTCCTCAATTAACTATGCAAATAAAGAAAACATTGTTACTCATGTAGTAAAAGACATTGTTAAGCAGTAATTATTATACTTGAAAAGAAAAAGATAAACAAGAGAATAGAAATCTTTGACTCGTTTGGACAAATATTTGTCTATATTAAATATATGTCAGTAAATATTTTGTAAAATATTAATTTAGCTTAACTAATGGAATCTTATAAGCACATTACTAATAATTTTACCTTTGCCGGTGATTAAATTATCGCTAATAATTAATGTTTTTCCAATTAAAATATCAAGAGTCATTGGATAAACCAAATGAACTCGACCAAATAGAAATCTAGAATACAATTATTGAATAGGGGCTTTTTTTAACATATAAATTTTAAAATGAAAAAAGATGCACGTATTTAGTTTGTTAGGTAGATAAAAGTTCAAAATAAATATAAAACAGGAAGAAAACAGTATAATAATTTGAGAAGTAAAAGAAGGTACCGTCAAATATCGGTGCAAATCAATTGTATTTACAATTATATTAATTATTTCAAAGTGAAAACTTTCTAAAAAAAGCGTTGGACCAAATCGATTCTTTTATAATTCTATTTCTCAAGATACAACGTGTTCTCAAATTTTAAAGAGAAGAACTAGAAAAAACACTATAAGTTTCTACATTTTAATTATCTTTTTTTATTAAAATAATTAATAAGGATCCGCTTCATCACAAAAATTTTAGTTATGAAGGCAATACTAATATAAAAATGAATTACATATGAAAAAAATCTTTTATAGGAGGTGTTAATCTTTTGAATTAGTGTTGTCTAATGCAGTCTCCGATTAAACGCGCTCAAATACAGATACTAAATAACAAATGAAGAAACATAGATACTAAATAACAAATGAAAAGCTATATAGTGGAGAAATTAAACTAGGAGAGGTTGATTACTTCTCCCATACAAAATAAATACGGAAAAAAGATATAAAAGCTGAATTACATATGGAAAAATCTTTTATAGGAGGCGTTAATCTTGGATGATTGTTATCTAATGCAGTTTTGGATTAAACACACTGAAATACAGATAATAAATAATAAATGAAGAACCACAGATACTAAACAACAAATGAAGAAACTATGCAGTGGAGTAATTAAACTAGGAACTTGGAGAGGTTGATTACTTCTCTCATACAGAATAAATACAGGAAAAAGATATAAAATTTTCTCTAAATTTGTCTCAAGAAGTCAGTTACATGTTTAAATTGTTATGGGATCTAATACACTTATTTAATATTTAAAAGTAAATTTATTTACTCCCTGACACTTTAGATGGTTGTTATATATATTGTTTCATAATGTATTGTATTGTATTGTAATGTATTGTTTCAATAGATACAATGTTTGGACAGATTGTATTGTTCTCCATTATTACATAATGTCATACATCCATAATTTGGATGATAAACCTACAAGAAATTGTAGGGTATGTGGTAGATATCATGAAAATATAGGGTAAATAATAATAAAATTATTAAACAATAAATAAAGTAAAAAATGAGAAGATATTATTAAGGTAACAACGCAACCATACTAAATTGGTTGTTACATAAAATGGGTCTCTTTCGTTGTTACTTAAACGATACAATACAATAAAATTAAGTAATAATCAGAACAAATATAATTTTTAAACTAACAATCAATACAATACAATGGGTAATAACCATCCAAACAAGAGGTAAAACTACCGTGGAAAAAAGTGAAAAAAAAATTAAAAAACGCATTTGGTAAAAGTAAATCAAAATCATCGTTCCACCCCCTCTTCCTTCACCCCCAACCCCACGCCTCTTCTTCACACCCCACCGAGGTCGTCATCTTCTTCTTCTTCATTTTTTCGAAAATTTTTTCATCACTTTTCATATCTTGTTTTAATTTTTATTCGATTTTATCATCTCCATTATATTTGATTTTTCTCTTCAACTTTATTGTTGATTGATAAAATTGATGATTAAGTTTAAAAAATAAAATGTAATAATGGATTTATTGGTAATGGGTGCTGGATGATGGTGAAGAAGAAGAAATTGATAAGGTGGCACGGTGATATTTGGTGATGAATTTGTACTTTTTGACAGTGATTATGTGATTGTGGTGAGGCATTCGACTATGAGTAGCATTGAATTTGATGGTGGTTATTTACAATTTTTGTGGGAACACGGATGATAGTGTGATTCCGATAGTGGGTTTGATCGCAGATGATGAATTTGTGGCGGCTATTGTAATTTATGGTGAAATATATGTATCCGGTGCTAATATAGTGGCAATGGTAGTGGTTTCATGGTGGTGTCATTGAAGAAGCAAAAGAATTGATGACATGGAGAAATTTTTTTTAATCTGATATGGCATTTGATGTGACATAAGATAGATTAATATGATGCAAGTGCGATACACCTTCTATTATAAGAATGATGTTATATATATCTAGATATAAATAAGTTCACATTTGGATAATATAGATATGCAATAGATAATCATAATTGTTTAAGCATATAAATAATTTTTTGAGACGAGTTCACAAATAAATTTGTCTTTTTCCCAATAAATACGTGTTGATGTATGCAAGTGCGGGAGCAGCTAGTCCTGACTTCCATGATATTCATAGGGGCAACTCTATGCTTCAAAAAATAAGACATATGACTTAGGCCTTCAATTTTTGAGGCCCTAACTCTTTTTTTATCAAAAATTAACGTCTTAATCTTTTTTGTAGAAAAAAAATAATTGCTTATAACTTTTTATCAAATTTTATGATCTTGGCTCATATTTTTAATTAAAATTTGTCAATTTATTACTTATAGAATTATATTAGCAATTAATGTAATGATTGTCTCAAAGTGGAAGGATATGTTTTAATATCAAATTAATAAAATCTCACCTAACACTAATAATTGAAAAAATATAGATATTCGAAAAAAAATATTAAGTAATAATGTACACCTAAAAAGTTAAAAAAAATAAAATAAATACACATGAAGTTTGTTTAGATATTTGATCTCTAATTAAAATTTTATTTTAGACCTTCAATTACGTTGAATCACGACTGCTCATACTTAAAAAGTTTAATTGGCTACTCTTTTAAATTTAAGTCCGAGTCTGAACAATATAAGCAATTACAGTAACTAGAGTTCAAGAGATTTACTTTATTTCTACCTTGTGTGTTCCAATGATGATAAACTAAGATACTAAAATCTTTAGAGATATTGTATTGAATTATATAAGTTTTCAATGAGGTACATAATCGCTTGAAATTAAAAGAAAGAACTAAAAATGCTCACATGCACTGTTTACTCTAGATTAAACTCTTAAACAATAACCAATTATTTCTCTTAATATGGTATATATATTATTGTTTTATAGAATCCACAAGAATTGATACTAGAATTAATACTCCAAATATAAAGTGCAAAAAAAAAAAAAAGTGCACTAATTTCTATAACTAAAATCGTGCGAAGTTGAGGGATCCACGTATTTTTTTTCAAAGATTCTATACATAATTGTAAAAGATGAGAGGAAAAAGAAGACTTTCTAGTTCTTTGAATTATTGCGTATCACAAGAAGTAAGAAACTAGTATGGCTATCTTAATAATTTATACATTTGCTTAGCTTGCAGCCTCTGTCCAACAAATAAAGTATACCAACAAAAGTCAAATTAAGCTGACAACATGACAAACCGACTATCAAAATGGGTAACTCTAGCCTTTTACCTACATTTATATGAAATTCTTCATAAGGGTAATTATCTAAATGAAATCTATATAAAGGGGTTTGAGTGAAGCTTAAGAGGACAACAAACTTCTCTTCTTTGTTTCAAATATGGGGAAAATGGCCTCTCTATTTCCCACTCTTTTAGTTGTTTTAGTGTCACTTAGCTTAGCTTCCGAAAGCTCCGCAAATTATCAATACTCATCTCCTCCACCACCTAAGAAGCCATACCATCCGTCACCTACACCTTATCATCCAACACCTATTTATAAATCATCACCGCCACCAACTCCAGTTTATAAGTCACCACCACCACCCAAGAAGCCCTACTACCCTCCACATATCCCAGTTTACAAGTCACCACCTCCTCCATCCACACCGGTTTACAAGTCGCCACCACCACCCAAGAAGTCATACTACACTCCACACACTCCAATTTATAAGTCTCCACCACCACCAACTCCCGTTTACAAGTCACCCCCACCACCAGAGAAGTCATATCATCCTGCACCAGTATATAAGTCTCCACCACCTCCAACTCCAGTTTACAAATCACCACCACCACCAGTGAAGCCATACCATCCTACACCAGTATACAAGTCTCCACCACCACCAACTCCAGTTTACAAGTCTCCACCACCACCAACTCCAGTTTACAAGTCACCACCACCACCAGTGAAGCCATACCACCCTGCTCCAGTATACAAGTCTCCACCACCACCAACTCCAGTTTACAAGTCACCACCACCGGTGAAGCCATACCATCCTGCACCAGTATACAAATCTCCACGGCCACCAACTCCAATTTACAAGTCACCACCATCACCAGTGAAGCCATACCATCCAGCACCAATACACAAATCCCCACCACCACCAACTCCCATTTACAAGTCACCACCACCACCGGTGAAGCCATACCATCCTTCACCAACACCATACCATCCTGCACCAATATATAAGTCTCCGCCACCACCAATGAAGCCGTACCATCCTTCACCAACACCATACCATCCTATACCAGTCTACAAGTCTCCACCACCAGCCCACTATATTTACTCCTCTCCCCCTCCTCCCCACCATTACTAAGAAACGACTTCATTATATCTCAGGTAATTAAGATAAACTTGAACTCTAAAAAATTATATGACTAAAATGCAATGCAATTATAAGTTGCACAATTTCTTTATGCAATACACTAATATAAAGACTTAGGTTGTGTACTTATTTGGTTAAATTTCTTCCATATGTTCTCATTCACAATATTATATTTTTATGCAGGAAAAGCAGAATGTTGAGCTGAAAGAAAGACATTTTCCATTTTGAGCAGGCAATGAAAGAAGAAGAAGAAGAGAGTAAATAATAAGCCCCATAGGAGGCAAAGTTCTTTTGTAGCTTCATGTTATCTAAGTTTAGTGATATTGTTTGTACTCTGTATTTATATTTGTATTTTATGTCTTAATTTGTGTATGTTTGCTCAGTATCAATCTCCTTGCAAATGCAGAGATTAATTATGACATGAATAAAATAAGTTATTACTATATGTTTTAAGTTTGACCTTCTCTATATATAATTTCTTAACAAACTTATTGATAAACACTTGACAAATTAAAGTAAAATGTAGTGAGGAGTAATAATAAAGAAGTTACTAATACCACGAGGTCAACGTATGCTAGATTGTCCCATATATATTAAGAAAATTATAAAAATTGACAATGATGAAAAAAGAGTTGTCATGCAAATTTGCCAAAATGATTACGTAGCATATAGCAATCAACCATAACAGGACGAAGTCATCAATATATAGTCAAAAGTTTGGGGCTCTACCGTCAACATTCAATTTTAAAATTGTAACTAAAATTTTTAGATTTAAAAATTATGTAAAAGTACTAAAAATTACAATAATTAAAATATTTAAAGATATAAAAAAAAATCAATAAAAAAGTTTTAGAATGACTCTCTAAATTTTAATTGTGTCACCTAAATAGTAAACAATAATAATTACTCTTTTCATTTTCATTTTGTTGTCTTATTTGCTTTTTAGTTTGTTTAAATAAAGAAGGTCACATTCTATTTTTAGCAATTTTTTAATCTCAATTTTATATCTGCCAAATTTAAAAGTGTAAAACCTAAAAATATTTTATATATTTAATTTTTAATTTAATATTATAAAATTCAAAATCATCTTTTGCTTTTTTTTAACCAAAAAAAAAACATACGAAAACAGTATTGGAGTAGAATGGTCAATGTATTAGAGTTTTTATATGAATGTTTATATAGTATGAATGCTTCTAATTAGGGGTGACAATCGAGCGGACACAAGGTGGATTGAGCTAAATTTCGTAAATTTTTTTAAATTATTTTGTCCCGCATGATGATTTTT
>JAOTQR010000079.1:17737208-17754081 GCA_025774065.1 Solanum ossicruentum
CTTTGTTTCCTCCATTAGCTCTGCATCATTCCCTGTAATCAAAAGATCATCAACATAAACTAAAACAATCACCAGTGTATTATTTCTTTTTTTTTGTGAACAAAGAGTAGTCAAGATGACTTTGTGTGTAGCCTGATTCTAACAGTGCTTCAGTAAGTTTGGCATTCCACTGCCTTGAGGCTTGTTTCAGCCCATACAAGGACTTCATTAATCTACACACCAAGTTCTTGCCCTTCTCAGTAGTGTAAAAACCTTGAGGCAGTTCCATGTAAACCTCTTCAAGTGATCACCTTGCAGAAAAGCATTAAAGACATCCATTTGAAAGATGTTCCAATTCTTAGCAGCAGTCAATGCTATGATGGACCTAACAGTTGACATTTTAACAACTAGAGCAAAGGTCTCTTGGTAATCAATACCTTCAGTCTGGCTATAGCCCTTTGCCACAAGTCTAGCCTTGAACCTATCTATTTGGCCATCTGATTTATATTTGATCTTGAACACCCATTTGCAGCCAACAATATTCTTCCCTTCTGGTAATTGAACTATCTCCTAGGTTCCATTTTCCTCTAGAGCTTGTATCTCCTTTTGCATTGTATCCCTCCACCTGCTGTCCTTTGCTGCTTCCACAAAGCTTCTTGGTTCAGTATCTGTGGAGAACATAGATAAGTAAGCCTAATACTTTGGTGATATACTGTCATAAGACACATAATTACTCTGAGAGTAGGCCTTGGTTGTCTGAGTTACATAATCTTTCATCCAAATGGGTGGATGAGATCTTCTGGTGGATCTCCTGTGCATGTCATCTTTATTTTCACCTACCTACTCAGTACCCGGACTCACAGCATCTGCTTGAATATCACAATCACTTACTGGGTTTGAGGTGTCATTACTGGGAAGCACAGGATCAATATGTATTTGTACAGGGAGCATTTCATCTTCATCACTGGCAATCAGGTTCTCTAAACCTACACCTGGATTAGTGCAAAACATTGGTGGTTGGTCACTGATCATCTGTTTAAAAGGGAATATATTTTCCTTGAATGTCACATCTCTACTGATAATGAACTTCTTCTGAGATAAACTGAATAATATGTATCCCTTCTGTGTGGATGAATATCCCATCAGTACACAAGCCTCAGCTCTAGGTGAGAACTTGTCCTGTTTGATTACTTTGGTTGCATAGCGCAGACAACCCAGGGCTCTTAGGTGATCTATGCTTGCCTTATGCCCATGGAATTGTTCATATAGAGACTTGCCCTTCAAGACTAGTGTGGGAAGCCTATTAATCAAATATACAACAGATAATACACATTCCCCCCAGAACTTGATAGGAATATTACCTAGAAATCTGATTGCCCTAACCACTTCAAGTATATGCCTGTGTTTCCTTTCTACCACCCTATTTTGTTGTGAAGTGTACGGACAGCTACTTTCATGCACAATCCCAAGATCTTTCAATAGAGTACAACAGTCAGTATTAAAGAATTTTGTACCATTATCTGTTCTAATCCTCTTGACATGTCTATCAAATTGAGTTTTCACTAGTGCTAAGAAGGATTTTAACACTGAAAACACATCATTCTTCAATTTCAACAAGTACACCTAACACATTCTTGAGTGATCATCAACAATAGTAAAAAAGAATCTGAAACCATTATATGTTGCAGTCTTGTAAGGTCCCCATACATCAAGATGTAGCAAATCAAAAACACTTATTATCCTAGACATACTCAAATTGAAAGGTAACCTAGTCTGTCTTGCAAGAGGACAGACAGAACATTTACTATTTTCATCTTTTCTACTGAAGCTGGAGTTTGTAAACAAATGTTGTAATACTTTTGTGGATGGATGTCCAAGTCTCATATGCCAAAGCATGCTCTCTGCTCCATTGTGTTGTATCATCATTGTTGTATGTGTTCTTATATTCTCCTCGGATTGCAAAGTTGCAGGCAGGTGGTATAGGCCATTCACTTCTCTACCAATCCCCTTCACTTTTCTAGTGGAGAGGTCCTGTAGCAAAAAGAAATCAGGAAAGAAGTTAATTGAACAACTTAGCTGCGTAGTTAGCTTTGATACTGACAGTAAATTGTGTTGAAAGCTGGCACCACTAACACATCTTCTAATGTATTTCCATCGGTCGTGTTATAACATCCAACATGTGACGCTTGTGCAGTTTTTCCATTAGGCAAGTATACCATTTTATCAACACTCTCAGATGTACTGCACAACCTATCTAGATTATATGTCATGTGACAAGTTACGCCTGAGTCTACTATCTAGTTTTCTTCTCCTTTTTTAGTCTTTACTGTGCATTGTGATCATTAACAGACAAAGCATTATTTAGGGTGATTATACCTGCCATGTTTCCCCTGTTATCTGGACCTTTGCCCAAATCAGATGTTGCTGATCCTTCCTTCTCCAGCAGACACAAAATTCTATTATACTGGTCCGAGGTGAGAACAGGCTGTGTGTCAACATTTTTCATAGGATCATTGGGAGAAAAAACATCCCTTAATTCCCTTTCATTCCTGGGAGTATTCACATGATTCACCATGTCATGATCCCTTTGATTCCTACTATTCTGCATCATATTTGGTCCGAATTTCTTCCTGAATTTCCAATCAGCTGGGTAACCAACAAGTTTGTAGCATACATCTTTAACGTGTCCCTACATTTTACAATGATCACAGAAGAAGTTGTTATTTCTCCTTTGCTTGTAGGTGTTAAAATTCCCTGCACCAGTTGTGTTACCATTCTCTGCAGAACCATAGCCTGCCCTTCCTCTATAGTAATTTCCTCTCCCAGCGTACAATGCCATAGATTCATTTACATCTCCACTCATCTTAGAACTGGCTGTTACTCGCTGGTTTTCATCAAACACAATCATGGCGTAAGCTCTACTCACATTCGGCAGAGGATTCATCATAAGTATTTGACTATGCGCATGACTATATACATCGTTCAGACCCATCAGAAAAGCAAATAACCGCAGATACTGTATGTGATCAACATACATCTTGGATTTCTCACAATTACATGCAGGTGGGGGCACTAGGGCATCAAATTCATCCCACAGAAGTCTCATCTTGGTGAAATAGCCTGAGACAGTCAGATTACCTTGGCTTAGGGTGCAGATTTCCCGATAGAGTTGATAGCTTCTAGAACCATCCACTTTATTGAATCTTTCATTTAAATCTGTCCAAACTGTCGCTGCATCCGACGCATATACGATTCCACTTAGTAGCTCCTTCGAAACCGTGTTTGTAATCCACGCGAGAACAAACGCATTGCAATTTTTCCACTATTCCTGCAATTCAAGGCTGTAGTCTGATTTTCTGCCTGTTCCAAGAACAAATCTTAGTTTGCTCTTGGCTCGAAGTGTAATTAGCATCGACCTACTCCACATGGAGTAATTTTCGGTCCCTGTAAGTTGAACGGAAGTAAGCACGCTCCCAGGCATATCCGATGGATGAAGGTATAAAGGATGATTCCTATTCTTCTCCACAGCATCGAGTGTCTCAATCGATTTCTCAATTGATTCGTGGTCTCCAGTTGATTCGTGATCTTCAGACTCGCGACCTTCAGAAAATTCGCGAATTGCTTCTGCCATTCTTGAGCTCTTGAGCTTGCTCAGGCTTTGCCGCCGTCGTCGTCGTCCTCGTTGTCAGTGACGTGGCTCTGATACAATGATCAGATTGAAGCTGGCGTTGTCTTTGTAGAAGAAGAAGTTGGAGAATTAGGGCTAAACTCTAATTTTTATTAAATTGGGGGAAAACTGTACAGACACATGTATATTTATACATATACATGCACCCTGTAAGACTTAGGGTGTACCCTCACATCATTGGATAATTTCTCTACAAATCCAACTAATCATAAACTTAATTAATTAACCACTTACTAACTAATAATCCACTATCATAACTTAACATATACACAATTAATTAATCAACTTTCAATAGTCAGCTCATCTAGTACTAAGGAAAATATTTTTTAAAAAACTTAAGTTTTATTTTTATTTATTATTTTTGACAAATCAAATATAGATAAAAAAGTTCTATTATATCGTTAATATAATAGCATTGAATTAATAAATTTAAAAAATATAATGAGTAATTATATTTAGGATCCTATTAATTAATATAAAATAGTAAATTCATAATACTTATAGGAGTAATTATTTTTTTTGATAAGTTCAAATTAAAATTTGAGAAGTAAATCTAAATGGAATGGATAAGTAAATGTTGACCAACTTCTATTCGTAGAAATATGGACAACTTTACCAACTCTATTAATTAAAACTAAAATGGTATTTATTGGATACAAAATACTTGATCGTTCATTTTTATTTGTTTAATATTAATTTTATATATATTTTAAAATATAATAAATTTTTATGCTCTAGGAGAGTACCTTAGGTGGGGTTGACACGGAAAAATCATTTCTGACTGCCAAATGAATCACTTGGCTCGATTATTGACCCAATCAACAGCGGAAGACACAACAAATCAAGAAATAACTACAGGAAGAGTAATAAATTAATAACCATTAGATAATAGCCAATGGCCCACCAATCAACTCAATTCAATAATAAGACCTATATGAAAAAAAAAAACTAATCAAAAGTTAAAAGAAATCAAAACAATCCATCACTATCTAGGCTATGAAGCATCTATCAATATTGTCTATGTGGTACCAATGACATGTTCATGGTTATTTCGAATCAAAATGAAAAGGACTAAACTCAAAACTAGAAGATAAATGTGGTATCCTCCGAAAGCAAGGAAGACTCACCAATCAGCTGAGTACGAATAGATCCTAAACGATGCGTCTGTTGATCACCACTAGTGCTTGTCTCTGCATCATGAAAAGATGTAGGCCCAAATAAATGTCAGTATGTGAAATGTACAAGTATGTAAAATGACAAGATGGAATATGCATAGTTAGGAGCTCAATCAAAATAACATAAGTCTAAAGTACATATATGATTTAAATAGAGACCAATCATCTACAATCCAATCCAATCCAATCCAATCATTATAGTACTATCGAGACCTATTTGGAAGTTTCTCTTATCCGACAATAATTATCTATGAGACGGTGATGTACAACAAGCCAATATCATTGTCACCTCCATCCAATACTTTTTTGGGTTAAAGAACGAATCAGCCAATCAAGGATCCATAATTAATCAATCAAGTCCACTTTTAGGGACAATAAGAAATTCATATGATTTACGATTCAATTCTCACCTACGTTTGACTATGTAGTTATCAAGCTTGAGTTGTTACTTACTCTTACTCAATTCGATGTTTAATACTCCTCCCAAAATTCAATGCTCGTAAAACTTTATCCAAATCAGTTGAATATATCCAATCAACAAGTCTCATATGAATTTCTTATCAGTTCATTTGTTATATCACAATCAAGCCTATCAACAAATCAATTCTAATCGCATCGTTCAAGAGTAAGTTAGACATGCATTTATGATAACACTTAATTTTGTTCAATCATTAGGTTCAAGTTATGCAAACACATAAGGACCATCAGCTCTCATTAAGGTTACATTTATATTTAATACCATTCACATTCATTGACTCCCCCAATTCATGCTTCTTATCCCAACCAATGCATACAGACATTCAAGTTTAAACAACAATATAGCTAGGATTTATGTAGTAAAAGTTGCAATTCATTTGTTCAATAAACTAACTCATGAAAATTATACGTAATCCAACAAATTCATTTTAAATGTAAGAATGCTGATATTTCACACATGATATTATTACTACATATATACGTACATATAAAGTTGTGACATTGAGGAGCACAAAACAAAACTAAAATGCTGACTCCTATTTTTGGAGCCATAATGAAGGAATAAAACATTCTAAAAAGTTAGACAAACTCCTATATATGATATAGCACAAATATCATTAAAACTTTAGCCTATATTCCTAGGCAACATATGAAACATTACTATCATTATATACTCAACACTAGAACTTGTCTTCATTTTTCTTTTGTTTTTACAAATTCCTACTATACATTAAAGCCCTAATCTCAAGTCCAATTCCAAGCCTGAAATAGATGAATGGGAAGTTGAAGAATTATCTTGATCATCTGTTGAGATTGTAACAGGAGGAAAATTAAGATCCAAATTATTTGCAATATTATTTTCTTGATCCTTTGGATTGACATTGGCAACGACAGCTCGAGTTGAGCCTGGCTCTGCTATTATTGTTGTTGCTGCTGTTGTTGTTTCGTCTCCAAGTTTTTCCCAATGACACCTTTTGTGACCTCCCAGAGCTTGTCGACTTGAGAAAACTTTCAAACATATACTACACTTATGCCCCAACAGCATCAACCTTTTGTTATCATTGCTTATAATGTCTTCATTGTCACTGCCTCTCCCATGCTCTAAGATTCTGCCATCTTCTTCTAATACTCCTAATTGCTGGCTACATTCCCCAATAGTTCTTGTATTTGCAAAACAACCCCTGACATTCTTGTGAGTAGCCCTATGTCCACCTAATGCCTGGTGTGAACCAAATACTTTCTTGCAACTTGAACACTCAAATTTACAACAGTTATAATTCAGTCCTGAGGAAGGTGTCCCTGATTCAATAACACCCTTTCCTTCGACTCCTTCATCCATAACCAATTGACGGACGTTTTCGAGATGATCATTAGTAGGTCCATTAGCCAAGAGCAATAAGCACTCCGCAATTTCATGATCCTCGTCTGATATCAAAGCGGAATAATGGAATTGTTGGGAAAATGAAGAACGAATTTGTCGTTTTAAATTGGGAGGGGGGTTAATTCCTCGCCATTGGCGTTCAGGGTGACAACGCATGTGACCAAAAAGTGCTTTCCATGACCAAAACTTCTTGCCACATTCAGTACAAGGCCTAGTGATTTTTGGTGCATTAGGGTCTGGTGGTTTCTTGACACATTTAGGCTTAGTAGAAATAACAATGTCACTACTGGTTCTAACATGGTGATTTTTGCTTCTTTTCTTTCTGGGATTTTGATTAGATCTGTTACTTGATGTTTCGGCCTTTTCTTCTTCATGGTGGCTTTGATCCAGAAGATTTTGTACAAGGGGCCGAATAAAATTTGTAGTAGAAATAGTAGTAGTGTTTTGGTTGTCCATATTCCTTTTCCCTCTGAATAATAATGAACCTAGTTTACCTCATGCGCACAGTTAATAAAAGAAGAGAACGGTTGAATTGGTGCTGTAAGAAAGAGGGGATAGAGGTAACGAGCGGTTACATTGGTGATGTAAGAAAGAGGGATTGAGGGAAACAGCAGTTAACGGGGCACAAGTCAGCATTATCTCCCGTATAACCTAACATGGGAATGTGCTCCAAAAATATAATTACTCATACTTGATAAATATATATTTACTGACGATATTGAGGATTATTTTATTTTTTTGTCTAAAAGAATTAAGTTTAAAACAATTATGTTTCAATTAACAATCAATTATGTCAGGAAATATTGTCATTTTGACAAAAAGTAGAAGGCAACGAGTTGATTTGGAGCGAACTCGTAAAACAAAAAATGCTACTTAGTATACGACCAAACTCCTCAAATAGGAAAATAGAAAGATTTTACAAGGAATGTTGGTGGTAACGCGTTATCACAATGAATCACCTTCACTCTCAACTCCAAAATGGCCAAAAGCAGTGGACTGTACCTTGTGCTCGTGCCGTAGATCACCAAGAAAAGTAAGGTCCGCAAAAGTATATATGGCCTAGCTAAAAGAAAATCCTCTATTGTTACTGTTAACAAGTGTCGTTAGTCCCAATATACACAGCACATCGTTCAGCTCCCTTTTGATGCCTCTGCGGTATCCTGTGAGACACATCATACAAAATGTTGCAGGATTTTAACGGAGGGAGGACACATTATAGAAATGGTATTCTAATTAAGGGATATTGGATAAAAAATATTATGCTTAGCGATATGTTTACCTCAATTTCATGTAAGAGTAGTTCAAGCTCAACTTTTATCGCAGAGAAGTCAGGTCTATCACTTGGGGTGGCCACCCAACATCTCTGCATCAAATCTAACAGCTTTGGGTGTGCATTTTCTGGAAGCTCAGGTCGGAGGCCCTAGAAGACATAACATAAATAGGATCAAAAAAGAGACAAGAATGAAATATAACAGATGGCATGGGATGTGCAAGCATTCCTTCTTTCCTTAAGAAGGTGGCCCTTCATTTATGTCATGGATTTATAAACAAAACATAATATAGATATTGCATGCATCGGTGTTTAGCTAATGCATGTCATCTAACTCCATTATGCACATCCACTCGAGATCCAATGATATAGGAATGTTAGGACTAAGATCATCACACAAGATGGAAGAATCTAACTATGCACATTATCATTTAGATAAAACGAATCTCACTTGTGTTTAAGGGTTCGTAAAACACAGGTAGCATGTGATGAGGCTAACACAAACCAACCATACAGCACTACAGAAACTTCATATCCATGCAAGTTTTTACAGCACAAATATGCAAGGTGCCCTTCCACTCCCAAAATGTGAGGGCTTTGGATGCCTAAAACAACATAGATAGCTTGCTTAAAAGGAAAATATGATTCACAAAATGCTCAACCTGCTAATAGACATTTGAGGCACATACCTGTCTCACTCCTAGTGCAGCTTGTAGTGGAGTCATGGTATCATATGGAACCTGTAGCATCAAAAAGTATACAAATCAAAGGACAACAAACTCAACTTCTGATACAATCATGTGACCTTTTTCCATGTCTAGTCAATACCTTTGCTGTTAAAAGCTCCCAAAGAACAATGGCAAAACTAAACACGTCCGCTTTCTGGTCGTAGGGCTGATGATTGATGATCTAAAAGGAAAAGAGAAGTTTAATAGACCAAGTTTGCAGCTGCACAAGATAGTTATGCACGTGGTAATATACTTCATATACATTAGCCACAAAATGCAGCCTTTGGTGTTGATTAATTATCATCAAACAGGGTGGAGGAAACAAAGAAAGCACATAGGCTACTCTATCATAGAGAAGCATTGAACCATGAGCAAGATCAAGCACACTGCTCTAGTCATGCCACAAGAAGACCCACCCGCCCGCCCACCCCAGCTTCTAAACTAAAAATATTAAAAAATGGTTTTCTGAAGGTGTGCCCCTAACTACAAGGAAACACTATAAATGTTTCCGAGCATGGAGATAAGGCATAACAGCTGCATGACAAAGGACTGTCAGTACCAATGAGAAGACTTCTCAAGTGTCTCAAGTACCTTTGTACAATGATGTCGTTTCTTTAATTGTTATACATGTAATTTTATGTTACGAAACAAATATAATCAGATAGGAACGATAAATTAATAGTCATAGAAGTTTTTGCATTCAATATACAAGTGAGAATCAATGAAATTAGAAAACAAGAGGGATCTCGGAGTATAAACAACTATGCACTGCAAAGATCGCGAAGTTTCAAATGGTTAGCAGAGCTGAGTAAGAAATTATCAAAATCAGCATATATGAATCATTCCTTTTCCAACCAAAGTAGCTGCAGAGTGATTCCAGCAGCACGACAAACTAGCAAGTCTTTATATTTGACTGTCCAAACTCAAGTGAGCTCCATCCACAACAAATTACTCGTATATATAACTGAATTATTCTCCTGAATCAAATAATTGACGGATTTAGAAAAGAATATGATCAGACCTCAGGGGCCATCCATCTATATGTTCCAGTTTCAGCTGTCATGACACCTCCATTATTTTGGAAACGAGCAACACCAAAATCTGCCACTTTAACAACCTTATCACAGATTATAAAGTCAATCAAAATAAGCATGGTGTAGATAATGCAAAACTAAAGCAAATAGAATGTGTGCACATTCAAATAATGAGCACTTAAAAAGAGGAGAAACAAAACCAGAAAAAAAAAAAAGAGGAGAAACAAATAGGTACAAGAAATAATCACCGGTAAAAACATGTCAGAGTGAAGATCCATAGTAATTGAAAAACTAGTGAATGAGAATCCCATTCTTTCCTCAATAATAACATAATGAATTCATTGTCATGAAAAAATCTAAAAAAAAATAAAATATAAGGACATTCCTTTTCCAGCAGTTATAATTCAACCACAATTCCATTATGACATAGTACCAATTATAGCAAACCTCCAGTTCAATAGAGAAGCACTGAACATACCAATTCTTCAAGAAGAAAAAAAAACGTTGCAAAGAATCACAGATAAAGATTGATTTGTGACCAAAGGAAAAAGGCGCAGTGCTCATGCACCAAGTTGTAGCAAGACTAAGGATGGAATTACTTCATAGTTTGAGAAACTTACATTGTTTGAATCCATAAGTAAATTTGCCATCTTTAGATCCCTATGAATGATATTATTTTGATGCAAGTACTCCATTCCTTTGCAGACATCAATTGCAAAGCTTAGCAATTGTGAGAGCTTTAAGAGGACATGGTTTTTGTGCAGGTATTCATACAAGCTCCCACCAGGCATGTACTCTACAAAAACGACCAGCATTAACAGAGTGAATATTTCAGAATTTGAGCATTAAGAGCATACAAGCTACCTTGCATTGATAGCTTAAAAGAGATTACAAGAAATACATGAACAGGAGGACCACATTCTCTTGCTTTGCGAAAGCACTCAAAAGCAATCAGTCCATCGACCAATCAATTAATCATGCCAGCTAGGGTAGCAATACGAATCCTCTATATACTCCATTTTGTTTGGGAGAATTTCAGTTCATTACTGAACGAGTAATTTGTCTTGTAAGCATAATCAGGAGCTCTCTAAAACTAAATTTCTCTAAATATCTCATATTTAACCCTATCCGGACATAATGTACACGTAACAACAATAACTAGATGGTGCAATCAAATGAAATAATAAAGTACAGGGAATATTGCAGCATTGAACAAACAAACACACTCTTCAGTTTATTACCAGCCAGTGGAGAATGTGCAATCTTGATTTTACAGACAAAACAGACATAAAGCCATGAAATGATTATGATAACAGTCTCAAAGAAAACATGCAACTTTTGTCCCAGAAAGAATCATACCTGTAATTATGCACAACTGAGGCGAATTTGTGCATGCACCCATGAAACGAACAACATTTCTGTGCTGAACTTGCCTATATGCAATAAGATCTAATTGTAAGATGGTGGAGAAGATCTGAGAGGTGAACCACATTGATGAGCATGGTATATGTGCCTGATTTTCTTTTGGTGAATAGACTACAAACATGTGTAAAGCTGCATGGAGGTAGCTGTAAATATGTACTAATATATAAAATACCATGCACAAAATATTACAACACATAATATGAACAATGATAACACTACTTAATAATATGCCTGTTAAAAGAAAAGAACTTCTTAAGTAATTGATGCACACTCTAATTGCTATCTTTCTTTCATCATCATGATATTCATATGACACAGAAAAGACATGTTATCTAAATCAGGTGTTTACAAGATCACGTAGTACCAGCATCTACACATAAAGAGGTTCCTGTATCCAACATATAAAGCTTTGGAACCTTTTTCATGATTTACAAGCAATGAGAGTACTCCGGACTCTTGAATCTTGATCCCTTACCAAACAAGTCTTAATACTGGAATCAAATTCAAGTTCGTCCTACAAGTTAATATAGTCCCTCTTATAGGCAACACAATAAACATGAAAAGTATGAAGCAACCAGTACCTTCCATCTCATCCCCTAAACTAAATAAGCTTCATAAAACGTAAGAGCTACATCACTCACCTCAAAATTGATATTTCTTGAGCAAACTCATCTTCCAATGTGTCACTCAAATGCTCAGATCTAAGGACCTTGATTGCAACATCCGTACCAAGATACATCCCACGATACCTTCATATGAGTAAACATTTAGAATACGACCTCACAGAAAGCTGCGGACCTGGATTCATGCAAAACCACTTGAGGAATACAATCATTAACTCACAAATCAGCACAAGATCCTGATGCAATTCTTTCTCCAATCTTCAGCAATCTTCTATCGATTTCCCAGTCCTCAGGTTTTGATCGTGCAACGATAGTTCTTCCAATCGCTGACTGTGAATGAGATGAACCAGACCACGTGCCCTGTGTCATCCAGCATATATGATCATTACGACTTGCAAAGTAAATTACATGACAATTATAAGCTTCAATAACAACAATGTAAATCCTGCAGAGATTCTAATAATAGTACCCATCACATATCTTTCTTTTTTTCTTATGAACAAAAGTTGGTTATAATAAACAGTACACAACTACACATCACATATCAGCTAGAAGTAAATTGATGATGGCCAGCTGGAAATCTCAAGAATATAGCAGCTATATCATCTTCCACATAAACATGATACCATATAGGAAGTATATCTAGTTACATGTGGCCTACCCCCTTTACAAAAATATTTTCCTTTTCAAAGTAGTTATTCATGGCTTAGCCTATGCCAGCCTAAGAAGCAAAAGGCTTTAGGGGTGGCAACTGAGCGAGTTGGATCAAATCTGAGTGGGTTATAATGGGTCAAGACACAAAACCCAACCCAACCCAAATGTGCTTGGGTCAAAATAGGTTGGGTCAAAACGGGTTGAGTAATAGTTGTAGAGCGGGTCAAGACCTAACCCGACCAAACTTTTACTAAGTTTTACTTACTTTATTTGTTCTTTTTCAATATTTTAGTACTTAATTAAATTATATTTTTTTTATTTTCGCTATATAAAACATATCAAATTAAAAAAAAGTGTTTCAAAAATATTTTGACAAGATTTCTCTCGAATCGATTCGGGTTTAATGTCAACCCAATTTTAAAAGGGTTGAAATAGGTTGGGTTGAGTTAATAAATGGGCGGTTATTAACCCACCCAAACTTCGACTGGTTGGGCAGCTTGAACGGGTTGGGTTTAATTTTGCCACCTCTAGACTACATCAATGAAACTTACGTTATCCTTCTCCTTTAGTCCGTTTCTTTTTCCCTTTTGTGGAAGACGTGATACATAAATTCCTTCTTAAGAACTAGTAGCATGCCTTGAAAACCACAGGAGCTAAGACTCTTCCCGCGAGCTTTTGCATTGCAAAAATGGAAAAACCTCACGACTTGGTGGTCAGCTTAACAATAATGACATTTGTCGTTCATTCCAAGACATAACTTGTTATCATGCGCTTCATATTTGCCTGGAGTTCGCTCCCATAAATGTAGACATCCCTGCCCCCTCACGTCAATCCCACAAACCTCTAATCCATTCTCATTGAGCGACGATGAGGGAGCAAATCCAACTAGAAAACCTCACATTGGGCTTTACGGATAATCAGGCTCAAACTAATGACTTCCAACATGGGGATCTCTAGTCTTTCTCTTAGACTATCTAAGAAGGAATATCATAGACAAGATTGAGACAGTCCCAACACGGATTTGAGGTATGGAGCTTGTCGGGACAATAGAAGAACCATCTGAAAACATAACCCCCCAAACTCGGTTTGTATTTATCAAGTACAATTATGTTATAGAGGTTGGATATGGTAGGTACAAAGAGAGGTAGAAGTATGCCAAAGAAATATTGGAAAGAGGTGATTAAAAAAGACATCGCATAGCTCTAGATTACCAAGGACATGACCTTAGATAGGAAGGTGTGAAAGATGCATATTAGCGTAAAGTTTAGTAGGCAGTGTAGTGTTGTCTTGCTTTTCGAGGGTTTAGGCTTGGTGTTTGCCGTTGTACAAGTCGAGTTCTTGCATTTCTTGCATTTGATATTGATAACCATTTGTTGTTGTCTATTGTGTTTTGATTATCACACTATTTTATTGTTGTGCTTGTTCCTTTCTTCTAGGCTTTGTACTGATTCCCTTAATAGTTGCTATGTTTTCGTGATTGTTTTCTACTTCTTTGCACTTGGATTTGTTGCACTTGAGCCTAGGGTCTTTCAAAAATAGCCTCTCTACCTCCACAAGGTAGTGATAAGATATGCATACACTCTAATCTCCTCATACCCCACTTGTGGGATTTCACTAGTTATGTTATCGTTGTTACTACATTTATTTCTAAAATGATTATTATTCTTTCTTCTTTTGGTAAGTTCAAATGATTATTATTCTCAGAGGACGTAGCAACAAGCAACCCCAAAACTGATTATTGAACGAAACTCCACTCTAAAAGCTTAAAGAGTTAACCGTATAATATCACAAGAAGAAGAAATCCAAAAAGAATCACCTCACTTCTGGCAATCGCTTTCCCCAGTTCTTCATGCAAAGCCTTTGTATCCTGACCATAACATGGCAAAGTCAGCAACTTTTGCACACGGCACACATACCTGCCATGCCAGAAATATAATCACAATGCTCACTTCCACTGAGGTTTACACTACCCTATGTTGACCAAATGGAAAGTTCTCCTCGTGTGTGTATAGCTATTATTTTATCTTTTTGAAAAGAAAGGTTTTGCTTATATCCCATGATAATTAACCAAAACACCAAGACATTATTCAGCATATTTACAAATATTTAGGGATAGAAATAGTAAATTAAGAGCACAATCAATCCCTAAATCATATGTTCTTTAAATCCCAAAACTGAGATCTATCATATTAAGAACTCCCACCAGAAAACACAGACAAAAGGAAGTGGTAAACGTAGGAACACCAATATGAAACAAGAAGTTACAATATGTACATCAAACCTACTTAAATTGAAGAGCAACACAAAGCATACCTCAACAGGCCATCCATCCACCACAAATACATCTAATGAGTACCCATCAGTTGTTGAGAAAACATGAGCTTCTCGGATATTAAGCCCTATGTCAGAAAGTAAAGCAGAGAGCTAGAATAGGAAAGCAGTCAGTTAAAGAACATGACATAACATCAATCAGGGAAGAATTATAACCAAGTGAATTCTCACAAACATCAATTCAGGGAAAAAGAATTATAACCAAATGATCTCAATATAACATTAGGTACACCCCCCCAAGGATATATGCATTTCAAAGAAAACTTTTAGAATGAAGATCAAAATATGAAAAACAAATACAAGATGAATTTTTGGAAGAGTTCTGTAATATTTCCCCAAGAAAGCAGAAATCAGGTAGGATTGAACGTTTGTGTCTTTATATTGAAATCAAACTACAAAATTATGAACATACGAAAGATTCAGCAGTGAAGTTTTGAACTGTGTGGCCTAACTTAAACATAAAAGTTAGCTCATGAGGTGAGGATTACCCAAGACCATATAAGAAACATCAGCCTATTCCTCAACCAGTGTAGCACAATCTAACCACCCCAGCCCTCCGCACGAGGATGGATAACATGACATGAGGACCCGGACTCTGATACCATGTTGAAGTGTCGACCATCTCATACGAAAGCTTAAACTTTTAGAGAGGGCACACTTTCTTTACCTAATTACATTTCCAAACAGGAATCTTTGTTTCCATAATTGATGAAGGAGAAATGACAAAGGTTTGTTGCAACACAAACCACAGATATGGATAAACATAGAAGGGATGAGAATTTAAGCAAGAGGAGGATCCAGCAAAAATGTCTTATAATTTTATGAAGCTCGACCTGCTTTAGTAATTTCTTATAGAAGTTCATCAGCTAGAAATAGTAGTTGGTCAATAGAATTGACATGCTACAAAGTCTTCTATAAGTGACCCCTTCAGTATTCTACTCACAGCAAACACAGAAAGCGCGCACGCAAAAAACCATCAAAGAGCAAGCAATAAACTAAGCATAGCTTCAATAAGTATTCTAAGCATATGAACCCTATATAGTTACCTGACTAAGAAGCTTGGGTTTGTCAATGGTGGAAAAGATAACTTCATGGATTAGAATACGAGAAACGTCATGCCTGCACTACAACTAATGGAGGTCAACTACTGAATATATTGCAGGATACTTGCAATCTGCTTTTTTGACATTCATATGTCAGAAACATTAAGAACAAAAAGCATAAATGACAACATCAATGCAGCAGCCTTTGGACTTACAAAAATTATAGAAAAGCCATTAAACATACAAAATGACTAAGACACACCGAAGTAAGAAGCAAATAGAACATAACTGAGTGGACGTTATAAAAATCCAAGTCGGAATAAAGGACATATGTAGAAGAAGCAGACAGAGACAGCATTGAAAGCAAAACAGGAAAGCTAGAACTGTAAATATTTTCTGCAAAGACTGACAAAGCATCAGTGGCTGATGATTTCTATGGCTTCAATATTCCATCTCACAAATAGAGACAACTTCATCATCATGATAAATGAGTTAAACAAATCATCAGTTGAATGAAGATGGATAGCAGAATGGTGGAAACCTGAACTGTCATGCTGATGAATCTAGTTTCCAGGCAAAATCTAGTTTCCAGGCAAGGTTTTAACCAAACAGGAGATGAAAATTGTGGCCAACAAAGTAGATGGATTTACTTGCACGCTTTATCAGCAAAGTGATTGACTGATTTCGACTAAAAATATGATTCAGTGATTTTGGAATTACAAACTTGCTTCAACTTTTAAATGCTTGATTTACCTTCCACACTAGAGGAAGTAATCTCCTTCTTTGTAGCATAACTCACTTTTTGAATATCACATTCATATTTCTTTTGCCACAATTTTCTCAATCCTTTGACCGTGACTTTCTCAAATCATTTGATAGTGATTTTCTCACTTATTTCTCAATCCTTTGACCGCGAATTTCTCATTCACATAATATTGGAGGCAGAAGTATAGAATAAATGAAAACGTGTTCTAGCTTACATGTAACAACAACAACAACATACCCAGTAAAATCCCATAAGTGGGGTCTGGGGAGGGTAGAATGTACGCAGACCTTACCACTACC
>JAOTQR010000079.1:17769023-17804841 GCA_025774065.1 Solanum ossicruentum
TTTTTTTTTCTGCTTTCTTTGACGCGCCCAGAAATTTCCATTTGCATAGAAAACTAAAAGTTCCCTTAGAAGCAAACTTCAGGGTGTACTTGCCCCCCCCCCCCCCCCCCCCACACACACACACACAATAAAACTATAAAGTAGTTGCACCATCTAGGACAGTGCAGGTACAAGTAGCAGTGACCTACCCAACATTAACTCCATAAAATTCAACAAGTAGCACCAACAGCTGCTTCCACATGTACAATGTATTGCAGCATCAGAACAAAAGGCTACCTCAACCTTTACTAAAATAGACATCCACAAAATATTAAGCCTCTACACTCATACGGGGATTATCTACTACAATTTATTCAAGCTCCTAAACCACCCCCATCATATTTCCGGACAAGTTAAGAGTTGATTCCTCTTCAAATACCAAAAGAGCTCTTAATGAGGAAATAATGGAAGATAGATGGAGGCTAGCAAAGAAAAAGGACACTGCAACACTGCAGCTTTCAAGAGAATCAAATCAATCACGAGAATAAGTCAACACCAATAATGGGAAAAAACCACCAGTTCTTTAGAATATTCTATATCCCCCATTTGAGACAGTCCAAAGTTTACAGCATGTTACTCTTACAAATGAACTCTTTGGTGATTGAAAGAGAATCACTTCGCTTTTTGGGATGTCAACTGACTTCATCAGCAAATTGGTTATGTTCATTCTAGATTCAACAATTTCATGGATCGATAAACTCAAGATAATATGACGAGTGACCTGCTTGTTACCTCTGCATCACCGCATGATAGAAACTCAACTAACACTTACCTATACAACTCATATTTGTGTACAGTTCACAAAGATATCAAGAGAAAAGAGGAAAAAAAGGAGACAAAAGGCGAGAGGAGAGGATTGTATTCCCATCTAGAAGATACAAAATGCACTCTCAAGAATCATTCCCTCAAAAAGTTCAGGTTTCAGTTAAAAATACTATGCTAAAACAATCTATACCTTCTTTTCTGCTAGCATAGTCTATCCATGTAATATCAAGCAATACATTGCATGAATCAAATTTCAAAAAGTAAATAGCCACTTCAATAGTCAGTTGTCCGAGAGGATGTGCAGCACCCATAATTGTACTGTTGTCAATGGCTTGCTTAATTTGTGCTTAATTTCTGAAGCTAGGTGCAAAACAAATTGAGTGATTTGGAATACTTAGGCAACACTTCAGTTCAAGCACCAATGCACCTATGATGTTCGTTTCGTCACTCATGGCTCCTATGTTACTATAATCACTCCACTCGATTATATTTTTTCAACTCCTTTATTCACATAACTGTCTGTTTCTTTTAATGATAACTTATAATTGTTAGTTTGTGTTAGTTATTACTCTTGAGTTATACATACTGCCTTACTTTTTTCCTAAATTTGAGTCCTCATTAAAATCCATACTATATTTGCATATAAGACCCAACAAACCAACACCTTTTTCATTTTTCACCTTTGATAACAGTCTCATTGTAATATTAGCATGTCAATCAACCATCAATATTTGCATTGAATGGATTAGCTAAAGGTCTCAGCCAAGTAAGTAGTTTGAGAAGTACCTTTGTACCTAGTAGTTTGAACGATTGGGAGATACCTAGATTTGCGGAACTGCTTAACCAGCAGGAGTGTTTTCAGGGGTTACAAGAAGGTGCTGATTGTCTATGCTGGAGAGGACATGTAAGTGGAGTATATAAGGTCAACTCAGGGTACAGGATTTTGAATCAGGTAGAGCCACACATTACTAGCTGGCCTTGGAAGAACATTTGGAAGACTAAGATACCTTAACAAAGTATCTTATTTCACCTGGATTCTAGCTAAAGAAGCAGTTTTGACACACAAAAATCTGATCAAAAGGAGTTCTGCTCTTTGCTCTAGATGTTTCCTATGCGAAAAGGAAGTTGAGACAGTAAACCACTTGTTCCTACATTGCAGTATTACAGACCAACTATGGAAGATTATCATCAATGTCAGAGGCATAGCCTGGACAATGCCAAGAAAGATTGCTGACACTCTTTTTAGCTGGGAGGAAGCAGAAGTGGGTGCAGGAAACAGAGGGTGATGGAAGATCATCCCATCATGTATTTGGTGGACTATTTGGAAAGAAAGAAATGAGATGTTTTGAGGACAGGAAGAGTTTAGTACAGGATATCAAGCAAAAATGCATTTTATTTTCTGTTTTGGGTGCACTAAACTATACTCTAGTAACACCGAAACAATCTTAGATGTCCTAGGCACCATCTAGGATAGGCTGTCATATCTGGTATATTTTGTATCTATTTCATTTGTAAATTGGTCTTTTCAGTACTACCTAAGTACTGGTTTTACTACAAAGTTACCTTAATTAAAAAGTACCTTTGTACCTAGTGTCTTGCTCGCACTGCTGACAAGTTAAATTTCATGATTGAGAAGGGAAATAATAGGAAAGTACTCTAAATTGGTCTATTTTGTATCTATTTCATTTGTAAATTGGTCTTTTCAGTACTACCTAAGTACTGGTTTTAATACAAAGTTACCTTAATCAAAAAGTACCTTTGTACCTAGTGTCTTGCTCGCACTGCTGACAAGTTAAATTTCATGATTGAGAAGGGAAATAATAGGAAAGTACTCTAACACTATTAATTAGAAAAGGAGCAAATCCATCAAAGGGAGATATCACATAGTCTACATGGTACAACTTAAAATCATTATACAACTGATCTCCATGAAAGGGATATTTCAACTTCCTAAGCTGTAGAAATGGTCAAAATAAAAGAGAGGATTTATCCAAAACAACCCCTCTATCTCACAAGGTTAGAGGGGAGGTCTCCATACACTCTACCCTCCGCAAACTCCACTTGGGGACCTCACTGGGTATGTCGTCATTGTTGAAGCTATATAGAAAATCATAGTCGCTTTTGTGCAATAAGAAAATCTGTTTTCATGGAAAGTATAGCAAAATTATTGAAGCTATAGAAAAATCACAATCACTGCTTTGCAACAGGCAATCCAGTTTCATGGAAAATACAGCTATATTACTGAAATCAAGTACATTTCGAATATGTGAAATAGGAATCCTTGCATACATGGATAATCAGACATCATACAACAAACAAGCCAAACACTTTGTTCGAAAATTGAATCGCCTTTCAAATTTACTTCAATAGATAACTATCTAACAGTACAAAAGCATTTTCCTTTCTGAAGGACCAAGGGTCCTAAGAGACCACTGCCTCCATCCTGTTTTAGCACGGCAATCAATAAAAACCAACATTCAGTTTCAACATAATGAGAAGTTAAGAATTCCCCGAACAGAAAAGTTACCATTGACGCAAATGATCTTCCTCCTCTAAATCCACCTCTAAGGCACCACATTTAGCTGAGCCTCAAACACGAATCCACGATAAAGTCCATCGCTATTCCCTGGAACACCACTGATCCACCGCCATTCCCCTTTTTCACACTCAGTTTCTTCCCAAAGCGCCAATCTTCCCACCCTCTTACCCGAAAAACAAACTCTACTCCCTCCACCAAACACCTTAAACTTACTAGAATCTTGAAAATACCTAAACATCTCAGGCGGCATTCGCCCAGCTTCTTCCCATTCCAAAGACTCCAAATCCAATTTAAGTACCAAAATTGTCGAGCATGCACTATGCAACGAATAGGAGGACTTCAAACCACCAATCATCAACACCTTATCATTTTTACCAGCAAGCAATCTGGGGCGTTTCATTATATCAAAAATATCACCCCATTCATGCTTTTCTAATCTAGTCCATTGTTGACTGAATTGCAAATCCTTAACTGTTGACCTAAACAGCTTCCATTGCGACCTCCACGGGGATCCAACATCACAGAGGGCCAAAATGGTATCAGAAATCAAGATTGGACTCCTAGGTTTTGATGGTAAATTTGAAGAGAATTTGAGCCAATTATTGGAAGTTGTCCACCCAGCAAAGTAAATTGCAGCTAACTCAGTCAAGACTAGAACTTGATTCGGTGAACCCACAAGAACCGACCCATGCTTGCACCAAGCTGAACCCAATTGAGGAAGTAGTTTGAATTGACGAGTTAAAGGGTTACACACGATTAGGGTTTTGCTATTGTTACCCAGTTGAGGTGAAGCGGAAGTGGGTCCCTCAGCCCATAGATAGAGGAGACCATGAGAGGAAGTGATGGGGTAGTGAGATCTAAACGGAAGGAAGGAAAGAGGGAATCGGAACCAGTAGTTAAGCACAGTATCAAACACATGGAGTGCACAATGGGAAGATGAATTGCTGTTGTGTGAATGACTGTGTGTACGGTGAGATGGTCGAAGGGCAAGGAGAGATAGAGGTGGTTTTTGGGTGGAGATAAGGTGGAGGAACGCCGGCGAAGAAAGAGTAGCGTTGAGACACTTGCAGACGCATTTAGAAACGATGATTTCACGGAGGGTTAAGTGGGAGAAGATCTGGTGAAGGGTATCTTGAGGCAGCCGATTCAGAGGAGAAAACTCCATCGCCGGAAAACGGCGGAGGAAGGCGGTGGCGGCGGCGGTGGTCGGAGAGATTGATTGATGACTCGGTTGAAAAGGTTTTCTTGTTTTGTTGACTGCTTTGTCACATTGTATTTGGCTATGCTTATGGGAAAAGTGGTTTTTTTTTCTTTTTCTTTTATTATTATTATGCACTTGCCAAATTGGATTAAAAAAAAGTTATTGGCAATTTGCTATTAATTTGATTAACTCGTTTTACTTCTATAATTTTTTTGGGGGTGTTGCTGAAATTGATGAACCTCTTTAAAATAAGTGAATTATTTAAAATTTAAAAAAATTATTAAATTTTTTAATATTTATTTTTTATTAAATGAGAATCTTAATTATTTTATATATTTTTTGAATAATTTTGATATTCAAATCAACTTTTATCTACTTCGACTAATTGTATAAAATACTTATTACCTCTCACTTGTAATAGATAGAAAGTAACTCTGTTTGTATTTGGAGTATAAATTTACTCCTTACAAAATTATTTTAAAACATAAACTAAATATTATACTTTTAGTATTTCCTTAAATTATTTTTTAGTTATTCTACTATAAAATACAAAATATTAAATGAGTTTTCAAATTTAAATTATAAAAATATTAGGTCATTAGTCCTAAATCTCCAACAATTCGAGTATTAAGTAAGCAAAAGGATGGAGCCCAAAAATCAAGTAATTGTAATTAGTCTGTAAAGGACATATTTGTCCTAGTAAAAAAATAGACAGATTTCAAAAAAAAGAATAAGAGAAAAAGGGAGTGGACAAAACAGCAAAGCTGCATCCTGTAAACTTGTTACAAGTTTAATGATTCTGTTTTGTTACATAAGTCATCGCCAATTTTGGCGAGTTGGGAGTCTTTCGTGTTGGCATAGCCTAGTGAAGAATTTGATTTTATGATTGACAGTAGTGTTGCCACTGTTTTTATATACTGACGAGATTGTGAGGATACCTATGGAGCTTGGTTTCCAGGCTATCATGTCTTCTTTTGTAGGAATCGTTATTCTTGTAATGGTGTCTCGCGCTCTTGTTGTTTGGCCAAGTGTTGAACCAGAAGGAGTTGCTTGACAATCTCCTGCGATCTATTCTATTCCCTTCTTACATCTGTTCCAGCCTTCCATTACGTCTTTCCATATAGAGGAAGGGTTGCTTCCAATTATCTAACCGAGTTTGGATAATAGTATAGTTTAACTAGAGGTGGCAAAATTAAATCACATGTTGAAAGTAGTGAAAGTAGTCGAGTTAGTGATTAGTTAGAAATCAATTAGTGGTTAATTAAGTTGTTACAGGTAGTTAGTGGTGTAGGAGTATAAAAACCAATGTACACTACATTTTCATTAGACTCTTTCTATTTTTTCCATCAGTTTCAAAAGGAATAAGCAAAAGGGATTTTCCCCAAACACTTTGTGTCTCTTTCTCTCTCACGAATGCTTTGGTTAGCTCACAGATCTCTCTGTGAGATCTTGAGCATTTATTTCATCTTGTGTAGTTTCTGTGTTGCAGCTGAAGGATGAGTTTTCTCAACATGGTATCAGAGCCTTGCGATCTTTCGGATTGAGCAGCTAGGGTTTCGAGTTCGACGAGTATGGCGGATACGGGACAGAACACAGTTGAAAGAACCGGAGGAGCTGCGAGGACGAACACAGTCATAGACGCAAATCACCCGCTATATCTACAGGCATGCGACACACCAGGTAGTTCTCTCACTCGTTTCAACTAACTGGGCCAGAAAACTACGCCTTATGGAGTAGATCGATGAGGATTGGACTGGTAGGGAAGAGTAAGATGGGATTTGTTGACGGAAGACACGCGAAAGAGAAATTTGATGAATGACTGCATGATCTGTGGGAGAAGTAAATGCTATAGTTCTCTCATGGATCATGAGCTCTGTGAGCAAAGAACTAATTAGCTGTGTTGCGTATACTTCTAATGCATGCACTGTTTGGAACGATTTGAAAGAGAGATTTGACAAGGAGAATGGTTCTAGAGTTTTTCAATTACACAAGGAAATTGCAACATTAACTCAAGGGATATCGACCATATCAAGCTATTTCACCAAGCTAAAGGATCTGAGGGTGGAGTTTGATTCACTAGTGTCGTGTCCCGGCTGTGAGTGTGCAGGATCCAGAAGATATGTGGAGCATCACCAATATCAGCGGCTGTTACAGTTTCTAACAGGGTTGAATGAAACATATACTCAAGCTAGGAGTCAAATATTGATGATGACACAAATTTCTAATATCAACAAGGCCTATGCAATGTTGATATCTGAAGAAAGTCAAAGAAATCTGGGGAAAGCAACTGAAGAGATAACTGCTACAGCTCTGTACAGCAATAAAACAGGGGTGAATCAGTACAATGGTGGAACCTCTGGCCAACCAACTAAAGGAACTCAAGATGGTTATGATAAGGGGAATTATAAAGGGAAGAGTACCTTCTTGTTCTGTGATTACTGCAAGTGGAAAGGTCATACAAGAGACACATGTTACAAGTTACATGGATATCCATAGAAGAAGAAAAGTGCATATCCATCTCAATACACAGCAAACGCAGTGACAAATTCAGCACAGAAAGAGATTTCTCAACCTACACACAATCCAGGCCAAGGAGGTGGAATGACGTTCACACAGGAACAGTATGACCAAATCCTAAAGCTACTTCACAAAGAGATACCACCTGATTCAGAGAAAGCAGGTATACATCAGGTTTTCTTAGCTAATAACAATGTGGCTCTAAAAAGATGGATAATAGATTCAGGAGCATTAAATCACTTGGTCCATAGTAAGGAGATGTTGGATGGAGTCAGTCAGATAGCTAGAACAAACATTAAGAGAGTACATTTGCCAGATGGTAGTACACTTGATATAGCATGTGTTGGAAGATGCAAATTGCAAAATAGAGATACTATCAATGATGTGTTATGCATCCCAGAGTTTAAACATAATTTGCTATTAGTGTCCAGGCTAACAAAAGACCTAAAGTGTGTTGTTTCTTTTTTTCCTGCCTTTTGTGTCATGCAGGATCTGTTCACTGAGACAGTGAAGGAGATTGGTAAAGAGGCAAATGGATTGTACGATATAGAGCTCCCAATAAAAAAGGAAGGAAGGTTCAGGACAATAAGTGCCCACTCAGTAAGCAATAACAGTGTAGATGAAGCTGGAGATATTAAAACTTGGCATAGAAGACTTGCACATGCTCCCATTAAAGTGATGCAACAGATTCATGCACTGAAGATTAAGGAAAACTTTCACGCTGTTCAGGAATGTGCCATCTGTCCACTGGCTAGACAAACAAGATTGCCATTTCCAAACAGTCCAAGTAGAAGCAGTGACATTCTACTTGTTATACATGGAGATGTCTGGGGACCATACAAAGTGGCCAATCATGATGGTTACAGGTTTTTTCTTACCTTAGTAGATGGTTGTAGTAGAATGACTTGGGTGTATATGTTGAGACTGAAGAGTGATGTTGTTGTGATTCTTAGACAATTCTTTACTTTGCTAAAGACTCAATTTGGTATGCAAATGAAGACTTTTAGAAGTGATAATGGAACTGAGTTTTTCAATTCCCACTGCTCCAATTTACTTATTTCTCTTGGCATTATCCATTAAAGCTCTTGGGTCCATACACTCAACAAAATGGGCTTGTTGAGAGAAAACATAGACACATACTAGAAGTTGCTAGAGCCATTCGACTACAGTGCTTCTTACCAATCAAGTTATGGAGTGAATGTATTGTAGATGTTGTCTATATTATCAATAGATTGCCTATGCAGGTGTTGTGTGGCAAATCTCTATTTGAGATACTTCATGATAGAGCACCATCCTTGCTTCACATGAGAACAATTGGTTGCTTATGCTTTGCAACTACACTGCATAATGAAGACAAGTTTTCTCCAAAATCTGTTGCTGCTATGCTGGTAGGTTATTCTTCCACACAAAAGGGATACAAGTTGTTCAACATGCTCTCCAACACCTTCTTTGTCAGTAGAGATGTAGTGTTTAAAGAACACATCTTCCCCTTCCAGCTACTTAAAGAAAACAGATTGCAGATATTTCCAAATGGTGTCCTCACAACACTCACTCCAGAACCCTCAAACATTTCAACAGTTACAACCACACCACCTCAACCTGAACTTTCATCTCCCACTGATATACCTACCACAGAAGCATCATTACCTCCACCTCTATCACCCTCCACCACTATCCCTAAAAGATCCAATGGACCCAGAAAAACACCAACCTGGCTGCATGACTATGTACATGAACAACTAAGTGCTTCCACTTGCCTCTATCCCATGCAATCCCATATATCACACACCAACCTTATCCCTCCCTATCAAGCCTACCTATCCAAGATTACTCCCATTAAAGAGCCTTAGTCATACACTGAAGCTATCACAGACCCACAGTAGGTTGATGCCATCAATGCAGAGCTGGCTGCATTGCAGGACAACCAAACCTGGTCCATGGTCAGTCTTCCTCCTAACAAGAATCCCATTGGCTGCAAATGGATATTCAAAGTAAAGTACAAGGCTGATAGGACTGTGGAGAGATACAAAGCAAGACTAGTTGCAAAAGGGTACAACCAAAAGGAGGGTCTAGACTATCAAGAGACCTTTTCTCCTGTGGTTAAGATGGTCACTATTAGACTAGTATTGGTTGTTGCTGCTGCAAATCAGTGGTGTCTTCATCAAATGGATATCTACAATGCATTTCTCAATGGTGACTTAGTAGAAGAAGTCTACATGCTGCCATCTCCAGGCCTTGGCAGTCAAGGGGGGAACAAACAAGTATGTAGACTACACAAGTCCCTGCATGGACTAAAACAGGCTTCAAGACAATGGAACTTGAAGCTTGTTGAGGTTCTAACCAGCTCAGTATTCATACAAAGCCTCTTTGATTACTCCTTGTTCACCAGAAAAATGGGAGATGGTATAGTGATTATTTTGGTATATGTTGATGGCATGCTTATTACAGGGAATGATCACACACTGATTCAAGAGGCTAAGGAAACACTACAAAAAAAGTTCAGGATCAAAGTCCTGGGGGAGATGAAGTACTTCCTTGGGATTGAGATAGCAAGATCAAAGGAAGGAATTCTCATGAACCAGAGAAAGTATACACTTGAGTTGATACATGAGTTGGAATTATCAGGGTCTAAGCCAGCAGGGACCCCAATGGAATGCAACAACAAACTTACCACAGTGGAGTATGATGAACATGTGGGTGGAATGAAAGAGGACACTGAATTGGAGGATGCAGGGCCATATCAGAGGCTGATTGGCAAGCTACTTTACTTGACCATGACCAAACCAGATATTAGTTATGCAGTGCATGTGCTTAGCCAATTCATGCAAAGACCTAAGAAGTCTCATATGGAGGCAACTTACAGAGTAGTGAGGTATATAAAGAATGAGCCAGGGCTGGAAATCTTATTGAGTTCAGAGAAGGCAACACAGTTAAGAGCCTTCTGTAATGCAGATTGGGCAGTGTGCCCCAACTCAAGGAGGTTCACAACTGGGTATGTGGTGAAGCTGGGAAATTCTCTAATTTCATGGAAGTTTAAGAAATAGACTATAGTGTCCAGAAGTTCAGCAGAAGCTGAATACAGAGCCATGGGTGCAGCTGTCTCAGAAGTTATCTGGTTGATTGGAATCTGCAAGGAATTGCAGATAGATATTCAGGCTCTTGTTGAGATGTTTAGTGATAGTAAGACTGCAATTCAAATTGCAGCAAATCCTATTTTTCATGAAAGGACCAAACATATTGATATAGATTTGCAATTTATCAGAGAAAGGATACAAGATGGAATAATTAGAATACTTCATATGGCATCAAAGGATCAAGAGGCAGACCTATTCACGAAGAGTCTACATGGAATACAACATAAACATCTCTTATGCAAGCTAGGAGTGCTAAACATTTTTACACTGCCTAGCTTGAAGGGGGGTGTTGAAAGTAGTGGAAGTAGTCGATTAAGTTGCTAATTGCAGTTAGTGATTAGTTAGAAATCAGTTAGTGATTAATTAAGTTGTTAGAGGTAGTTAGTGGTGTAGGAGTATAAAAACCAATGTACAGTACATTTTTATTAGACTCTTTCTATTTTTTCCATCAGTTTCAAAAGGAATAAGCAAAAGGGATTTTCCCCAAACTCTGTGTGTCTCTCTCCCTCTCTCACGACTGCTCTGGTTAGCTCACAGATCTCTCCATAAGATCTTGAGCATTTATTTCATCTTGTGTTGTTTCTGTGTTGCAGCTGAAGGATGAGTTTTCTCAACATCCCAGTCCACCCATTGAAGTTTGGGCGAGGTTAGCTCAATCCAACCCATTTAAAATTAGATTGATATGTAACCCGAATTAGTTCGAGAGAGATCTTGTTAAAATAGTTTCAAAACACTTTTTTTTCAATTTGATATGTTTTATATAGCCATAATAAAGAAAATATAATTTAATTAAGTACTAAAATATTGAAAAAGAACAAATAAAATAAGTAAAACTTAGTAAAAATTGGGTCAGGTTGGGTCTTGACCCACTGTATAACTTGTTACTCAACCGGTATTGACCCAAGCAAATTTGGGTTAGGTTGAGTCTTAACCCATTATAACTTGCTCAAATTTGATCCAACCCACCTAATTGCCACCCCAAGTAGTTTTTAATGCTCGCTTTTTGTAGTCCTAGACCTCCATTTTCCTTGCTAAGGATAACAATGTCCTAGATGATTAAGTGTAATTTATTTTTTTCCATTGTAGTTCCCCAGACAAATTTTTGTTGTATTTTATCAGTTGCATTTATAATAGTTACCGGTAGTTTGGTGGTTTGCATGATATGGATTGGAATGTTGTTTAGGCACGAGTTTGCCAAGATTGTATGTCTGGCGATGTTGAGGAATTTAGTTTTCCATCCTCATAATTTTTTCCTCATATTATCAATTAAGAATAAATAGTTATTTACGTAGGATCTCTTAATTGAGATGGGGTACCCTAGATATTTACCTGTGTGGTTCCCATTCTTTATTCAAACTTCATTGAAAATTGTTTTTTTATTTCTCCCAGGCAATATTTTGAGAATATTAGTTTTGATTTTGCTATGTCTTTGCAAAAATTTTTCATCACTTTGTTGATGCATTTACAGTTCGAGTGTTGCCTTGGCTCATAAGCATTAAGAATGTGTGAGAAATTTTGGGTCCTTTTCTAGATATCTTAATAGGTATCCAATCTTTTGATAAACTTTTTTGTCGATTGTCCTTCAGAGTGTTTTCATATACATTATGAAAAGATATGAAGATAATGAATCACCTTGTATTACACCCTCGAAGATTTGATGTATTCAATTCTAGTTCCATTCACAAGTATTGCTATACAGCTCGTTGTGACACAAGACATTATTAGGTTAATGATATTATGGGGTAAGTTAAAGAATAGGAAAGTCTCATAGATAAAGGATCATTCTAGTTTATCAAAAACTTTTTCCAAGTCTAGTTGCAATATTATGTATGTTGTTGTTAGGGGGTTGGGCTGGGTTAAAGGGAGTTTGGGCGAAAATTGAATCTAAATTTGGACTTGAAAAGTGGGTTAAAGGATTGCAAAATGTAATTGGGAATTTAGCTATTTGAAATCACAATCATGGCCAATTAAAATTTAAAAGTAGCTGAATTTGATTAGTTTAATTAATTTTGGTTACATTACGAATTAATATAAATTAATTAAAAAACTTATTAAAATTAAAAGAGTGAAATAATTAATTTAATTATTAATTAATTATAACTAGGATAAAAATAAAATAAATAAAATAAAATCTTTTTGGAGTGACTTTTGAAAATATTATGAAAAAGTAATAATTAAATACGCAATTTTATGTATAAATAAAATATATGCAAAATATATTCATATGATTAAAAATTAAAAGATTAATACTAAAAATAACTCTAGTACTATTGATTAACTAAATGATTTTGTTCGAGTATAATAACTTTAGTATTGCTTAACTAAATCCTGCTCGTGTAATAATAACTCTAGTACTATTGCTTAATCGAATATACATAGCTTTCTGTAAATTGTTCATGTACTAGGTGTCTATGTCTATTGAGACGTGTATCACCTCAACAAACATGTTACTTTTCAGACCCAAAAAATCAAAAAATTCGAACCAAACCGAATCAAATCCACAATAACTAAACCAACGATTATTTTTTGATTTGATTTGGTTTTAAAAACTTAAAAATCGACTAAATTAACTTGATTATGATTTTAACCGATAATCCATCTAAATCAAACCATGACACTCCTAATCAAGACGAATTGTTAACTTATTAAGGGGCCTCAGCCCAAATTAAAAGATCAACTTTTGACTAATTTGCATTAGTTCATTATCATCATATGATACACATGGTTCATAAACATATGGTTGTTAAGAACTGAATGAATAATGTTTACCTTTAGTTATTTAAAGGTTTCCAAAACTTAAATTTATGTTAAAAGAAGATCAATTAAACTTGAGCCATAGCTTTCTCACCTCCACATGAATTTCTATAACACCACACATGTGAATGATGAATTGGTGTCCCTTCAGAGCATTCTTTAACTTGCAAAAGAAAAGAAGCTCATCCATCCATTGCAAAGCAATATCAACTCAGAGGTAATATTATATTCCTCCACTAACCCATGGTTTCACATGGAATGGGCAATTGGAATCATATTATGTTCAAGATCTATTTTTTTTTTAATATTATAAGATGACAGCAAAATCAAGACCTATATTGAGCCTTTAAATTATGTCATTCACATTCTAGTTGATAGGTCTAAGCAGTGGACATATGGGAGAGGAGTGTTATTAGTAGTCCGTCATCATTTGTTGAAAAGATTAGTTTTAAAAACACACTTAATTTTCTTTTTCTTTTCCGTTTATATAAACTATCACTTATTAATTTGAGAAATATACTAATAAGTGAGGGTGAAATAAAAAAGAAAGATGTGTTTCTCGAACTAATAAGTAATACTTTAGGTATAAAATTCATATTCTCAATAATTTAAGTCAGAAACTCAAAAAAAAATCAAAATACATTTTTAACACTTATCATTTTGTTAAATGCACATAACTGGACTCGTTATATAGTTTTGACAATCCTTACCTTATAAACTTTTCTTTAGAGTTATTAAATCCAATGTCTTCCATTTGCTTAACATTATATTGGCAATCTCTTTAATTGATGGACTCATGCAACCTTGACAAAGGGATTAGAATGTTTTTACTTCTCTCCTTCATTTTCTCTTTACTTCAACATGGAGTAGTTTCCTAAATGATCAAGATACCACTTTTTTACGAAGTAAATTAGTGAATCAATAGCTACTTGTTCATTTTATTTGTTTGATTTTAACTTGACATAAGATTTAAGAAATCTAAAAGGACTTTTTGAATTTTATAACCTTAAAAGTAGTTATATGTATAATATACTAATTATAAGAACTATCTTTTATTTATGTGTTCTTAAATATGTCACGTGAAAAACTATAGTTGAAGAATTTTCAAGAAAAATTCAAAAAACTTTCCTTTTGACAGAATGATTCGGGACTTTATACTTGGTTCCATTTGTCACCTAAACCCTTATACTTAAAACTTTGTCAACTAAACCCTTGTACCCACTGAAGCGCAACATTTTAAACACTTTTTTGATCTGAAAATGATGCGTGACTTACAAATGAGTACACGTCAATTTCCACATCATTTAGGAATTCCACAAAGGAAATGACATATTAAAACTCATTTGCACAGAAATGACATATTAAAACTCATTTGCACATAACTGTAAGCATTTCTTTCCTTTTTCAAATTCTTCTACCTTTCAAGGTTCTAAATCATACTCAAGTACCCCAATCTTTCTTTATTATACAAACTCATTTCTGATTTGAGTTTTCAATTCCGAAAGATTTTTTCTCCTTTGTTTCTAATTATTTTTGTTGTAGGTTTTTGATGAATGAGTGATTTTCATTTTAAAAATAAGGGAAAGAGAAATTGAGAAAAAAATGATAATGGAGAGCTGGTGATACATTGATCTGCTATCTTAAAAAAGGATAGGTGAGTTATGAATCTTGAAATACAAACCCAACAAATCTTTATCATAATTTTGAATTTATTTCATAAGTTCATAAAACCCATTTATTATTTTCAAAGCTTTGTCATTCTTATCAATGTAATCTTTCCAATTTTTGAATGCCCACTTTTTATCCTTCATAATAACGCATATAAAATACTAAAAATAACACAAACCCAACAAATCTTAGTTATAATTTTGAATTCACAAAACTCATTTATTATTCTCAAAGCTTTATTAACCTCATCAATGAAGTTTTTTAATTTTTCAATACCCACTATTCTCCTTCACAATAACTTATATCAGATATGAAATTGAGGTTGTGAGATGAAAATATGGCAAAATTAAACAAGAAGGAGCAGAGATATGATGATTTGCAAAAGAAAGAAATTTTGTGAAAGTATTTATGGGTGGGACAATGATGCTAGGCAGAAAAATGGCAAGTGGATCCAAAGAAGAAAAAATCAAAAGGATGGAATGGAAAGAAGAAAATTTGATTGTATTGGATTGAGTTTTTTTTTTTTGGGGGGGGGGGGGGGGGGCGTGAGGAGCTTGAAATCTTTCTCATTCTTTTTTTTGGGGTATTTTCTATTTTATTTTTAAATTTAAAAAAATATTTTTTAATGTAAAATTTTACCTCAGTTGCTTTTGAAATAGGTGGATTCACGCATTCTTCCAAGTCAACAATGTTCATGCCACATATGTTTGGTCAATAATCAGAGATATTTAAAATGCTACGTTTCAGTGGGCATATAGGTTCAGTTGGCAAAGTCTTAAGTATAAAGATGTAGATAACAAATGGAACCAAGTTTAAGGACTTTCCAGGTCATTTTGTCCTTTCCTTTTTAAATAAATTTTAAAAAATAAGATAAATAAATTGAAATAGGAAAGTAATACCTTGTACTATCTTCGTTAGAAATGAATGATCTAGTTTTAATATGGTACAAAATTAAGAAAATAAAAGAGATTGTTTAATCATGTAGTATTAAATTAAAACTAAGTCAAATATACTAAAAATATCATTGGTGATCTTAAACATGTTATGTGAAAAACTAAAACTAAAATGTTGCCAAAAAAATAAATAAAATTATTCTTTTTTAAATAAATTAAAGAAAATCATTCTTTTTTAAATAAAAAAATATATGATTGCAAAATTTTTATCCCAACAAAGATATCCACAAATTAAAGGGGTAAAAGTTACAATTTAAGCGAACAAAAGGACTAGAGAATCAATTTAGCATGTGCATGGGGCTATAGATTTTGTGCCCATTACACGAGTGCCACTAGCCCGCTTAAAACTAATTATTTGATCCTTTCTAGAAAAGTCTTATTCAAAGTAAAAATAATTTATCTTTAAATTTATTTTTATTCTCAATTATATAAATATTTTAAAATAATTTTAGATGATAAATTTCAAAAAATTTTCTTTTTTCTTTAAACATCATAATAAGTGAAAAGATGTCACGTAAAATAGAAATTGGCGAGCGTTATAGGAGAAAGTGCCAATAGTCAAGTGGTCCCCACATAGTCAGATATTTCCACGTCATCATGATAAGCTATACTATACTTTACCCTACTGAATCTTGTGGAATCCAATTGCTTTACGTTCATTGGTTGTGATACGTCTCTTTTTCCCTCCTTTTACTTTTATTCTATATTTTTTATTTAAATATGTATTAATTATATATTATTTTTCAAAATAATATTTTCTATATTATCTAGGAAATTGCGACCTACTATATAACTAATAAAAATTATAGTAGATTGGAACCTAAGCTTGTGTTTGAAGATGAATTATGATTTTAATTTTTAAATTAGTGATAGAGCATAAGATTTGCAATTAAATTTGATTTTAAAAGAGAAATTAAAAAAAGGAGGAACAAATCAAGCAAGTTCAAATTGACATAACATGAAATTTATTAGGCCAAAAGCTTCATGGAGAGTAATAAAAATTCCCAGACTCCCCATTCGACACCAATAATTAAAATTTCCTTGTGTTTCACGACATCATAGTAACAATAACAAATATGCTAAACTATTAGCAAGAGAGGAAATCATGAGAGTTAAGAAATTGCAGCATTCTAAATAAGAACTGGTCAATCTATAGGTATACCATGAAGCTATAAATGTTATACCAAAAACTGCTTAGTAAATAAAATCAATTATCCTCCCAAAAAGTGATTTCAATTTTTTTAAATGTAAAATATGTTTCATAAGATTATCATTTAATGTTTCGCGAAAAAAAACTTATACTCATCTCAAAGAATTTTTTTACCATATACAAGGATTATATTGAAAAATAATTAGTTGCTGTTATTGTTAATTAATAATCTTTTAATAAAAGTAATGTTTTTAAAAATTTATAATCACAAATATTTATTTTATAAAAAGAAACATAAAGATATGTAATTTATTAATTCTACAATTTAAAATTTTAACATCTTATTTATGAATTATGAATTATTCATTTGATAAGACTGCATGAAAATTAAATATTTTTAACCATCTTTTAATCATTTCATAATTTATAGAGATTTTATGTTTATTAAATAAAAATTTAAATTTAAAAATTTAAATGGCATATAAACAAAACTTCAATTTCATATAACTCATATTATTTGATTTCAAATCATATTACATGTAACAATTAAGATGTTTATATGGCCCCTACTTACTGGTAGAGTTTCAAACTTGAATTGTGTGACTGCTTATAATCACGAAGCAATCTTTTCATTTTCTTTTATCTATAATAATTGATTCTTTTCGTGTCATTCAATTTCAAATTCATTTTCGTTTTCATTTTTCAGGTTTTATTTTTGTATTTAATCAGATAATAAAATAAAAAATGGCTGTTCGGGACTCCCAAGGGGCAGCCACAATTTTTAAGTGATTAAATTTTCTTAAAAATAGCAACTCCACTAATTTCTAAAAGTCAAATTAACATACCGAAACTATATGATTTTCTAAAATAATTTGGAGCATCTTTATAATACTTCTTCTTTCATGTTTTCTAATTTCTAAATTAATACTTTCTTTATCTTTATTTAATATTGAGATATTCATTTTTACTTAGCACTTATATTATTTTAAAATATTTAATAATATTTATTTATTTTATAAAATTAAAAGATAATTTTATATTTTATTTAAAGAACGAGAGTTAAAATGGGACAGACGGCAATTCTAGAGAATGCTAGGAGTGAACTAATAAAATCATAATGGTTCCACGAGGGAGTTCCTTTCAGGGACATATTGTGATAACATAAATTCTATGAGGGAGTGATTAGCAAATATGAAAAAAATCACCAACCAAAAAAAAGAAAAACAAATCAGTTATTATTACGTTACGCTTATATATATACAAACCACATCGCTTGTTCATTTTCCCCTCTCACAAAAATCTATAACTTCTCCGATCGTTGCTCAGCCGACACTACCGGTTTTCGTTTATAGATATCGAAACTAATCCAGGTAAACCATACATTTATACACAAATTCCTATTTTTTCGTTTTTATATTCATACATTCTGCTATATTTTTACATTATTCTAAATTTTTTTAACGATTTGATAAAATTGTACTAAAATGGAACCAGTGATTGTTGATTCCAACAGAGTCATGGTAGGGACAAGTGCCGTAATCGAATCGATGAGCTCCGCCGTCAACGGAAAGGATTTGGCGGACGTTCGATTTGATCCGACGGCTGTGGTATCGGAGCCGGTGCCGGCAGTGGTGAAATCGGATGGTGTAGATGCGGCGGTTAATGGCGGCGATGAACAGAAGAGGGAGATTGTGCTAGGGCGAAACATACATACATCGTCTTTTTCTGTTACGGAACCTGATGTTGATGATGATTCTACTGGTGATAAGGAAGCGTATATGGCTAGTGTTCTGGCTCGGTATCGGAAGACTCTCACCGATCGAACTAAGTACCATTTAGGTATTGTGTTCGCTTTGATTTTGAATTATTACACTTGATTCTGCTTATATATGGTTGCTCACTTGCTCTGTAGATAGAATCGTATATTTTATTAGGTTGGATTAGATTGCCTTTTTGACAAAAGTCGCTACTGATGGCTAGAGTTGGCTCTCCAAATTGGTGTTGTACATATCTATTGTTGGTTAAATCGCCCTTAAAACTAGAAAGACTAGATATCAGCTCCCAATGTAATTTTAGGCTGAATATATAACCAAACACCTAAACTTGTCAAAACTTTTCATATAGGTACCTGAACTCACTACATGACCTTAGCTCAAACCACTGTTGCTCGGACCTTCCAAAATGGATGCCACACCCTTGTCAGATCCTCCAAAAATGCAAGACTTTTTGAGGCTCTGACACAAGTCTGTTACCATTTTTAAAGTCTCTTAAGTAACATAGGCTCAAAATGTGTCAATTATACAGATTGTTGACATTACACAATGCAACTTTTGACGCTCATCATGGGTCATCCGGAAACAGTCGATCTATGTTTTAAACATAGGGGTTAGTCTGTGTACATCCGACCCCTCCTTACCCCGCAATGGGCGGGAGCCTTTGAGGCAATAGGGTAATGTTGTTGTTGTTTGTTGAGGAGGTCAATAAAATCCATCCGTCTTTCCCATATGGATCCTCAGTTCATTTTTCTCCTCAAAGTCACCATTTCAAAACACCAATATGGTGACACCAAATGTTCCAAGAACTTCTCTGAAACTAAAATCAACAGCAACAAAGAAATAGTTATCAAATTTGATTCAAGAATATTCATAAGCTAATAACTACCAGTACCAAATGCCATTGCAAATTGCGATGGTTCTTGACACTTTGTGAGCTTTATTGGTGCATCCCAAAATGTAGAAATGAATAGGTTGCTCTGCCATCTTCTGCCTGGTGGCACAGGGTTAGAGAAGCTGTTGGAAGTGAACTAGAACATAGGAAGCAATCTCTGTTACTTTATAACTTGGCTGAGATTTGGACATAAAAGGTCTCTGTCTGATGGAAGGAACTAGAATTGCACACCAACTCATTTTTCTATCTCTAGAAACATGGAAAGGTACCCTAAAAGGTTAAGCTAATGCTAATCTAGGTTACTGATCTCATATAGTCGAGGTGTCTTTAACTCGTCGTGATCTTTCTCCAGTTAGAAGTGGAGTAAAAGTAAAAGAAGGAAGAGGGGACGAAGAAGAGAAATGGGTGTTTTAGCTTTTGCGTATAGCTGGGTCTCATTGGAAAGAGATGACAGGGTTTGGTCTCTTCGTTGGTTCAAGGAAGAAGAAGAAAAGGCAACTTTTGTTTCGCTCAATTTTTTTGGAAGCTACTAAATCCATGTGCCTTTTATTGTATTGTTCTTTTCCAAGTCACTCACTTGTGAAATACACATCTCTTTTTTTGACAGTCTCAGTGTCTCGTGTGTGATGCATATGGTTCTGGAGTAGTCTGGTTTTTTCATTAGGTACCTTCCCTAATTTAGGTGTCTAGATGAAATAATCGGGCAAGTTAAGGGGGCAAACTTTTGTATTTGGCTTAGATTTTACTATTTTACTCTGTTTTCTTTTAGCTTTTTGTTGGTTTCAGAGTTTGATTATTTATTTATTCTTCAGGCTTAAAAGTAGCCATTGTGTGAAATATTGAGTTTTGCCTTTGAAATTAGCAAACTTGTTATATCTACCAAAAAGTATCTGTGGTGTATGAGTATCTGTCAGATCTGATGATATTGATGTATCCTGAGAGCTTGAAATCATTGGGTGTCTATTTTATATGAAGTGTTTCTCATTATCTTCACCAAAGTTTTCCCACCTCCTTTGGTGGAGCAACATAATTTGGAATGGCTTTTATCTTTCTTTTAAACGTCCATATGGGTTGTCTTATTTGCTGATGATGAAAGTTTGATTTTTGTGTTGACTTTAGCGTTAAAAAGTTGTCGTCTCTAAAACCAAAATTATTCGGGTCCTTGTATTTCCTTGTTAAAGAAGTGATTGTCTCTATGAGAACCTTAATTATTGATTGCCTAAGACTAATATGTTGTACAGTACATATATATTGTTGAAATTAGCCAACCGTATGTCCCAGTGGCTGGGGGAACTTGTCTAGTTTACAATATCCTTTACTTCTTTTATTGCATTCCAAGTCTAAAGAAATATTGCCTTGTTATTTCTGAATTCTGATTCTCACAGGGTATCCATATAATTTGGACTTCGATTATGGTGCACTCACACAATTGCAGCATTTCTCCATCAATAACTTAGGGGATCCATTCATTGAGAGTAATTACGGTGTGCACTCAAGGCAGTTTGAAGTTGGTGTTTTGGACTGGTTTGCACGCCTATGGGATATTGAGAAGGATGAATATTGGGGATACATCACAAACTGTGGAACTGAGGGAAATCTTCATGGAATCCTTGTTGGGTTAGTATATTTTTTTAATTTCTCCCAGGGAATCTTTAGATTTGCTTATTAAGTAATGGTTAACCCACCCAACTCTCTTTTTCTTTTACTAATCCTATGGAAAAATGATCTTAATAATGCAGGAGAGAAGTATTTCCTGAAGGAATTTTGTATGCTTCAAAGGAGTCTCATTATTCTATTTTTAAAGCAGCACGAATGTATAGAATGGAATGTGAAAAGGTTGACACTCTACTAACTGGTGAAATAGATTGTGCAGACTTCAAAGCTAAGCTACTAGCCAACAAGGATAAGCCTGCAATCATTAATGTCAACATTGGTACTGTCTGACCCTTTCAGTGCCTGATATATTTCCCTAACTGCAACAATCACTTAGTTACGTAAGGTGCTATCTTTTTTGGTTGGCAGGAACTACTGTGAAAGGAGCTGTTGATGATCTTGATCTTGTCATAAAAACCCTTGAAGACTGTGGATTTTCACATGATCGGTTTTATATCCACTGTGATGGGGCTCTGTTTGGGCTTATGATGCCATTTGTCAAGCGCGTAAGTAGATTTGTTTCTCCAAACTGTTTGTATTCTTCAACTTCTCCTTGCATTTCTTAAACTAGCCAGTGTGAAGCGCATGTATAAATACTTGGCTATTGTTAACGAAGGAGTTTATGAGGTACTCTTGTGAAATAAAAAATGTGAAAATAGTTTGTAGCCTTATTAGATACTTGATACCACTAACAATGTTGCAGAAGTTTATTATGTAAATTGTTTTCTGTTCTCTGTAACCATTGCTATTGGAAGTAAGGAGAGAATAGATGAAGGAAAAGGCAGAATTCATTTCTTTTGGTTGATTAGAAGGACTGAAGGAGGAATTAAACTTCTTTTCATGTGTTCCTTGTGTGGATATACTTCTTCACAATAAAAGCAAATCAGATAGGAAGAAAAGAGATTTTGTGTGTAACATAAATTTGTCTATTAGCTTTCATTGCTCCTACTTACTACTATTTGATGGAATAATGAATTTAAATGTTAGCTTTTCCAAAAAAGGAAAAAGAAAAAGAAAGAACTAAAAAAAGGATTGCTGAAGATGTTGCTATTCTTTCAGGGTTTTCTTCTAAGTGATATCTTAAAATCTTACAGGCACCAAAGGTTACTTTCAAAAAGCCAATCGGTAGTGTGAGTGTCTCTGGTCACAAGTTTGTGGGATGTCCAATGCCATGCGGTGTTCAACTAACAAGGCTAGAGCATATTAATGTTCTTTCGAGTAATGTGGAGTACCTTGCATCAAGGGATGCCACTATCATGGGAAGTCGGAATGGGCATGCTCCACTTTTCCTTTGGTACACGCTGAACAGAAAGGGGTACAAGGGATTCCAGAAAGAAGTCCAGAAGTGTCTAAGGAATGCTCATTATTTGAAAGACCGCCTTATAGGAGCTGGAATCAGTGCTATGCTCAATGAGCTGAGCAGCACAGTTGTTTTTGAGCGACCTAAAGATGAGGAGTTTATTCGCAAGTGGCAACTTGCTTGTGAAAGAAATATGGCACATGTTGTTGTGATGCCTAGTGTGACAGTTGATAAGCTGGATAACTTCTTGGACGAATTAATTGAAGCACGATCAATCTGGTACAAGGATGAGAACATCAAACCTCCTTGTCTCGCTTCAGATGTTGGGAGTAAAAACTGTTGCTGCCCTCAGCACAGAGGGATGTCTTAGGCATAGAAGCTATAGATTTTCCATTGTTTTTGTAGTAAACATTAGAGGCATCGTAAAGATGATGTTTGTATTAGAGAAGCTATTGGTTTCTCTATGTTTCTGTATGAAACATTACATTCATTGTAGAAGTGATGTTTGAATTGTGAGTTGGAGTGTTGTTGAAGCGTATGATTGTTGTTCTTTTGCTTCTGCATAATTGTGTTACCATAAGGAAGAATTTGCCAAAATTGCGTGGCAACTTTGTGATTTTTTTTTTTTGTGTTCCTCTCCTCTTGTCCGGTTATGGCTGCATTATTTTCTGTCCATGAAGTCCTACCAAGACATACTTGGATGTAAAAGTTTTAACCATGCTGGGGAAACGTACGTTTTCTTGCCTGCCTTGGGGAGCCAAGAGGGGAGGATGAATGGTTTTGTGTGTGCATGTGTGCGCATGTTGCCTCTTCCCTTTTTTGGAGTTGGCAGCAAATATACGTTTAACCAGTACTTGCTTTGAGCTTAAAGATATATTACTTTGTTAGACTGTCAATGTTTAATCATCATCAAAGAGTTCCATCCTTTTTATTTCAATTAAAAACTGGATCTTTAGGAATAGTTCCAACTCCTTGATTACTTACTAGTTCAACTGAAACCAGGAGTTAGCATCTTTTCCTTATTTTTGTCATCACATTCCCCTACAAATCTGAAAATGCTTAAGTTCTTCTTTTTCTAATACAATGTAAAAGGCATTATCTACAGTGTCTCAACCATGACGGGATACTTGTTCTTCAGCATCCTGACAAGTGTAGGCTGGACGGAGTCACCTGTGTCTAACGGTGTCCATCTACAAGGAAGATAAAATTTTCAAGTCAGTAATGCTGTTCATCACAGGGAATTCAATTTATTTTTTTTTGAAAGGACTGGTTCTTGTTTATGTTCTTTACTTGTATCTGCAGACAAGATGATGAAGAAAAACAGAAATTTCCAGCTTGGCTAAGTTGATTCCAGGACACATGCGTGGTCCACTTCCAAATCCAAGGAAGCTGAAAGGTTTTAGAGGTTCCTGTACATAATCCAACAAGTGTCTTTGTTATAAAAAGCTCAGGGGTTGAATAGAAGGAGGGAGAACTTACATCGAATCTAGAAGGATCAAACTTCTCAGGATTTGGAAAAATCTCGGGGTCGTGGTGGATAGACACTACATCCAAGTTAAGTGACCATCCCTTCTTGATTTTGCACCCTGAACATGGTTTTAAAGAATCATTTTAGATCATACAAAATCTAGATATCGAGAAATCTGACAGTTACCCTCAATCTCAAAATCTTGCGCTGCTTTTCTTGAAAACCATGGAAGGATTGTGGCCATTCGAAGTGTTTCACTGATTACCTGAACATTCAAATATCAACAAAAGAAGTTCAATTTTTGAATTTCAGAGATGAAGAGAAGCTGGACTTATGAGTTATGACTAGTATGCAAGCTCACTTTGGCAGTGTAAGGCATATTGTTGACTTCGGACCAGGTGAGACCTAATGTGCCTTGTTTTCTAGCTTGGATTTCTCTATGTTCCTCCTGTAAATAAAAGATTCTAAGTTATACTCTAACATCAGCAGTTAAACACTGCTCATTATCCCGTTATGTTTGGTGAGAATTACCCTTAGTCGTTCCAATACACCAGGATTTTCTTGAAGAAATTTGAGGAGCCATGTCAAAGCAGCAGTCGTAGTATCGTGGCCTGCAACTAGCAGTGTCAATATGTTATCCTTCAGTTGTTTATCTGTGAGTTTGTCATCGTCATCGTCTCCTTCTGGTGCATCTTTGCTATGCTTCTTCACCAGGGATTGCAAGAAATCTTGTTTTAAGCTTTCCCCACTCCTTCGTTGTTCAATTATCGAGTCTAACATAGCATACATCCGATCACGAGCCTGTACTCAACAGACAGTGATCTCTTTTAAGCTGTCATTTATCATATTCTGCATAAAATATCAACTTTTTGTTACCTGAATGCCACGATAAAAGGCAGTTCCCGGGACCTTAAAGGGTAAAGAAGCAAAAGAGCCAGATATAATCTTGAAATTGTTTCGAAATTTCTCTTGCTCCTCACCAGTTGGCTCTAAGCTCATTATCATGTTGCCTATCACCTTGAGTGTAAACTGCAAGAAATATAATCAGACTAGGTACATCAAAACGAGAAAATTATCAAAAGACTCAACTGTGGAAGCTTCTTCAAGAACCAAAATTTTCCTTCCAGACCACTGATCCAATGTTTCAATAGCTAAGCTGTTTATAAACTGAAAATACTTCTTTAAACCATCAACAGAAAGTGGTTCAGCAATTAGTCTTCGGAGTCTCTTGTGCGCCTCTCCAGTCTGTTGGAGCAAGCTAGTAGGTCCAAGTACTTGCTGTCCTGTGTAGAACAGGTTTAAGCTCACCATCCCATCTTTTCCTGTCAACAAGATTTTGCTCGCTTCTCTTCCAGTCATGAATACCGTATACCTTCCTAATACATAACTCTTAAACACCTTCCCATACCTAATTATGAACCAAACCACAACACAAATGAGCATTCTAACAATTTTCCTAAGGAGTAGCATGTCAAGAGTTATCCCAAGGGAATAAGAATGCTAGATTATACAACAACATACCTAGTGAAATTCTATAAAATAAGGGTAAAGTATATGCAATTTTCAACATGCTATACCATACAACAACATACCCAGTGAAATCCCACAAGTGGGGTTTGGGGAGGGTGAAATGTACGCAGACCTTACCACTACCTCACAGAGGTAGAGAGGTTGTTTCCTGCGAGCCCTCGACTCAAATATATCATGATGAAATTTCTGTGACGTTGATTAACATTTGTTGCATTTGTACTTACAGTTTCTGCCTCTTGTTGATGAAGCTGTATATACCAGCAGGGCTCGAAAATTCGGATATGAAAGAGAGACTTTCTCCAATAATAGGCCATCCCAAGGTACCTGGAATTGCTTCCATTTCTTTTGGAGAAGCACTCTTTGTTCTTAATAGGACTAGTAAAACTACTAAAACTAAAACTATTAACATCACCATAAACATAATTAGCTCCATTCTTGATTGTGTTATTTTTGCAAAATTTGATGAATTTATATGTGATATTCTACTGATGATCTCAAGAATGGTGTGTGAACAGCTTTAGTATTAAAAATAGTTCCTCGTCTATTTTTAGATTAATTTGTACAAGGTGAATGGGATAAGACAAATTAACCCCATTTAATACAATACTCCCTCTGTTGACATTCTTTCCTTGTTAACCAGTTTCACAAGAATTATTTATTTCTATATTTAATAATAATTTAATTTTAAATTTCTCATTTTATCTTTAATAAGATCGTTTATAGCACATATATATCTATGATCTATTTTATGTCACAAATATTCTTGTATAGTCTATTCAAATACTACGAGGGTAGAGGATAGAGTCTACAATTAATGTAGAAAGACACTTACGAAATTTATTTTTTCTAATTCTAGAACTTTATTAAGAAGTGATTTTTCTCCATAATAAAAAAAATTATTTTTCTAGAAAAAATATTTTTTACATTCCTGTTGGAATTAACCCAAGTTTAGCTTAGTTGTTGTCAACATTCCTATCTGCTTGACATGTGGACTTGGGGAGTTATTAATTATTCCTTAACCAGCTGGCGGATACGTAGATTTTAAAAAATTCTCTGTTAGTCTAAGGCCACTCGCTGTTGTTTATATTGGAATTACTCCATATGCCAAAGTTTAACTTAGTTGGTATAAACATTCTTGTCTAATTACCAACTACTTGACATAAGCAAGTGATTAATTAATTAATCCTGGAATCATAACTATGTATTTTGGCATCTTCTCTGGTAATAATGCCAATACTCAACAGTTTCATGGCTGATTATCACAAGTGGGGTTTGAGGAGGATAGAATATATGCAGACCTTACCACAATCTAATAGAGGTAGAAATATTGTTTTCTGAGAATTCTCGTCACAAAAACTCATAAGTAGAATATACTAAATATGGAAAAAAGGAAAGAAAGAGAAAAGGAAACAAAAAAAATGACTAATAACGAAAAGTACATGATAATAAGTAAATATGAGACAATTAACATATATAAGACAGATAATGACAACACTGGATAAAACAACGCGACAAATCCAACTATTCTACTATATCCCATGACCAGACATCAACCTAACCCTACTAACCTATTAGTCTACTATTCTAATACGCGACCTCTACTCCTTCCTATCTAAGGTCATGATTTCAATGAGATCAAATTTCACCATATCTTGTCTGATCACCTCCTTCCAATACTTCTTTGATCTATTTCTACTCCTCCGTGTAACTCCTAAATAATAATTTCATATCCATTTTAGTAAAGTGTAGATTCAACTTTATTTATTTGATAAAATTACCCCTACGATTACTGAGCGACACATAGAGGTAATGTCTCGGTTTTTCCCGAGTTATGATTCCATCACAAATAGTTCCAATTGTGGAAATAAATAGAGAGAAAACAGTGCAAATTTATTTCCATAACCAAGACCATGTCTTCAAGAGCAATTTCTTTTCACCAGCAAGGTATATAGTTCCTCACAAATAATACATAATGATAAAACATGCTGAACAATATCTAACTGTTTGTAAAACAACTATACCCCATAGCATTTATGCAACTGGTATTTTGATAGTGGTACAAAGTGATCTGATCAGAATGCACTCACAGCAACACTATTCATTACATATATATACACAAGGCTCTATGCTAAATTACTCAGTAGTGATTTTGTTGCCTTTCTGACATCTTCAACCCCTGTTATTGAAGTTCATGAAGCTTGGATGGGTCTGCCCACCGATATTTTTGGTACTTGTGGTAGACTGAGGAATGTGCGGCTGCTGTTGTTGAGCATGGTGATTACCACATTGGACAAATGACTGCGGCTGGGGAGGGAAATGTGGACGTGTCCCCCGGCTTCCATTTGTGGGTGACATTTGACCAGCTGCTATCTTTAGACGCTGCAGTTCTTCTCTCAAAGCTTCATTCAGAGCTGGTGATTGTCCACACATGTCAATACAAATAATAGCAGTGAAAATTATACTACTTATAAAGTTATTATAGGGCATACCGTCTCTAAGATGGGCTTGTTGTTCCAAAGCTTGCAAGCGTAGTTTGAGTTCTTTGTTCTCAGTACTCAATCCGCTATTGTCTCTCTGCATCATCATACAGGAATGGTTTGAAAATGATTAAGGATATGTTAACTGTGATTATGTTTTTCTTTTTATGAAGTTAATTGTGATTATGTTTCTTGACATGAGTCTGTTAGCAATAACATAATTTGCAGTGGTAAATTCCATCCAGCTCCTCATAAATACAATACAGTCGATATATGTCTAAAGAAATGTCCACAACACGAAACTGTGATTTTGCATGCACAGCATATACGACTCATCGATAAATGGATTGTCTTTATGTACGTTACCCACCCAAGTTAATGAGAATAATGGCATAAAGTTCCATTGTGGACCAAATTAATTTTTAAAAAGGGAAAACAAGAATGGCAAACCTTCAGCACAACAAACTGCAGAGTACGCCACACAACCACATATGTATGATTGTGGCAGTCAAATCCAGACTCGACAACCAAAAAAAGAGTGAAGTTGTATCATAAAGATGAGTTCAACCAAAAGATAACAGTTTCACACACAAAAAAAGAGAGACTTTCCAAACAGAGCAACGAAATTGTAAATTCTACAAAAACATTTATTGCTAGCAGGATAGCATACTCAGGTAAGAATTAGAACCTGTTAATTGATGATGACTATTCCTCCACAAACAAAAGTTCATTATTTAGCATCAATGAGAAGTGCAACAGCTTAGAAAAGCCTCTTTGCCTGACCATGTAGTGAGTGGAAAAGGAAAAAATTAGTCTCAAAATTTTTCTGTATGCTAAGAAAAGTTACGTTCTCCATGATTAGCACCAAAGATTAGTGCAACGGCTTTGGAAAGCTTAATTTCCTGTATTTTCCTCCCCTCCATCTTGCTAATGCTTGCACAACTTCCCTTACTTGATTGTATGCATTCAAACCTAAACAGAATCACACTATCTCACTTTTTCCAATATTCACCTCCCAACCACTAACTCCTTCCTCTAATGCCAGCAACAGCCCCCTCTATATGGCACTAGGATCCCAATACTCCAATTCCTCTCCCTCTTCTTGGCTGTAGTACTCACTCTCTTCGTTTCTCATTGCTGCCCAACCCTCTACCCAAGCAAAGGCACCATCTCTCTCTTCTCCAGTTCCCCATTACCATTTTTAGCTTTAAGCATTCCACATCCCTTGCAAAAGAGGGCAGGAACATGTACATAATATTCACTCACTCAAAAAGCATTCTGCATCACTTGCAAAAGAGGGCAGGAACATGAACATAATATTTCACTCACTTGAAAAGAATCCTAAAAAAAATGAAATGATTGCAGTCAATGTAACCATAGTAGTTTTGTCGTAGATGGGTACAAGTTACCCCAGTAACAGCCCTAATTCTAGCTTTCTTTGATGAAAAAAGGGTTATTTTGCTGCAAGCAGGATATATCTAATATCCTAACCTCAGTAACTAAAAGCCAAAGGTCGCTTCACTATTTTAGTAACAACCATCCATGCTGCATTGAATATTTTGATCATCCACCAACATTTCTTCCATAGTCACTTTGTTATTGATTGCACAATTTTTTCTCCTGTTTGAAGTTTTTCACCAAATTGGTCTGCCAACTGTTGTCCCTATTACTCCTTAGCTTGCAGACAGTCAGATTCTTGACTCTTCATCGTAATCTTCTCATTAGAAGTGTGAAAGATCAATTGCTTGACCAGTATATAAGTATTTAAATGTATTTTCCTTCATCTAATCACATGACCAAAACCATTTAAAAATCAACATAAACACATTCCTTCACAATCATCGGCACTCTTCTCCCTTCACTAATATTTGCTACTCTGATCCTCTTCTTGAAGGGAAACCTCCTTCACCTTCATAATGCTAATACCCTCTCCTCCTCATGCACCACTAATTCCCTCACCTATTGCCAGCACTGGTGCTCCTCAAGTCCTACAAAACCCTTCTCTAGCTTTGTGATGCCCCACTGCTTCTTGGCTGCAGCACCCACAAACATGCTCTTCATCAAAATTTTCCATTTTCTCAATCTCAATGCTAACCCTTCACGAAAAGCTACTTCTCACCCCCCCATAAAGCCATAACTTCAGTAAAAGAGAAGAACCATAAACATAGCACTTATCATTTCTTTAATCTACTTACGGGTAGGCGCTTATTCAGCTGAAAGACAACCCAAAAAGGGAGGAAAGAAGAATTGTTGTCTGTTGATGTTATGGTTGTAGTTTAGTCCTAGCCGAGTTGTGGGTATACTTATCCGAAAGAGTACTTAACTTTCAAGCTTCTTCAATAGGATCAGCTTTCCTTTATGCAAAAACTAACCCATTTCGATTTCCAAGAGCTAAGCATTTGCTGATTCAAACATAATCATCCAGGTAACATTGGATCAACTATAAATATAGTGAACTAAGATCCAGACCAAATTACCAACACTGTTTCCAACCTAAGTTGCGTGGACTCTTCACTTTTGATGCCGCACCCATGTTGGATTCTCCAAAAATACACTTGTTTTGGAGAATCCAACATGCACCCACTGACATTTTTGAAGAGTCCGAGCATCATATTTGCCAACTGGTTTAATCCCATGGGGGGATCAGATTACAAATATTGCTTGGATCTTGTTTCAAAAGCTCCCAGAAAATAACCTAAACAGATGAACTTATACATACCAATAGTGTTACTTGTAGGCAAAGATTTTTTATCCCTCTGTTCCTTCTGATCAATAGGAGAAATGATCCTAATCTACAGAACCTACTGAAACTAGCAAATAGAGCCTCTAATTTTCAGTCATCAATTACGGCATTCATAACGTCTGAACTTCAATTACAAGATGGACGAGAGACTGTTTATGTTCCTCAACCCTCACAATTAGGTAAAAGGTACAAGAGATACAGAAAAATTCTTTATAAGGACATCTATTAGAAGATCATTCTACCAAAATTCTTATTGTAACAAATTACCAGAATAAGAAAATCATGTAGTTCATTCTTTGACCCCAAATAAAATCCCATAAGAATATTAAACCATAACATCCTCATTCATTATCAAGGCAATGAATGAACTACGAAATTGAGTTGATTCAAGTTGAGTAAAAAAAAAGGCATACAAAGCGGAGAGCCATTTCGATTTAAAGATGTTGTTACTTTGACCCACATACATGCAATCACGTATCTGAAACATACAAGAATTCTATCAACTATCCAAGGTTAATTCATACAACAAGATTTCATAAACATGATAAATATTGGATATACTCATTGTTTATTGTATGAAAACATGAGAAGCAATTGAATTTTCAAGGTTACTTCATACAACAGAATTTGATAATCATAAAGAGTACTGCATATAGTCATTTTGCCTTATTAAGAAAAGAAGAAAAGAACTGCAAATAGTCTTCCAATTTTGTACCTGCAGAACCGTGATTTGTGCAGATAGAGTAGTAGCTTCAGTTTGAAGAGTCTGCACCTTTCTCTCCAGTTCATTAGTATAACGAATTTTCCGCTCCTTCGAACGTGCAGCAGATTGTCTGTTTGCAAGAATCCTGTAATAATGCAGAAACAAAAATGAGTTTTTACGAAAGCTTAAACCAAAGTTAATGCTAGAACTATTACCAATAAGGGGACTTAGTATTTTAAGGAAAATTAAAACAGACAAATGACAGGACAGCTGGGAAGCCAAGCTATGTAACAGTGACACGCTGTAACTTTTGTGCGGAAAATTTCAGATTACTATGTTGACAATGAGAGATCGTCAATAACCTACAGTTTCCAAATCTTCTCATCTCTTACCATTCAGGTAACAAAACTTCACTAAAGAATACATCATAATAGCATTGCATTTTCTTTCATCTTAAATCAGCATACAAGGTACAATAATATGCCTCTATACTGGCTTTTCAGTATAGTCCCCCCTCCCTTGCTCCTTCTTTCCCGATATAGAAAGTTCACTTGTAAAGACCAATCCACCTGTGTTAAATATCCGGGCCATTCACACATAATTTAGTGGAAACTTATTTCATTTTCCACAATAGAGAATTGTTGCAAAGATCACCAACATACTTCTTTCTTAACTTATATCCTTTTCTTCTCTTCCATCCATTTGAGTGTGAGAATATGTGACTCATATTATTTCACCAAATCCACACTTGACAACTCCATTATACCAAGTCAAGCATGCTCTTTACAACTAAAAACATAGACAATTTAGGCATTCCAAAAAAAAAAAGCAAATAACTTCAAAACCTAGAAATATAGCAACAATCTCTTTTGCTTCATGTGCCCGAGAATTTCCAAAATGCCGCATAATTTAAAGAGAGCCTCCAAAACATTAGAGCTAAGTATAATTCGAAAGTAGAACTCTTAACCAAAGAAAGAAACCGTCAACCCCAAAAAATTTCATACTAAAATTGAGGCAACTACATAGACAAACAACAACAACATACCCAGTGAAATTCCACAAGTGGGGTCTGGGAGGATAGAATGTATGCAGACTTTACCCTACCTCATACAAGTAGAGACGTTGTTTCTGAGAACCCTCATCTCAAAACGAGGCAACTACATATAAAATAGGAAAAAAAAAGAACTTTATGAAATTTCAAACCTTAATCACTAGAGCTGAGATAATTCCAAAGTAAAACTCTTAACCAAACAAACAAACAAAAAAAAGCTCAAGCCCAAAATATTTTTGAAGAGACATTTCCTCTTAATCATTAGAGCTAACACTGTCAAACTCTTCATCAAACGGAAAAAAGAAAAAAAAAATTCAACCCCAAATTTGCTTAATCACTGAGCTAAGTATCATTCTAAAGTAAAACTCTTTTAACTCAACAAACAAAACCTTAACCCCTAAAATTTTTGAAGAGACATTTCCTCTTAAATCATTAGAGCCAAGTATAATTCCAAAGGAAAAAATCATAACCAAACAAAAAAAAGAAATAAATTCAACCCCTGAAACTTTCACATTACAATTGAAATAGGGAAAAAATTTAATAAAAAGTTCAAACCTTTTGGCTCTCTTGGGATCAATTAAAGCCAACTCAGCAAGCCGATCAGGAGGCATAGCTTTCTTAACAGAGCTTTCAGCCTCAAACGACGCCGAAGAAAAAGAACCATCCATCGAATTGCTATGCCTATGACGAGAACCCGAACCCGAACCCATCATCTTCTTCTCCTCTCCCGACACAGCCGGAGTTGTCGCTCCAGCTTCACCAAACTCCAGTCCATCAAAAAAGTCGGCGTCAACAGAAAGACTCCTGAAATGATTCAACGGTCTAGGGTTATGATCACCACCCGGTCCAGCTACCAAACCCGTTCCGTTGGAAGAGGAATCAGCTGAATTCGCCGGCTGCATGTGGGACAACGACGGCGCCGAAATGTCAAGGTTGAAATCCGCAACGACGTCGTCTAAGAGGATATCATCGTCGAAGTCCGGGAGCCTGAAGAAAGTCTCCGACTGTGCTCGACGATGACGTGCTATACGGGTGGGAGTATCTGGCATCTGGTCCAGGTCAGTCCGACCCGCTAGAAATGGAACGGGTATGGGCTTTCCGGCGAACTTGGGGTCCATCGAAAACAAACCCAAATGAACTCTTCAGTTTGATTTTGGAAAGAAGAAGAAGAAGAAGAAGAGAGAGTAGAAATGGGGTTTGACCCGGGGGGAGAAGAAGAAGAAGGGAAGAGAGGCAATTGGCTAAAAGAGCAAACTCACATGGGAGAGGGTTTATAATAGTTGTTGGGAGCGGTTAACTTCAAACTCAAATAAATAAATAAGAGGTTTTACTATTTTATTGACCATAGGGTAAAACAGTAGACCATAAACTACTTCTTCTTCTTCTTTTTTTTTTTTATAACAAATATCTTAAATAATGGGAAAATATTTTTCAATTTTGTGAAAAATGGACAGGAAATGGTATAAAATTGTTTAAAGTCACATATAGAAAAAGTACATATAATAATTGATAATAGACCGTAAAAATTTCCATGGAGTCTTTTGAATTTGATTCACGCTATCATGACAATTCATGAATTCTGAGGTAAATTAATAATTCCTAAAGGTGCGGAGTCATATTTTTTATTAATTTTTTTGAATATATAGATTAAATATAGATATTTTGATATATGTTAATTATTGAATATCTTTGATACAAAAATCATCGACTCACGTTCCAAAAGTATGAATAATCTCAACGAAAATACTGGCTCTATCACTAAATCCTTATTTCTTCTCTATATATTTTTTATATTCATGTGATTTTGTACATAAAGATGAGACCTAACTTTTTTATTATAAATTTAAGAGTCATTTTCTTTTAGTCATATTATATGATATGACTGTCTGATTTAATTCATCAACTTAAATGTTGAAAAAAATAAATACATACATAGACATTTAAATTTTATAATCCTTATTTCTAAAAAGAAAAAATTTGTAGGTCTCACCAAATCATTAATAATTATATTGATAATTTAGTCTTAGTAATAAATACTATTTCTTAAGTCATCATGAAACCATACTATATAGCTTACCGTGATGAGTATATAAATTAATAAAGATTTTTAAAAAATGTAAGATAAATTGAATATATCCGGAAAAATTAACAATCTACGGGTAGACAGAAATGGTGGCTCAAGTAGTTTAAGTTAAAATTGAAAAAATAAACTAACAATATATATGAGAGTAAACACCATATATTTATTAAACATATTTGAATATGAGTCAAACAGTCAAATACATAAAGCATACATGTGGTAAATCTTTGACGAATTGAGAAATTAATTAGTTTCACCATATTTTCACGCTTTTATAATCACTTCGACATATGCTTATTTTAAAATATATGTATATTTTTTATGAAATAAAATTTTATTTTCTTTTAGAATATTATCAGCAACCGCGAATGTTAAAGGAAGGGATATAATTATTCTTGTTATATTCTCGTAACAAAGATTGCCAATTAAAATATATGATTAATAAATATATAATTAGTGAAAAAATGGATAGGGAATATTAAGTTAGAAGTGAATAAATTCAAAAGTAAAAGACACATACAAGAATTGATTGAACTATGTATTCATATTAGTAACTCTTTAACTCTTAATTCATTATGAAATGACTTCATATAGCTTATTGTCAAATAGTTGAACTAAAATTGGAAAACATAAAATTACGACACATGTTAGAGAGGAAAAAAAACCTAGAACATGCTTTGAACATGGCTGAACAGTCAAATGTGTCGAACATACATAAAATTAGGTTTTATGAATTGAAACATAATCTCATAAGATATTGTAATCATTATTTAAAAATTACTTTAAAAGAAGTGATTTTTTTTTTAATGACATGAACATTAATTTTCATTTTTGAATATTGACTAGCGACAAGCTTACACAAATTAAGAACAGAAATATACAAAGAATGTGATAGAATTATTTTTTCTCTTATTTTATTATTTTCATAATAAATGTTGCCCGTCATAACGTACGGTTAACAAATATTTGTTGTGTCCATCTTTATTTATTCACTATACTAAAAATAGATGTCCAACAATACTTATTCAATTTACGAAATCAAGAGATAATTTTGCACTTAGTTCCTAATAAGTCATCAATATATACCTAAATTTATCTCCATTTTTCATTTAGACACCTCAAATAAGACTAGTTCCTCTTGAAACCTAAACTATTCAAAATATGTACCTATTAAACACAAAATGTTTATTTGGCAAAAGATGTTAAGTGTGCGTAATTCAATTGTGATGACATCGCACTGACGTGGCAAAATGATAAATTAAAAGATAACATTCGTCATATAAATAAAAAAATTAAAATAATAAATTATTAAAAAGACAAAAAAGGAAATGATCTATTTTTTATTTCATTACCTAATTTTTTTTTTGTACATATATAATCACTCATACACCTTCTCCTACCCTCACCCCGCCACCTAGCCCCCCTG
>JAOTQR010000079.1:17838644-17848919 GCA_025774065.1 Solanum ossicruentum
TTGGTAGTTTACTCTGAAAAGTCAATTGCACCATTAGGGGACAAATCTACTAATAAGAAGGAGAATTAAAGATTCAACATTGAAAATTGATATGGTTGAGATAATTAAGGAACAAAATGTGAGAGGAGAGATAATGTTGATATATATGACTCCTGTCATTAACAACATATGGTTTGAACATAATTTCTACATCAATGTTAGGAAAATGAAGATCTTTTACTACTTGCTTAACTTATATGTTCCATTCTATTCTTGTGAGTAGTCACATCTCATCTAGTTGGAAGCTCGTAAATAACAAACTCGAACATTAGTATAAAGCCATTTAAAAATATTTTGGTATCTAAAATTGTTCTAAATTGCAAAGAAGTCGAAGACAGAGGCAGATGTAGTCTATAAGGTACAGGCTTATTCGCAGTGACTTTGGCTTTGACCGTGAATAAGAACAAAAATTTCACTAAATAAATCAAATAATAGATCTCGAACCCAATTCTGAACTCGAGACCATAATGTTCAAATCCAAAATCTTCTTGTCAACGCATAGGTCGGGTTCTAACTGAGTCCTCCCCTGGTATCTAAAAGAGCTTGCACATATAACTACTGTCAAACCATAATGGCATTCTTTTATTTGCTTGTATTTAACTACTAGATGCACATCGTGTGAACCCACACAGGACCCCATTCTTCATACATGGCCTTTGGTATACGCATCTGCACACCGAGTAGAAGTTAGTATTTAAACCTTGAGATTTAAAAAGTTATGTTCAACATTCACATTACAGCAAATTATTATTTGGGAATGAGAGACGCAATCAATTGAATGACTGATCGATTAGTAAAAGCAAAAAGAAACTAACTTTTTGGAAAGTACTGAGGGAAGCGAAAATTGATCCTCCTATCCAGGCACTGTACTTTCTCTCAGGTGGTGCAATCACCTTTATATTTGTGTAGCTCGGAGCAAGAGCAGTAATTTCCTTGCTCATACGTTCTGCCATGCCAGGAAACACAGTTGAGCCACCGGTAAGCACAATGTTTGCAAACAGATCCTTCCTAATGTCAACATCGCATCTCATGATTGAGTTGTAGGTTTTTTCATGAATTTCTGTCGTTTCCATTCCAACCGATGATGGCTTGAAGAGAACCTCATGGCAGTGGAATCTCTCAGCACCAATATTGATGACATTTCCATCAGGAAGCTCATAGCCCTTCTCAACTGATTTTGAACAACTTTTGCCTTCTCAATCTCCTATTCAAAATCCAGTGCAACATAAGCAATTGTCTCCTTCATATCACGAAGTATATATCTTCCATCTCCATAGTTAAATACATAACGACCCTCCGTGAGAAACTTGATGAGATAATTTGTAAGATCACAACCACCAAGAACTAACCGTGAGATAGCATGGGAAAGTACATGTCCTTCATATGTAGGGACAGCTTGGGTCATACTATCACCAGAATCAAGCACAATACCTTGTTAACAAACAAAATATTAGGCTATGCAGCCTGATATTATACCCGAGTACTGTAGCAGTACCACTGCAGCACTGCAGCAACGGATAGAAACTGGGTTATTGTAGCAACAGCTACGGGGTACTGTAGCAACGGCTACGAGGTACTGTAGTAACGACACTTTTACTATAGAAACGACCTTCAAAATCTTTGTATAAATAGGATAGTCATTTGCTATGGTAAGAAAATCTAGAAACCTCCAATCTAGAAATCTCCCATCTAGAAATCTCCCATCTAGAAATCAAACAATCTTGTAAAACATTTCCCCTGTATAATTTTTCAACACCAACACACTTGGTCAACATGTTTGCTGGATTCTTTGCACTCTCTTCAAACACATGTCACCATCTTCCATTGACCTCCGAGTGAAATGGTATCGTCTTCGGATGTGCTTCGTCTTTGAATAATATACTAGATTCTTCACCAGTTGTATAGCACTCTGACTATCTGTATAAAGAATTTTCTTGCACTGCTTCTTGCCTAATTCTTCCAGATAATCCACCAACCATATCATCTCTTTCCCAACTTCAGCTATTGCTATGTACTCAGCCTCTGTCAACGAAAGGGCAATACACTTCTGAAGCTTAGACATCCAAATAGCCGTTGTTCCATCTTTATTGTAGATGTACCCGGATGTACTCTTGCTCGAATCCACATCTCCACTCAGATCAGCATCCACAAAACCTTGTAGGATTACCGTTCCATTGCCATGACAAAGTGAATTATTGGATGTACCTTTCAAGTATCTCAGAAGCCACCTCACATCTTTTCCAATGCTCTTCCCCCGGATTTGCAATAAACCTACTAACAACTCCCACTGCATGTGTTATATCAGGTCTAATGCAGACCGTAGCATACTTTGCCAACGGAGATATCTTAGATTTAGTATCATTCATCCGGAATCAGGACAATACCTTCTCAATTTAACTCATTTCATTATCCATGGCTTGCTCTCACTTGATTGAATCCTCCACCTATCTGGTGCCTTGATGGTTCTGCATGTTCTCCTCAATGTCTGCTCTGGTATTACTGGTTCCACCTCAAGTTCTTCAGCAATAGTCTCTGGTGTTTCTTGAGTTTCAATGGCAGCATTGTTTAGGCAAACTTATCTGTAACTCAACCTCAACTCCCACTTGCTTTGCATTCTCTGAACTCGACATATCTTTGTCCTTATACAAGACGTTCTCATCAAATGTCAAGTCACAATACCTTAGGATTTTTTTGTTTTTATCATTCCAAAACTTGTAACCAAACATATCAGAACCATAGCCTATGAAGTAGCACGTCACAGCCTTAGCATCAAGCTTGTCTCATGACCTCCCCTTCAGCGGTTATCATTTCGGATCTACCAATATCTTGTACCGCCGCAACAACCTACGGGACATGCCACCCGACCATCCTGTCGGGAAGATTTTCGACACAAGACATTACCGCAAACCTTCCATATCGCTAGGTTATCCTACAGGATTTTGTGGATGCTAGTCTAAGTGGAGATGTGGATTCAAGCAAGAGCACATCCAGGTACATCTACACTAAAGATAGAACAGTGATTAGCTGAATGTCTAAGCTTTAGAAGTGTATTGCCCTTTCGTTGACAGAGGTTGAGTACATAACAATAGCTGAAGCTGGGAAAGAGATGATATGGTTGATGGATTATCTGGAAGAATTAGGCAAGCAGTGCGAGAAAATTCTTTATACAGATAGTCAGAGTGCCATACAACTGGTGAAGAATCCAGTATATCATTTATCTAGAAATCTCCCATCTAGAAATCCAACAATCTTGTAAAACATTCCCCCTGTGTAATTGTTTGGATATCATTAATATATATATATATATATATATATATATATATCCTATCGTCGTGGGATTTACCCATTGGGTAAACTCCACGGCGATATTGGGTGTTACCATGAAAGTAACTTTTCTTCTTCTTCTTAGATCTTCAGATCGTATTTCTTAACAATTGGCACCCACGGGGTACTATAGCAACAGCTACGAGCTACTATAGCAACGACACTTTTACTGTAGCAACGACCTTCAAAATTTTTGTATAAATAGGCTAGTCATTTGCTATGGTAAGACAATCCAGAATCTCCAATCCAGAAATCTCCATCTAGAAATCTCCCATCTAGAAGTCCAACAATCTTGTAAAACATTCCCCCTGTGTAATTATCCGGATATCATTAATATATATATCCTATCGTCGTGATGTTTACCCATTGGATAAACTCCACGGCGACATTGGGTGTTACCACGAAAGTAACTTTTCTTCTTCCTCTTAGATCTTCAGATCGTATTTCCTAACACAAAATTAGTGTGACTGACTTCAACAGTAGAGAACCAGGCATTCCCCTCGGCTTCTTACCAGTTTTACAACCATTAGCAAAAGGAGAAAGAACGGCCTGGCTTGCGACATACATGCCTGGAACATTGAAAGTATCAAACATAATTTTAGTCATTTGCTCTCTATTTGTCCTGGGGTTAAGCGTTGTCTCAGTCAGAAGAATGGGATGCTCCGTGGGAGCAACGCGGAGTTCATAGTAAAATGTATGATGCCAGAGTTTCTCCATATCATCCCAGTTTCCTACTATGCCATGTTCAATCGGATGTTTCATACACAAAATACCTCTTTTACACAGAGCTTCATCACCAACATAAACATCTTTTACTCCATTCCAATCATGACGCCAGGATGACAAACACGACCAACTATACTTTCAAAAACAGCCCTTGGAGAATCATCCCCAACAAAGCCAACGTATAGAAACAAACCACAATGTAGTTAACACCATGCACGGAGCTGAAATTGCAACCAGTATTGTTCATTTCGAACTAACCTTGCTCATTCCATTTCCGTTGTCAAAAACAAGTGTTTGAAGAATATCCATCCCATCAGCCATCTTGTAACGACTTCAAATATTTATTTTGAAGGTAAATAATGTTGAGTTATGGTCCCCCTTACCTGATGCTTTATCAGGTCCTTTGATAGAGAACAAAAGAAGTAGTGAAACGTAAAGAACAACAAGGATAACAGCATACAGATTTTTACGTGGAAAAACTCCTTGCTCAAGGGAGGAACAACCACAACCTGTCGCTACAGGATTTACCAACCAAAACCCATTAAAAGCAAAATAAAGAAATACAACACACACCCTATTTCTCTACCTTCTCTTACAACACAAGTAACTTATGCAACCAGAACAAGCACAGAGCAATACCAATCCAGCTTCAAACTACACTACACTTCTCAAGTAGTTAGAATGAAACTTTAACAAACCTATACCTTAGGACTACAACCCTGTCCCATGATATGTTTCTACACTCAGAATACTCCAAGAACTACACTCATCACTTGCCTCACAGACTGAGGAGTAATCCTACACTGGTGAACAAGCTTACAACTTACACAAGACTCAAGAGCTATAGACCTAGTCTATCAGGTCCCTTGTCTGGGTTTGTTGTAATCTGCACTCGAAGTGAAAGGAAACCTTTTTCAATTCTTGAATGCTCAAACTGAATATGCTCGTGAAAAAGTGTGTTTGAAACCTTGGCCTTCTTTCTTTTATGTTGTTGTTACTGCATCTTTCGGACCACTGGTCTTTCAGTACAGTTCTGAATACTTTTCACCAACCACAACAACTTTACAAGTTGTTTTCCATTACTGAATATGACGTGTCAGTCTGATGTCTTACCTGGTACTTGATATAGTTGTTAGTCATCAAAATAATACATATGCAGATACTTGAGTACTTAACAAATAATTTAGGTGAGACATCGTTGGTAGGAATACAGAGTCATAACGAAAATTTTTCATATATAAAATCAGCAAGAGCTTTCTAGTTCTCCTTTTTAACTCCATTCAAGCTCAAATTTGTGAATAGTCCTATTTGTCTTTGACTTTCACTTTTATAATCACTTACAAATAATGACGGAGTCAGAAATACTGATATGTATAATCAAAAAACAATACACTATAAATTTTCTTGATATAACAAGAATTCAACTATAGTTTTTTGGAAATGTCTATACCCTTTTCGTACCCAACTGTGTGGAATTTCACCATATATGTTGTTGTCATTAAGAAATACAATTTTCATTTGAATTCAACAACATTTGGATCAGAAGGAAACCACATGAAATAAATCACTCATACCCAATCTAAAATAAAAGTATTCAAAAGCCCAAAATTTAGCAAACAATAAACAAGAACATAAATACAAGTGAAACATGGACAAATCATTTTCGATTGACAATCAAACAGACCTTTCTTTTGTGGGAATAGCTGTAAATGCAAACAAAACTGAAGCTTCGAATCAAATCAATATTCCTCTTTGACCAATTCTTTTTTGTTTGGTTTCAAATTTATCTGAACAACTCTTCTATTTGACATCTTTCTATTTTATAACCACCCCGGCAAATGATGTTTAATTTTTTAAGGTTAAAATTGGTATTTAGACGTGGGGCTCTTCTTGTCAATGTCATGATGAAGCTTGGGTTAAATTAAGTGGAGGTTTAAATAGAGGTTAGGAGGGAAATTTCACTCGAAATAAGAGCTAATTAATATATTCAAAATGAAAGTTTGCAGAACATGACGATCTATAGATTTAATTAGCAATAAATAGTCTACTTTTATTTTTTTGGCCCAAAAAAAAAAATTTTATATCATATTTGTCTTGTTTATATGCTCTTTTGATTTCTATTTATCGAAAAGGTAATTTCAATTTTTTTTGCTTAATACTGGTTTGAGAAATTCACAATTGAAAGGCATGAACAAGAATCTAGACTTGCAAGTGTTGCCAAACAAATCCACATTACACAAAACGTAGAGCTCTAAGAAATAGAATTCATATGATGGGAAATTAACTAAAGACGATTAGGATTCATCAAAACCATTCTTAGAAGCACTTTCTATGGACAATTGCTGGACCGGATTCATCATACTCGCCCTTCGTTATCCACATCTGCAAAGCAAGTAAAAATTAGCAGATAAACAGAAGAGAAGCAACTAATCGAGATTGAGACGTAGATGATCAGTGAAGGAAAAAGAAACTAACTTGTTGGAAAGTACTGAGGGAAGCTAAAATTGATCCTCCAATCCAGACGCTGTACTTCCTCTCAGGTGGCGCAACGACCTTGATCTTCATGCTGCTTGGAGCAAGAGCAGTGATTTCCTTGCTCATACGGTCGGTTATATCAGGGAACATAGTTGAGCCACCACTAAGTACAATGTTTCCATATAAATCTCTCCTAATATCCACATCACACTTCATGATTGAGCTATATGTTGTTTCATGAATTCCGGCTGCTTCCATTCCAATAAATGATGGTTGGAAGAGGACTTCAGGGCAACGGAACCTCTCAGCACCAATAGTGATTACTTGTCCATCTGGAAGCTCATAGCTCTTCTCAACATCCTTGCCATTCTTTGAAGTCTCGAGCTCCTCTTCATAATCCATTGCAACATATGCCAGCTTCTCCTTCACATCACGAACAATCTCCCGTTCAGCAGCAGTGGTGAATGAATAACCTCTCTCCGTCAGTATCTTCATGAGATAATCTGTAAGATCACGACCAGCAAGATCTAACCGCAAGATAGCATGGGGAAGTGCATATCCCTCATAGATAGGAACAGTGTGGCTCACACCATCACCAGAATCGAGCACAATGCCTTTTTGAGAAACAACAAACAAATTAGTAACAGAAAGCCAAAAAGAACTAGTATGCATTCCAAATCAACATGTGCTGCTTACCAGTTGTACGACCGCTAGCATAAAGAGATAGAACAGCCTGGATTGCAATATACATGGCTGGCACATTGAATGTCTCAAACATGATTTGAGTCATTTTCTCTCGGTTTGCCTTGGGGTTAAGTGGTGCCTCAGTCAGAAGAATGGAATGCTCCTCTGGCGCAACTCGGAGCTCATTGTAAAAAGTGTGATGCCAGATTTTCTCCATATCATCCCAGTTGCTCACTATACCATGTTCAATCGGATATTTTAGAGTCAAAATACCTCTTTTGGACTGAGCTTCATCACCAACATAGGCATCTTTTTGTCCCATTCCAACCATGACACCAGTGTACCGAGGACGACCAACTATACTTGGAAAAACTGCTCTTGGAGCATCATCCCCAGCAAAACCAGCCTAAAGAAACAAATAACACAGTTATTGTACATCAGTAAAGCCACATACAGAGTAATAAGAATCGCAAGAAATTTTTCCTAACCAACCTTCACCATTCCAGTTCCATTGTCAACGACAAGTGGTTGAATATCTTCTCCGTCAGCCATCTTATAAGCGCTATAAATCAATAAACTTTAGGTAATACATCACCAGTACAAACACATAACCAATGATGTTCAAAGTAAAAGCTAGTTTACATTAAAGCTTTTGTGTAGAAATCCCCTTTTTTGTTATTTCAACCTCATCTCAACTCCGCGCAAGATAGACTTACAGAAATCACCAACAGAGTTGCACGAGTAGTAGGGGATTCATGGAAAAGAAACCACAAAGAAAAAGGAATAAGAGCTGTCAATTTATGCAGTGGCAGTTCATTCATGCGATTTTTCACTGCACTTAACGACACATTAAGCCTAAACAGCAAGAGAAAATAAAATCCCCTTCACTCAAGATAAGTTCAATTACAGTAACATATTCAGTTAGTAGTTTCTACGACATATCTCCTCAATTCTCTACAGAAGTATGTCAATTTTCCAAACTTTCTAGGTTCAAAATGGTGAAGAATTGTTAGAGCTTAAAATAGTTTCCTAGTTGCATAGTAAAAACTCACATTCATTAAAGATTGGATGTATAAGAATCACTATAATTGAGAAAACACGAAAGGAAAGGAGTAGTGAACAACTGAATGAGAACATGGAAAACAGGTTATGTGGTTGAGGAACAAGTTATTCCAGAATTAATTATCTATGCTACACTCAGTATGAGATATAAATAACGTCCCTCAAATCAATCCCAGGGTTAGCTATCCCTTATCCCTCGTACCAAACGAGCACTTAATGATTAAGAAAACACTACTCTTTTCATACAAAAACAAAAAAGAAATAATGATCAGAATCACATGAAATCAACCTAACCAAGTGTCAAAAGTGATTCTAAAACACCAAAAACTGTTCAACTGGTTATACTAACAAATAGTGTAAGTACATAATCCATAAAAAAAATTCAAAAGCACATAGCCATGTATTTATATTAAAAAATAATATGTACAAAATTGAGACGAAATAAAATAAATTATAAACTAACCTTTGGATGAAATTGGTTGCTACTTCAGTATAGGGTTCTTAAGAGAAAACAGAGTGAATTTTTTTTTTTTCTCCTAGTAATAAAACAGGGCAGAGAATTTTATTTAGTAATTTTTTTAAAATTAGAAGGGAGAGAATCAAGAATTCGAAACTGTAAATGCAAATGGAATTCAAAATTTTAAATCAAATACTAATTAATTTTTTTTTCTTTCCTTTTTTTCACATTTGTTTCCTTTTAAGTGACAAAAATAAAATCTCTTTTTTTTTCTAGTGATATTAGGTCCTACTAGGTGTCAATTATGTCAACGGAATCAACATTGAACAAATAATGTATATTTCTTTCCATGATTTCTTTTTTTATATTAAAAAAATAGAGAACATAGTTGTACCATTGAAAATTAGTCATACCATTGGAAATCAAACATGCATTTATAACTAATACATTTAATTGAGTAACTGCAACATTGAATAGGAATCATGAAAAGTAATTTAATTTAATGAAAAAATCACAAAATATTTTTAGGTAAATAAATCTTTTCCATATTTAGGTGTTTCCCTTAGAGAAAAAAAGACATTGGATTATTTATTATTATTTTTCTTTTTACTATAGGAAAACTTCACATAAAAATAAATATTCTTAATTGATCCACATAAGGTATTAAAATATTCATAATATTTTTCATCTTATAGTTAGAGAGTTATCCTCAAGAATCATTTTAAATATAGTTGTGAATTTTACTATTTTTAGCCTAATATTTTTTGTAATTTTTAAAACATCACTCTTACAAATCATTCAACTTTTGTAATGATTTACATTAGTAGGCATTATCAACGATTTACATTAGGACATGTTATACATTTAAATTTGATTAATACTAATTTAATTCAAGTAATGAGTTCAATTAAATAGTGTAATTATTCTTACGGATGACATAAATCAAATTAATCTTCTTTTTATTCTAATTAACATCCTAGAACAAAAATAAATAAATAAAATAAAGATACAATGTAAACTTTAAGTCCTTCACATATAGTTAATTTATAAAATTTTAATTTTAAAATAAATATATAGTTGAATGCGATCCCATAATTCTATATGATAAAAAGAAATAAACTTGCTATAAAAATGTCTTTTATTTCGCTGAACTTATAAATTTACAGAGATTAATGATGTATTTATATACTTTTTGGGGAATAATTCTTTGTTCTATTTGAAAGTCAATTTTTGATCTTGAAATTTTGATATCTAAGTTGAAGTTGTATCTCAAATTTGAAACTGTTTTTCATCTCATTTATTTTTTTAAAAGTTGTATTTAAATACATTTAAGTATGAACATTATTTCAAATATTCTTTGTGAAAAACTTAATCAACAAACACATAATTTACAGGATTGTTGAATTTGTTTTACTAGTCAATTAGTGCAATCACACACACACACACACACACACACACACACACACACATATATATATATATATATATATATATATATATATATATAT
>JAOTQR010000079.1:17870897-17893622 GCA_025774065.1 Solanum ossicruentum
GAGAAGTTTGGAGAACTAATGCAGGAGGGACTCCATGAATATAATCGCAGACATTATCTATTAAACTTAGAAAAGAAGAGGAACAGAGGCATGGTGATACCAAAGCCAGAGAAAAGAAGGTTTCAAAGGGACGAAACATCTGAACAAGATAAGGAAGGAGGAGATCTAGGTGGCATATTTGATCCGGAAGAGAGAAAGCGGTTTTACAAAGTTCTATTTGATGATAATGCTCCCTAAGCAACGGAAGATGTAAACATATCCATATTAACATCAGTGATAAAGGTTCATCAGTATTACATGCAAATTCTATTATGTCCATAGACAATAGATCTTTACAGAGTTACATTTATCAACACCAAAATGTCTAAATCTAAATTTTCTTTGCTTTTGCAGACATACTTGATACTCTTGTCTAGATTATCTCTCTGATCTCCTTGTGCCTCTCCCTGTTGCCCTGCCAAGAAAAGCTTAGAAGATGAGGAAAGAAGCAATTAGGATGAGCTCCTTCTTTTCTCTCCTTAGTTATTTGTTTTCAGGTAAAGATTGGCTACTTCTGAATGATGATATATGTCTGCAGTTAATCTGCTTAATTTATTTTGTAAACCTATCTTTTTGTTATTGAGATGTCATTAGACTTACAAACTGATTTTCTTCTCTCAAGAAATAGAGAAGGATAAAGAGATTTTGTGCCACTTGCATAGTTCATTACGCACCATCTTCATATTTTATACTCTTCGTGGCATTCTTAATGTAATCTACCTTTTTCTTTTCTTCTACGTTAAAACTTTGAATAAGTTTGAAATACATTTAACTTCTCTGGTAAAATCATATGTTTTACTGTGGATTCATTATTTAGGATTCCACTAATTCAGCATTCTTGAGCACCTTCAGTTGTATAAGTTGAGGGCTTTTCAATTTGTAATTCCCAAAACTGGGTGGGGCCTATGGAGCCAGAAGTTACTTTACTGAGCAAATGGAAAATGTGATCTTCTTTTTTGAAAAAGGTCAAGTTTTATTAATAAAGTACCAAGAAGGTACATGAATTAGAATAAATAACAAAACACCCACCAGCAGACTTGTCAAGTAAGCTGGTAGAAACTAAGATGAAACGAGATGAGAATGAAATTTACTGGTTAATAAAGTGCAAGAATCTTAAACACTATGTTAACCAATATCTATGTCCGTATGGAGTGGACAATTTTCCAGATGCAAAGATAATGATAATACTTTTCTTTTTGCAGAAGTCTCCTAAATACATGTATTTATACTAAACATAAAGATAACTCCTAACAGATAGAGATGGAAACAGTTACTGCTGCTGGTAATAAGTGTTGCTTATAACTACTATAGATAACTAATGTTTATATATTTTATCCTATTTAAAACATAAAAAAAACTAATTTTTACTAATTTGATCTTACATAGTCCCTTTTTGTTTTTCAGAAATCAACTAATCAAAACTAAACTAAGTGTTTGTCTTCTAATTATGTATGACACATAAGGTATTAGTGGGTATTTGGATTGTCTTACTTTAAGTGGCTTTTAACTTTCAAGCTCTTTTTTAATTTTGGAAGTGGTTGGGAACAACAGAAGCACTTTTTGGGGCTCAAAAAGTAGAGAAGAAAAGCCGAAAGTCAAAAGTTGGGTGTGCCCAACTTATGACTTTTGGCTTTTAGCTTAAAAGTCACTTTTAAGAAGCCAATCCAAACACCCCCTTAGTCTAATAATGGTTTACGTGACTGATAGTGTGAGAACATTAGTCTACTATTGAATAATTAATTTAAGGATCATGAAGTTGTACAAGAAAATGCCTTATGTTTTGAGCTACACATTAATAGATTGAAGGATAACAAAATGAACCACAAAAGATGGAAGAGATAACAGTAGGGTAACGCAACAAACAGATGGATGTGAACTCTATTGGTTGGCTGCTGGTTGACAGAATGACCATCACATACTTTTATGAGGAAGTAAGTAAATTTCTCCGGTAGCAGTTTTTCCTTTATTCCTTGATTTTCTTTCATTAATTGGAACGGAATGGAATATAAAGTAGCACTACTGTTGACTACAGTGACTGTTCTTTAATGAGTTGTTATAGCCAAGTCCTGCCTAGAAGGATGCATGTCTTCATGGTTGGCCTTTGAAACCTGCGATGTAGTAGCATATGCACTCATGTGGATTGTACTTTGGAGTACATTTTCCAACAGGAATGGGGTAGTGAATATATCTTCATATTGTTACGGGACAGAGACTGAATTTTTTTAAAAAAATTAAGGTAACATTTGTATAAATGATAAAAAGCTCAGAGAAGAAAAGCTACTGGGCTGAGAATTTTACAAACAAGAGTATAGGAAGATCCTCTTCTTATATAAGAACTTATACCTTTCCAATTAATTTTATCAAATCCCCCACTTCCTCACCCCACACACAAAATTTTTGTTTACACCAGAAAAAGAAAAGGCTAAGACAGTTCTTCCTCATTTTCTGAATGGAGTTGCTAGTGCTTTCAAAAGTTCTTTAGTATCTCTCCTTCCAAGTTGTACACCATAACACAGCTGGAATGACCATCCACCAGTCTTCTTCACTGTTTCTCCTCCCCAAACTCTTCCAACAGTTTAAGAGTTCTAAAGTGGAACTGGGAATAGTCCAATTTATACCAAGGATCCAAAAGAACATGTGCCACAAATTTGCAGTTGTCTTTCACGGTAAGAGAGATGTTCATTGCTTTCAGTATCCTGACCACATGGAGGACAACTTGTACAAATCTGGAGACCCTCTTTATTGAAAGTTCGCTTGGGTGAGACATGCTTTCCTTACTACCAGCTAGACATAACATGAGACCTTGTAAGGGATTTTGACTTTCCAAATAAGTTTCCAGCGCCATACCACGTTAATAGAAGTTCTATGATTCAGGTTCCAGTATACAGACTTGACAGAGACGCGCCCATTGCTGTTTAGTTTCCATTTGAGTATGTCAGGATGATTTAAGATTCCACCAAAAGAATCTCACAGTTGAAGCATAGTTGTGAAAGTTCCAATTTCCATTCATTAAAAGCTCTCCTGAAAATTAAATTACAGCCGTGTAGGTCCCATACTTGACTGATTTGTGAAGAGGCTGAAGACTTATGGAGTATAATCCAGGAAAACTTGATTTTAAGCTGCCTTGAACAAAATCTTTGTTCGTTGTTGCTAGTCAAATGGTCATCAACGGCTTAACCAGCTGCAAAATGTTGCATCCACAACATTGTGCTAAGTGTTAACAATAATGTTCCTTAACATTGAAGTTAGTTGGGGCTCTGATCTGATTTCACCTACAGTAGAATGTTTAGCGTTTCCAGTGATCATCTAGAAATGCTGTCAAGGAAGCAGGAAAATTTACCTGTTTTAGAACGGAGGTGGTGGGGGTTTTGGGGGGGTGGAGATAATTTAACGTCATTAACTCTTTTATTAAGTTAAATACCACTAAATGTATTTATTAGGTTAGTGTTATAGTTCACACAGTTTTAACCGGAGAAAAGTCCTCTTTTACTTTTTCCCCTCCTATGGCTTACACTGATCAAATGACTTAGAAGATCATTGCATATTAAGCAATGTTAATCAACAAATTTCCATGAACTGCCTTGCTTCGGCTTCCTGGGGCTTATAAACTTCTCTTTCTTTTTATTTTTACTTCTGAAACCTACTTCTCAATAAAAAATATTTATTCTGGAGAACTAGTTTGACTGAAATTCATGTCCCAAATTCTTATATAAACTACAAAAGAAAAAAAAAAGATCTATCCTGTATTTAATAGAAACACGCCTTTCCTTAATAAAGTTGTGCATTGTGCTTAGAGATAAGTTTACCGTTTTGACTTTGGTATTCCTGATCTAATGTTTGTAGTCTTCAATTTTGAAAATAAGTGACTTATTAGAATTCAAATCAAGAGGATCCATAAACCTTTTTTGACAAGGAAAACTCAACTAATTGGGCCGAGGGTCTTATTTGAGGATCGATGAATGGATGATATAAATTTCGATTGTAGCTTTTTGCAACCAATGTTCCACCTTGTTTTATGCATTAGCTGGTTTCCTAAGATAAGATCTTGAAATATATAAATAGATAATAGAGTTTCCGTTGAGATTCTATGAGTACTTTATTGCCGTCTTATTGGCCACAATAGCCACTAACTTTAGTGTTATTTCTTAGTTTTTTTTTTCAGTTCATTTCCTTTTCTTGGAGTTTCTGCCAGTTTTAGTTTTGCCAATAGCTGTTTTTATGTTCTGATCTATTTACTTCAAAGAATTGATTGATCTTTCTTGTGCTGATCCTACTTGTGGATTCTTTTGCTATGATAACTGGTTGCCTTGCACATCTGCTTGTTCAGTTTTTTATATGGTTATTCTTGCCCACTGAAATGATAAAAGTTCACATCATAGTTCTCCCCCTTGCTATACAGCCTTGTAGTTAATGCTACACTATCGAGCTCGAGAAAAGATTATCTTATTAAATATTCATCTGCAACTTACTGGTATTAATCAAGATGTAATGAAAGAACTTGCCTTGGATTGTTCATCAGAAAAGAATGTTAACAGTCACATCTTAAACCATTAAAAGCACTTAACATGTTTCTTTTATTCTTCTTTAAAAACAAAAGAAGGGGTGATGCACATCTGTGATGATAATGTGTCAAGGTGCTCTTATCTTAGCAAAAAAGAAAGTTCTTTCCTTTGCAGCTATGCCTTTTACTGAGATATGTAATTATTTTAACAAGTTCTGTAGTATATTTTGGTTCTTAACTAATCATGATATGCTTTTGACGTTTCTTTTTCTTTTGTAGATGCACGGGTAAAACACTAGCCTTGTTTCGGATTTCTGTTCATCAATCCTCATCCTGCAGGATAATTTCTTTTATCTGGCTCTGTTACGATAACAGACTCTCCACAACTTCTACTTGCATCACATGGAATTGCAGAAAATGGTCACTGATTTCTTTGCAATTTCAACAATGAGACGTTAGCATGTTCTAATCGAATGCACAGAAGTTATAGCTCGATCTTGCAATGTCCTAGCTTTTGCCATCAAATGGCACTAATGCTAGCTAACGTTTTATTTTGCTTCTAGGGATGACAAATGGGGCAGGTTGCAGGTTTCAGTAAATTTTCTTGCTAAAATTTATACGAACTCATACCATGCATAATAAATGGAGTAGCAAAAAACATTAACAATTACTTTTGGACCCTTGATGAAAAGCATTCTCAGAGTATCAACCTTCTTTCAGATTACTAGTGAATGTTTGTAGTAACTTATTCTTATTGTAGATCTTCCTTTGTAATATGACTATGTAAAAACTTGATATCATGAGTGTGTATTTGTAAAACTTGAACTTATTACACAAATTTTGTACTTAATACTCTTATGAACTTATTACATAATGCTTATTACTTATGCTTGAATTAATTACACATAGAATATTTCTATATATTATTTGGTTTGATTATTAAAATAACATGTATTGCATAAAAATATTTATTTACAAAGATACCTTTCACAATTATGGTGGAAAAAGATGTAAAAAAAAAATTTGAGGAGTAACTGAGTCGTTAGTCATGCTAATGCATCTATTAAAAGGATTGCATTACTAATACCTAAAAATTCATAGTATTAGTAGTACACCTTTTAATAACAGTAAAGTATATATAACATGAAAAAGTGTATCAAACAAGATATTACTAATACACCAAGTTAATGCGTACAGTTTTTTTTATTAATACGTTTTACTAAATGATCTCTTAATTTGAATATTTTTTTAATTCATGATTAAAAATGCAATAATTTTATATACTTGAAGAATTATTTTTGCTCCATCTTTTTTTTTCTTTATAGAAAGGGCTATTTGAACCAAGACAATTTCAAATATATACAATAAGCTCATTAATTTAACACAAATATAGTTATATTTTATTTACATAAAAAATAATAAAAAAGTTATATAAATATATATTAATTATTTAATATAGTCTATTAAAAGTCATAAAAAATTTATACTATCTATATTACATAAATTATATTTTAAATATATATTATGATATATATGAGTTATACACCGTAACTTTTGACTATTACACTGCCAATGTAAACCTTATTGCGGTGTCGTTTGCTGATCTCAGCCAGCACTCCTTTCACTTGTACTTCCCCACCTCTTCAGGCTATATTTCGCCGGAGCCTTCATCAACCGCCGCTGAATCCCTTTATCTCTCTCGCTGTTTGTAGATGTAGAAGACGAGAACTAATTATCGAGTTGGATTTTAGGCTAGAAAGCGGCTCCAACAATGGTGGTGGCTTCAGGAACCAATGCATTTTCCAAAGAGATGACCATCAGAAAACGCATTGCTAACATGTAATCTCTCCAGAAAACCCTAATATCTTCGGTGCCTCTGTTTTATCTTGACTTGTAATTTAAACTACTCATTTTTGTTGTAGTGAGAGAAAATATTAACCTAATAATTGAAACTTCATTTCTGTTTATTTTTCCTCTTTACTCTATGAACTCTTATGTACTTCAATGTAATTCTGCAGCTATAATAAAAGAGAAGAGAATTTTCCATCATTGCGTGAATACAATGATTATTTAGAGGAAGTTGAGGATATGAGTAAGCGTTATTCTTCACTGATTTGTTCAAGTTGAAAGTCGTAAAATTTTGATTAACAGAATGCTGTTGTTTGCAGTATTCAATTTGATTGAAGGAATAGATGTTCCTGCTATTGAGGCAAAGATTGCACAGTACCAGAGAGAAAATGCAGAACAAATTATGATTGCTCAAGCACGCAAGGTTCGTCCTTAAGGTGATCTGATTGCACGTGGAAATGAGTTTGTAGTAACTGCTGTTTCAAAGCATTAGTATTTCGTATACTGCTCTTTTAATATTGCTTTGTGGTGAACTAGGCTGAAGAATATGCAGCGGCCTTGGCAGCCAGCAAGGGACAACCTACACAGTCTGATGGAGATGTGAGTTGACTAATGATTCTCAATCTAATATTTATGTTCATTTATTAATTCTGGTGTGGCCTGGTCAAATATCTAAAAAACTTTTCATAGTAATCAGCAGCAGCATAACAGTGTCTTGAGCTTCTGCATTTTTCTTTATTTCATGTTGATGAATAAGCTTTTAGGATCATTTTCATGGGTAGTCGGTTTAGTTTAGAATGCAACAACATAACCAGTGGAATCCCACAAAGTGGGGTCTGGGGAGGGTCAGCGTACGCTCTACCTTATCACTACCTCTCTAACCTTATCACTACCTCATGGAGATAGAGAGGTTGTTTCCAAAAGACCCTCGACCCAAATGTATCAGGTTAGTTTAGAATAGCGTTCTCTAATTTTTTTTTTCAGTTTCACTTTTTATCAAGAAAATCAGTAGTAATTGGAATAGATCTTTTTCATTATTATAGTGTATCTTCCAAAAGAGACTTTATATCGAATAAAGTATATGCTTCAACTTTTTTGTGCTAGAACTTTAGCTTGGAAATACAAAGTTGCGTATCCTATATAGCAATTCAAAAAACTGTTTGAAATAAGCAATGCATGACTTATAGAGTACAGTGATAATTACTCGACCCCTAATCCATAATGTCTCAAAACGTACGTATGGGCACGAGAAGTGGTGTGTTTCTTTTCTCCCTGGAACAGATAGCCGCCAGAAAGAATGACTTTTGCCGCATGAAGGAGGAAATTGCTTTTACCGATTTCTCTAGGTAATCTATTATTAACAACCTCGTTCCAACATCTTTCATTGTAAAAGACCACAATATCCTAGATTCACGACTTGTCTCAAACAAGAGAAAGAAAGAAGCATAAAATCTTTTTTTTAGATATTCAACTCCCTATGGCCTAGTATAAACTGAAGAAATATGTTGTAAAAGCCAGGGAAGTTGAAGTTGTATGATTTTTGTTTATTTATTTTGATTAAAGGTACTGTTGTGTTCCCCAGCATTAGGAATGCTGGCTATCTCCAAAAGTGTTACATGGGGGGAGTAAAAGTAGAATCTTTTTAATTTGCTTTTTTCTTATTTACAAAAAAATAGAATTTAGATTAGCAGAGAGCCCTATGAAATCTACAAGATCTTCTATTTCCTCTATACAATCTTCTTTACATCCAAAAAAAAAAAAATTGTGGATAGACAGTTCCCTTTCATAACATTGGATGGATCTTGATGTGTTTTCAAAGCATCTCCCATTTCTCTCTTTCCACACTGACCACCATATGCAGGATGGAATGATCCTTCGCCACTTCTTTTGGCTCTGTCTTCCCTCTCTTCTGATCCAACAGCTCATTAGATCAGCTGTATGCTCAGGCATTATCCATTCAGTCTTGGTGAGAGATAAAAACATATGCCAAAGTTGAGCAGTGAATTTACAATGTAGGTAGAGGTGATTGTTGGTCTCCCAATTTCAATACAGAAAAGGCGTCTGATCACTACTATCCTTGCTTTCTTTTGAAGAACTTCATGTTTGAGGCAAGCCTTTTTGACCACCAACCTTGAGAAACGTTTTATTTTGATGGAGGCTTGATTCTTCCACACATTACTTTGTGTTCACTCCTTGAGCTTTGCTATTCTCCCTTTCGTATGTTCTGCTCACTGAGAAATTTCCATCTTTAGTGTGCTTCCATCTCAGGGAATCAAGGCCCTAAGTAGTACCAGTGAAGTTTTCCAAAACAGTCAGCAAACTGGGCACACTTTCTACTTCCCAATCATTGAGTTTCCTTCTGAATGTCAGATTCCACCCTTGTGGTGACCAGCATTCATTAAGTGGTTTCTGGATTGTTACTTAGGATCAGGAGATCAGGGAAAGACTCCTGCAGTGGAGTTTACCAATCCAAATTGTATGATTTTAGTTTGACTAAAAATCCCCTCTTCCCTACTCTTTGAGATGGCCCAGTGGTTTGGCCTTGGGACTTTCATATTGGAGGTCTCAAGTTCGAAACCCCTCGTCAGCGAAAGAAATGGGTTTGCCTTCTGGGTCGAGCTTGTCGACCGGACTTGCCTTGCAGGTCACTTCTCCTGTCTAGTTTACGAGCTATTGCATAGGAGCGGAAGCTTTACCTTGTGCATACCCAAAGCGTAGCGGCTGCAGGTTTCCTTGTCATAAAAATAAATCCCCTCTTCTGTCAAATCACAGAGTAAAAGCATCTGGTCTTTGACTCAAGACAGAGCTGACTACTATCTTGCTTGGGTTTCTTTCCCACATTTTCCCGTCCTTCATGACCTTGGTTAATGTGTGACATATGCATGTGTATAAACTAGTGCAAGGCCATGTCTGTCACAAACATAAAATTGGCTCACATCTAGGCCATGGTGCATAAGCTCACACTCCGTGAACCAAGTGCACCGAACTTCCAACTTTCATATGCATAAGCCAGACTTCTTCCATTAAATAAATATATAATTAAATATGTAGTTAGTGTTACAGAAAGTTGGTCTGTCTTTACAATGTGTGGATTTATATGAAGACTTCACAAAAGTTGAACCATCTGTCTGTTACACAATGATTTCCTAATATGTAGAGCTTCAAACCAGAGGGAGTTGATTGTTCATTTGATTTGTAGGGAGCATAAGACTGGGAGGTGGGGTGGAGTGGGGGAGGAATTTGGCATCTCATGTTGAGGACAAATCGACAAGACTGGGAGCTGGGTGAGTTTCAAAAGTTAATGGAGTTACTTTCAGGAAAATCAGGTCTCACTCTAGTAATGACTCATGGAGATGGGCACTGAGCAATGATGGTCTATTCTTAGTCAAATCTCTTTGCCAGACTATAGAGAGATCTAACACTTTGCTTGAGTTTTCTTTAACTTCAAAAATTCATATACTCTCTCCATATCAGCAAAAAAAGGAAAATGCAGAGAGGGGTTGTCTTCCACAATTTTTTTTTTTATTTTTTATTTTTATTTTTTTGGGGCAGAAAGTAACATTTATATTATAAACCAGCAGTTAGTGCAGAAAACCCCCTTTACAACAAATGAGAAGTTAGTTAGAAAACAAAGAAACTTCTAATCCTAGCATGACTCTAAAACCTCTAGGATAACTTTTGCATCTATGGGAGATTTCTTTGTACACCATAAACACAAAAGCAAAACATTAGTTTGATCATCTAAACTATCTTACTCCTATCTTCCAAATTTCTAGCATTCTCTCCTGGCCAACGGTCCACCAAATGCTCTTGTTCTTGGCTCCAATTCCAGCTTCTTCCCAAGCTGTAAAGAGTGTCAATAATCTTGCTAGGCGTTGTCCATTGTATGCCTCGGAGATTGACAAAAATCTTTCATATTTTTCAGTAATTCTGCAATGTAGGAACAGATGCCCCACTGTCCCATCTGCCTCTCCTCACAGGATAACAATGTGTATCTAAGATGATATTCCTCTTTCTTTGATTTTGATGTGTCAAAACTGCCTCTTTTGCTATTAACCATGAGAAACGTGCCTCCTTCAGAGGTGTTTGGGCTTTCCAAATTTATTTCCATGGCCATATGTTTTTCTGGACCCAGTCACATTTAGACACTTGTACCCTGAACTTACAGGAGATTAAATTCCAACCTTGAGGAACCTTTTGTCCTGATACAAAGCTAAAAACAAATCTGAGAACTTTATTGATAGGCTTCTATTACCTAACACCTGTTTTTTCAGAAGGCAGTTCTTCTACCATCATTGACTGCAATAGTATTGAGGCTAATTAAGATGAGCTAGCCGTTTCTGATTGATCTCCAAATAGTGTCCCCATATGAGTTATTTGCTTCTTTATTAACCCAACCATACATTTCACTGTGCTTCAATTTGATCACATTTTTCCAGAGTGTGGCATTGAAACTCTTTTCAAAACATCTCATTTTTTAAAGAAGTTGTGGAAAGCATTCATTACATACTGCTTTAAAATGTCCCATTTACTGTAGAAACCCATAGTATGCCTATCAAGGCCAGGAGCTGTGTCCACAACACACTTCTTCAAACAACTGAACGCTTCATGTACCCAAATATACTTGTAGTTGTGTCTTCTCTTCTTCTGATATTGTGGGGTAGTCTGTCATGTTCCCTGCAGGTCTCAACCTCTCCATTTCTGTATACAGTTTCTTATACAACCGTACAATTTCCTCTTTTACTCTGCCTCGTTCCTTCACTGTTTTCCCTTCCACTTCTACGTGACCAATGTAATTACTTCTTTTGTAGGCGTTGGTAGAAATTGTGAAAGAATTTAGTATTGTTGTCCCCTTTCAGCCACAACATTCTAGATCTTTGTCTCTGGGCAATCTCCTCATTCTTGTGCAATTCTTCAAATTTCATACATGTTGCTGCATTCACAGCTGCTTCCTCCTTTGTCAAATTTCTGCAATAACAACAACAACAACATACCCAGTGGAATCCCACAAGTGGGGTCTGGGGAGGGTAGAATGTATACAGACCTTACCACTACATCATCGAAGTAGAGAGGTTGTTTCCTGGGAACCCTCGTCTCAAAAACCCATAAGCAGAATAAACTAGATACGAAAAAAGGAAAGAAAAGGAAACAAAAAGAGTGACTAATAACCAAAAGCACATGGCAGTATGTAAATATGATAAAATTAACACATTAATGATAAATAATGACAACACATGATATAATACACGACTATTCCTTCTACTCTACTATACCCCAAGGACAGACAACCACCTAACCCTCTAACCAATTAGCCTACTACTCTAATCTGCGACCTCCACTCCTTTCTATGTAAGGTCATGTCCTCGGTGAGATCAAGTTTCGCGATATCTTGTCTGATCACCTCCCCCAATACTTCTTCGGTCTACCTCTACCCTTTCGTGTAACTCTCAAAACCAACCTCTCGCACCTCCTAACGGGAGCATCGATACTCCTTCTCTACACATGTCCAAACCATCACAGTCTTACTTCCCTCATCTTATCAGCCACAGGGGTCACCTCTAGCTTCTCCTGAATGGTGTCATTCCTAATCCTATCACTCATGGTGTGACCACACATCCATCTCAACATCCTCATCTCTGCGACATGCATCTTCTGAACATGTGCATTTTTAATTGGCCAACACTCCACCTCATACAGCAAAGATGGTCTAACCATAAAACTTACCTTTGAGTTTAGGTAATATCTTCTTGTCACACAATACTCCAGAGGCAAGCCTCTATTTAGTCCCATGCTGCCCCAATACTATGTGTGACATCATCGTCGATATCGCCACTACTTTGGATGATGGACCCCAGATACTTGAAGTTTTCCCTCTTTGGGATAGGTTGAGTGGCAAGCCTCACATCACTGTCTGTTTCATCCCTCGCAACACTGAATTTGCACTCCAAGTATTCAGTTTTGGTCCTGCTCAGTTTGAATCCTTTAGACTCCAAGGCCTGTCTCCAGGCCTCTAACCTATCATTAACTTTAGTCCGAGTCTCATCAATCGGTACTATGTCATCTGCAAATAGCATACACCATGGTACCTCCTCCTGGATAGATCACGTCAGCTCATCCATCACCAAGACAAACAGGAAAGGGCTCAACACAGATCCTTGATGGAGTCTATCTCAACAGGAAAATACTCTTAGTCTCCTCCCACCGTTCTTATCCGAGTTTTGACTCCTTCATACATGTCTTTAATCGCCCTGATATATGCCATTGGAACATCTTTCACCTCTAGACACCTCCATAGGACATCCCTTGGAACTTTCTGCAATGAATTATAGAATTCATAGCTGCCATTTGGTTTTGCTAAGTGGATCTTTGCCAAGACAAGTTCCCTTTTCTTCTCTGCTCCGCTGCTTTAGCTTGCCTTTCAATGCTTTTAATTTGCAAGCTAATAAGTAATTTGGTTTCCTATGAGTGTTGAGCAACCAGTTTTTCTAATGTGAAGAATCATTTGTTTTGGTCCCAAGGGCCACATTGTAAGGCTATAAGTACATGATCTGATGCAGTCTCTAGAGAGTAGTCTGCTTCACCCTGATAAATTTTCCACTCTTCTCTGTAGAGAATAGAACTATGTTTATCCTTGAAGCTGCATTATTAGTGTCTCCTCTGAACCATGTATAACTTCCCCCTAAAGAAAGGTCAATGAGCTCCAAATCTTCTATGGTATCTGATAGTTCTATCATGGTAGAGGTCCTTTTTTGACAATTTCTCTTCTCTGTTAGAAGCCTACACACATTGAAAGCCCCACATGCTGTCCAGGGATCCTCCATTAGCATTCTCACAGCCCCTAGCTCATCCCACATATCTTCTGTCTACCTTACAGTTCGGAGCATAGACACCTGAAACGTGGTAGTTGAAATTTTGGAGCAAAGCTTCAAAACTGCAAGTTATAATATGTACCCTCTTTGTAGTACCTCTCCCTTTCACACTTTACTATCTTATACCATGATGATTCCATCCCTGGTACCATTGACTAATAGACAGGCAAATTTAACCCATCTACTTTCCCATATTATTTCATTATCTCTTGCAGATTCCCTTGTAACTTTGTTTCTTACTGACAAACTATATCAGCCCTATGTTGCCCAATATAGTTCTTCACCACTCTTCTTTTTTCCCATCATTTAATCCCCTAACATTGCATGACACCAGGTTTAGCTTCATGGATCAGACTGTGAACACCCTTTCCCCTTGTTTTGCCCTCAATACTTTTTAAACTTAACATAAAAAATAATTAAGTACTTCAATTTGTTGGCACCTTTAAACTTGATTTTCCTGAATTCCAAGGATGGCTCCATCCTCCTAGTTTGTCTACACACATTTATTTGCATAAGTATCTTAAGAGCTTCCTCATCATGGCCTTTGAAATCAGCTCCAAACATTTCCCTTACATTATTCTATTCTGCAGCGCCCAAGCTGATGTAGACATCCGCTTTTCCGCTAACTCTGATGGTGTTTCCGTGGTTATTGGTATTGTTTCTTGCACATTCCATACGTCTCCTCCCGTACTTGAATTGCCAGTCATAATTTGCTGTTCCTCGCGCTTCTTGGGCCCCCTTTCTTCCCTCACGGCCTCACCATTATTTTTCCCTCTAACTCTTGAATTTTCCTTTGTGTCTTGTTTTCTGCTTTGACAACTTTTAGTTTTGCAGTAGAAATTTGAAGCTCTTCAGTATTTTCTTTCTACTCCTGTGATTTCTAGTACTTATGTTTTAAGCATCACGATCTCCTAATGTTCATCTATGAATACATCTGAATTGGGTTGGTTTTGGAGAGTCTTTGTGGTTGAGCCACCATCTTTGGATATACTTAGAGTTTCCTTTTTCAGACTTAAAAGTCCCACGTGTTCATCACGTGACTTTAATTTAAAATTGCTTCCACACCCCATTTGTGTACTCTAGTTGACAACTGTCAAAAGTTCCTTGATAACCTCGAGAGAAGTTTTGTCCGCATGTCATTACCCTCCTCTCTACAAAGAAATAACCTCGGTGTAAATCTGTTTTCTAGAGTTCCTCCTGTCACCACTATTTCCACCGTGGCTTTCACTGCTATTTTGATCCGCGCTTTCTCGAAAGATACGGTTTTCTCTATCCAAATCGGATTTCTAAAAATGTAGCCCTCTTTATTAATGAGACCTCATTGGTTATTAGTATTATTACCATCTCCTCTGACCTTAATATGCGCCCATTTGAGATGGTTCCTTAGCTCAGTTTCCTCCTCTGTTCTGTACCAAACTCTACATTTATCTCCTATTTCTTGAAAGGTGTCTTTGGACCGCAATGACAGTCCCGTAGCTCTAATCCAGGTGGTTCTCATTTTTTGTAGGATAGTTCACAACCAACAAGCAGTTTCCACCATTTAATTGTATCTTTGATTTTCTCTCGACCCAATCTCCTTGGAGTATTTGTTCAGCCATGTGCTTATTTGGGAACTCGAAGAGCAAATTGTGCCCTGCCATTTCATAAATATTGACTCCAAAAGCTTCCTTCCAGGTCGAGGAGGCCCACCTTCTTAAGTTTGTTCGAGTGGATGTCTCAGCACCTCCAAAGAATCCAGTAATGCTTCTCCCTAGAGGACCCATTATGTTATCAGATTCTTCATTAGGAGTTTGTTATTTCCGTTTGTTTCTCTCAACTATCCTGACGTATGGAACAATTTGCTTTGAAAGCTGTTTGATAATATTATGGTGGTTAGCAATAATGAAGCTTTCAATCTTGACAGCTATACCCTAAACCTGCATTTATGGCTAGTTCAGGGACAATAATTTCTCCTCTATCCCCTTTGAGAGACAAAAAGCTCATGTACCTTCCGTGTGCATTATACTTTCTGGTAGCATACTATTCATCCACTTGATCTTTGTCCTCCACCTTCTCACCAGATTTTGATTGTAACTAGAAGCTCCTTTGAGAGTGTGGCAGATCCACTCCATCATCTTTCTACTCAGAGTTATCATACGCATTCTGTTTCTGCTTCTCTCAACCCAGTCTAACCATGTTGTGTTTTCAAAGTTCCATCTTGTAATATCAAAGGACTTCAAACCTGCACTGAAATGGATTCTATTTTCTGCCATTGTAGTGTATTGATTAGTAACTTTGATGAAAAAAGGGATTGAAGCAATAATCACAGTGGGTGACTGTTGATCGGTTAAGAGAGACAGGTCTGTTATCGATGATCGGTGCCGGAATGAGACTTCTGCAGTCCTATAAAGTAGGAGAGAGAAGATCCTTGGTTACCGTTCCTGGAAGCATTTTTAAACCATTGAGGTTTTCCTTTAACCGATGGAATTCTTAGTTTTCCACAATGCATATTCTCATTCAATTTATGGTTGGTAATGGGTACCATACTTGGGTTTATATTTGCTATTGTGGCTTCTTTGTCCATTATGATCTAACATAAGATGGAAAACTCTTTCTTTTTTAAGATTAAACAGTTGCATCATACAACCACTTATATTCAAGGTAATAAGGGAAAGAAAGAATTCATCACATCATAATTTAATCTAAAGCAAATATGGCTTCCATTGCCATCACAAATTGGATGAACCTCGATAATTTTGTATATGAGATAATAGCCTCATAAGGTTATAGGCGGTATCGCGCTTCGCCGGGATCACCTTCTTAGAGGGGTTTGGTCTTCGCAAACACATCTCTGTAGCGACTTCGATTTAGGGATGCCCAATCCTTGGTTGAGATTGTAACCATATCCCACCCTACTAGATGGTACTATTTATAGTCCTTGCTCCATTTCTCCATTTTACAAGTTATGCATTAGTATACTCGTTCTGACTAGTGAGGGAGTGTTGAGCAATGACATGAAACTAATAGGAAGATGTAAGAGTTGCCTACTCATGAGTGTCATTTTACCTCTTTTCAATAACTATTTTTCTTTCAATCTTCGTGAGTCCTTTGTTTAACTGGTCTGCAAAGTTTAGCATTTTGACTCTTGAGCATGCCTTCTAGAGGTAAGCCCAAGTATGTCTTTGGGAGATCAATTCATGTTGTTTTCATTAGCTCATGGAGGTTATGTACTTCCCTTTCTGGAATTGTCTCCTCCTCCGGCCATGTTGATGTGGAGAATGGATGCCGCTCAAGTAAACTAACGTCCTTTTTTCGATAAGGTATAGGTTTATTGACTAAGAACCAAGAAGGTACTGAAACCAAAAGTTACAGACTGCTGGGAATATCCATATAGTCAATTACAACATCTCCCCAGGAGAACTCCAAAGACTCCATATATTGATCTATATTATCAACGAAACTAGTTTACACCAACAAAACAGATTATGTAAACACCAAGTCCAGAATATGCACAAAGGTATAGTTCTCCAGATTTGCTTCAAAGTTTTAAGTGTTCTCTGGTGCTGCCAACACTCCAATAATTCCAATTTCTTCACACTCTGATGCCTGATCCAAGAGATCCTGCAAATACTGAAGAAAGATTCTCAACATTGTCTAGCTATTCTGCAATGCAAAAGTTGATTCACAGTCTCCAACTCTTCTTCATAATTAACATCTATTACTTAATGCAAAACCTTTTTTTAAAGATTGTCGTAAGGCAAGCTCCCCATGCTGCAATCCAACCAATTCAAGCTACCTTTATAGGAGCTTTAGTTTTCCAAATCCCTTTCCATGGCCAACTAGTATCCCAAAATCTTGTTTGCTTCATTCGAAATCTATAGCACTTGTTCATTGAAAAGGTTCCACCTTCACTAGCTATCCAAACTTGTGAATCCCCCTTGCTCTGATTAATGTGGGTATGTTGCAATTGAAGGAGTAATTGACGAAATTCTTCAATTTCCTGGCAATTCTAATTCCTTCTAAAATTCATCTGACATTCATTGTTGGAATAAAAATCAGCCACAACTCTATATTTGTTATTGTAACAACTGAAAAAAGAAGAAATCTTTGTTTCAAGCACTCATCACCAGGCATAAGTCAGTCCAAAATCTAATTTTTGCTCCATTCCCCAACTCCAATCTGGTGTATTGTTGAAACTCCGTCCATAATTTACGAATCCCTTTCCATACTCCCCCTCTAGTGTATAAAATAATTTTTTTGATAAGGTTATTAGTGTATAAAGTATTTGAAAGGGGATTCCAGCCTTGTCTGCTATCATAGATTGCTTCAATAATTTTAATCTAGACTAGTTCTTAGTTTCTGCTAAATCTCCAAGCCACTTAAACAACATGCTTTTAATGTGCAATCTCAAGTTTCATGTTCCCAATCCACCCCCTTCCTTTCCTCCACTTGCCATCTAACTAAGTGTAAATTTTTGTTGTTTCTATTTCCTTCCCACAAGAACTTATTCCTCATAGTGTTCATCTTCCTTTCAGTTGCAGCAGACATAGAACTTAAGTCCTACCGTCCTTTTATGTGGCTCACAAAAATCAATCTTCTGCCAAGGCAAGAAATGGAGATGCTTCCGCTTTTTCTACTGACCCGAGAAACTATCTAAAGTTTGATGATAAGTGCCTCATATTAGAACATATCTTGACTTTGTTCAAGATTATAAATCTTACATGGAGGTTGATATCGGAGCTTCGTAACATGTTGATGGAGGCCCCAGAACCAAGTGTTCAATTAGTTGAAGGGATGACTTTGTCTCCCCAGAAGAAGAATGGCCGCGCTCTCTAGCCGATTGATCCCATTGATCATATAACTGGGAGGGAACGTGTCACTTTAGACGTGAAAGAATCAAAGCTGTCCTCTAATCACCTCGATGAGGCTGGTCCTTCTTTTAGTTGAATCACTATGAAAATTTACAAAGAAATGAATGTTGAGCTCTTTCTTTTGTGACTAATCCTGATAAGTTTCAACATGTTGATCACACGCTTGACACAAAAGAAGGAAGGCCAAGAGATAACCATTGTTAAATTGACTACTAGAACTACGGAATATATAGGAAAAATTGAGAGGGAATGAAAAGAAAGTCTATTTGCAAATTGCAGGCAACAAGGATTTGCTGCTTTCTTAATTAGAAAAAGGAGTTCTGTCAAACCATGATACATTTGGTTACACCCCATGGTTTTGACCATTTCTGATACGGTTGGTTACACCCCATGATGTGGTCATGTCTTCCACTGTTTTGACCATTTCTGATTGTCAGAATCCATGATGCATTCTAGCTTATTGTCTCTTACTTTCACCATTTGAATGGTTTTTTTAAAAAAAAATTGTAAGTGCAATTTTTATTTTGCATTGGCTATAAATAATTAGTTGGGAATGGTCTTTTGTTTTTTCCATATGATAGCTGATGTCTTTGTAAATTGGAGTTATTCCTCTCCGTACAGATGAACTTGTTAAGAGTGGTCCTTTTTAGATTATTGTGCGCACACTCTTTTTCCTAATAAAATTTTCATCTCAATTCATGATTTGCTCCCCATTTCCTTTCTAACCCAAGAAGCACGGCAAGTCTCTTGTTGGATGCCTCTAAAGCTAAAAGATCCTCAAAATTTCGAGTAATAGTGCATTAGATCTGGCCATGAATGTACAGTGGTATATCCGCTTCATCTCACCTCAAAACCCATTCCTGAAGACCTTGAAACAGTAAGTTCCAATTAACAGTCATTAGCTTTTTCAATTTTCTAACTTGCACAAATTAGTTTTTTGCATCCGAGCATTGAGTACCATTTTCATTAGCTCTCATCCCGGCATCTAAATCTGTCAGCCTCCCCCTAAGGCATCCGATGTGCTATGTGGTAGATATAAGGAGGTTTATTAGCACTTTCAACCTATTTGACACTACCTTTCCATGGTTTGTTACACACTCTCACCAAGCTTATAGGCCGAAAAATAAGAAAAAAAAACACATGTGGCGGCGCATGTTATCCAACATAGCCAACTTGGTTGACGGCGCCACGTCTGCGAAAAAGGTGCATGAAAATACAGAAAAATTGAATCTTGGGGCACTAGGAACCCTACTTAAGTTAAGGTGTGCCGCCGGAAATTTGATCAGGGGTATTTAACTACTTATGCCTTTACCCTTTATTAAATATCAATGTATACTTACTTTTGCACACCCTTGATATGAAACGTATTTGGCAAAGCGGAAGAGAGCTAGCCAAATTGATTGCAAGGTTGAAGTTTCTAATCTCTCTAGGTGTTATTTTAATTCCTTTACTTGTCTTCCACGTCCCTTTCGTTAATTAACCAAAGATGTTTGACTTTCTTCTCTAGAGTTAGTAGATACTACTTATTAATTACTATTAAATCTAATTGAAATTTCAATTTGGATATTTATTAGCATTATATATTAAATATATTATAAATAAATTTCTACCAAAATAATTAGAAGAAAAGGTTATATGCAGTTACATGTATAGTATTTTCCATCACCTAGTTAAGCAGGTTATTATGTGGTTTAATTTAGAACAAAGAGAGTTGATAAAGGATTAATTTTTCCCACACATTTTCTATCAAAACTATATTCATATAAATTAATTAGTGAAATCGATCGATTGAAAACAACTTTAAATTTAAGTAAAGATGAATAAATTAGTGTTATTTTTTCTGAAATGTATGATGGGTTCCATAAAATCTTGACTCGTCCAATAAAACTATTATTTCAGTTTATACAATTTCCCATGAATATTTATCGCTAAAAGTAACTCAAACTAGCTATTTTTTTTTAGACGATTTGTATTTGTCGTTTTTGGTAGTTCTTTAAATTTTGCACACCCTTCATAAAATCTCTGGCGTCGTCACAAAGAGGTGGTTCATGTACAGTAGTGTATGAGATCAAATGAAAAGGAGTGTAACTGGATTATAATTATGGTCAGGGTGTATGCAATCTATCAACTATGAGCTCGAACCCATAGGCTGTGGCTTAGGCTATGTGCTTAAAAAATTCACTAAATATGTATGATAGATTCTGGATCTTGAGAATTTGATGGAAGTGATAGAATTACGAATTTGAACCCATAAAGTTCAAATCTCAGATCTGCCTCTGATTATGGTTTTTTCATATTGAATCACTTCTTAATTTGTGATCATGTAGATAATCTGATATTATCGTCAACCAAGTTTTATCTTCATTTCTGCAGGCTTTGGGCCAAGGCTCTCAGGCATGGTCCAGTACTGGTCCACAAGGGAACTATGCCCCTGCAATAGCTGGAGGCATAGCTCAGCCACGGCCAACACAGCCTCTCCCAGTTGGATCATTTCCAGATATGCTAGGGGGAGAGTATGATGATGATGAAAAGATTAAACTAAGAACTGAAAGGGCTGCCAAGGCTGGAGGATGGAGTTTAGAAATAAGCAGGAAAAGGGCACTTGAAGAAGCCTTTGGAAGCCTATGGGTCTGAAAGTCATCCTTTTCCAAGAGTCTATTCCAGCTGGATTATGGCAAAATGTGTGTAAAGTAGCAATCCATTCTGGATTACTCAAAGAAGTACCATCCATGGAGAGCAGCATTTCAGCATTCGTCTTGATGACCTTTTTTGTTCTTAGATGTTGTGTAAAACTTACAAAATTCTGGCTTACCATAGAATATCTTTGGTTTTTGTAAGGTTTCTTTGCGAGAGACCTCAGTTTGTCTCTCCACATGACCGTTGACCTCATGGTATTTGTTGGGCGTTTTTGTTCTTGTCTAGTTAGTTGTATCCTCTATACTGGATGCAAGAGCTCTTGCCAGTACAAGTCCAATATATGTTATTTTTCGAAAAACCTACCTTATTAGATATGTATACATATCATATATATATTATATTAATTCTATTTGTAAATAGTTATATCTTTTGCCACTAATCAAGAGCTTTACCATATAATGAGGAAGACACACTTAACAACAACATACCCAGTAGAATCCCACAAATGGGGTTTGGGGAGGGTATAATGTACGCAGACCTTATCCTCATCTCAAAACCCGCAAGCAAGAAACAATTAGATATGACAAAAGGAAGGGAAGGGAACAAAAAGAGCGATTAATAATGACAGTATGTAAATATGATAAAACTAACACATAATACGACAGGTAATGCGAACACAAGATAAAAAAACACCTAATCCTACCATTAGCCTGCTACTCTAATTCGTGACCTCCACTTTTTTTATCTAATGTCGTGTCCTCAGTGAGATCAAGTTCCGTTAAATCATGTCTAATCACCTCCCCCAGTACTTCTTCGGTATACATGTACCCCTTCGAGCATCTCCCAAAACTAACTTCTTGCACTTCCTAACAGGAGCATTGGTACTCCTTCTCTGCACATGTCTAAACCATCGCAGTCTCACTTCCCTCATCTTATCGGCCACTGGGGTCACCTCTAGCTTCTCCCGAATTGTCTCATTCCTAACCTTGTCACTCCTGGTGTGACCACACATCCATCTCAGCATCCTCATCTCTGCGACATGCATCTTCTGAACATGTGTCTTTGTGATTGACCAACACTCCACTCCATACAACAACGATAGTCTAACCACCATTCTGTAAAACTTACCTTTGAGTTTAGGTGGTATCTTCTTGTCATACAATACTCCAAATGCAAGCCTCCATTTAGTCCATGCTGCCCCAATACGATGTATGACATCATCGTCGATATCGCCACTACTCTGGATGATGGACGCCAAATACTTAAAGTTTTCTCTCTTGGGGATAGGTTGAATGGCAAGCCTCATATCAGAGTTTGCATAATCCCTCTTAACACTGAATTTGCACTCCAAGTATTCAGTATTGGTCATGCTCAACTTGAATCCTTTGGACTCCAAGGCGTGTCTCCAGGCCTCCAACCTATCATTAACTTTAGTTCTGGTCTCATCAATCAGTATTATGTCATTTGCAAATAGCATACACCATGGTACCTCCTCCTGGATAGATCGCGTCAGCTCATCCATCACTAAGACAAAGAAAGGGCTCAACACAAATCATTGGTGGAGTCCCATCTCAATAGGAAAATACTCTGAGTCTCCTCCCACCGTTCTTACTCGAGTTTTGGCTCTATCGTACATGTCCTTAATCGCCCTGATATATACCACTGGGACACCTTTCACCTCTAGACACCTCCATAAAATATCCCTTGGGACTTTGTCGTATGCCTTCTCGAAATCAATGAACACCATATGAAGATCCTTCTTTCTTTTCCTATATTTCTCTACTAATCTCCGAACAAGATGAATTGGTTCAGTAGTTGACTTCCCCGGCATGAATCCAAACTGATTCTCCGAGATAGATACTACTCTTCGCGCCCTCATCTCCACTACTCTCTCCCAGACCTTAATAGTGTGGCTTAACAACTTGATACCCCTGTAATTGTTACAGTTTTGAATATCTCCCTTATTCTTGTACAATGGAAC
>JAOTQR010000079.1:17901875-17921144 GCA_025774065.1 Solanum ossicruentum
ATGTTTTGCTTTTGGGGATGATATTTTTTTGAGATGAGAGTCTTTCGGAAATAGCCTCTCTATCTCTATGAGGTAGTGATAAGGTCTGTGTACATTTTACCCTGCCCAGACCCTTGCGGGATTTCACTGTAACCCCACTTGCGGGATTTCACTGTGTATGTTGTTGTTGGTAACTTTGTATTATATCGTAAACAGTACATGGGTTGTACTGAAACCTTATATACAAGTGGCCTCAATTCTTAATGCTCTATGGCTAGATTGAGTCTAAGACATCAATTATTGATTGTAATTGATTACACCAAACACATAATAGCAAAATGCAGCTGAGCTTCACTTCTCTGCACGCTATTCTCTGCACTCTCAAAACACCTAGAATTCCTCTCTTTCCATATTGCCCACCATATTGCAGAAGGGATCTCCATCTGCCTCTGTCTTTTGCCTGTACTCCTTCATCCTCCCAACTCTTTTAAGTCCCAGAGACTTTCCTAAGCATGGTCCAGGAGATGCCTTTGAGACTCAAAAAGATTCTCCACAATTGTTGAGTGTACTAGCAGTGTAGAAACAGATGGTTAACAGTCTCTAAAGTCTCCCCACAAAGAAAACATCTAGAGCATACTTTATAGGGTATTCTGCTTTTCCATATTTGGTTCTATGTCCAATTCGTAATTTGTTGGTTTGTCTGATCCATCAGTTTATAAGCTCTACTGACTCTGTATACTCCTCTATTGTTTCCTGTCCACCATAATCAATCCTCTCTGAACCTCCCAGTCATTGAGCTGTCTTTTGAAGTTGAAGTTCCACCATGTGGTGTCAATAAATCTGCTATAAACGCTTGCTGAAATGTAACTAAGCTGTAAACATCAGGAAATAACTCTTCCAAACTGCCCTTCTCATGCCAATTACCCTTCCAAAGCATGGTCTTTCTCCGATTTTCTTTTGATATATATATATATATACACACACACACACACACATACAAGTTACCAGCTTCAGAAAAAAAGAGTAGGCATTTGGCCATAGATTCCAAATATTTTTATTTTATTTGGAAGTTATGAAGTTTGAGTCGTGTTTGGTTATACTTTTTGCAAAAGAGAGAAGAGTGCAGTTTATTTGCAATTTATACAGAGATGGGAGATTTTTTTTAATTTTATTTTTTGAAGATGGAAATGGGATATGATGGAATAAAGCAAAATAGCTCTTTAATCTGTCTGCGCTTCTTTCAATTGTGAAGTAGCAGTTAGTCAATGCAACTTTTTCGACGCTCATCATGGGTCATCCGGAAACAGTCGATCTATGTTTTAAACATAGGGGTCAAACTGCGTACATCCGACCCCCCCTACCTCGCAATGGGTGGGAGCCTTTGAGGCAATGGGGTAATGTTGTTGTTGAAGATGGAACTGGGAAACAGGCTTGGAGCACTTACCCAAATTTGAAATTCAACTCCAAGTTGGATTTGAAAATTCAATAACCAGATGCTAATGTTAAAATAATGTGAAAAATTATTCCAAAAAAGAGGTCCCATAAATAATTTTCATGGCCAAACAACTAATAAGTTAATCATGCAAGGGGATTTTTAGTAGACTTATGTAAAGAGTAGTTTTGAAAGACCTACAATCTCTTGGAGTTCATGCAAACTTGGAGGAACTGTGATACAATGGATAAATAAAGATAAGCGACACCAATTTGTTGGGCTTAAAAGCTTAGTCATGGTATGCTTCTTGAGGTCCAACATACACTAGGAGCCTTTACTCTTGTTAGAGGTTTGTATGGCAATTATGAAGGGAACTTCTAGTGTGGACCTAATTTTTTTCCACATAGAACTACAGAGGGTCTAATGGAGCGACATACACTACTAGCAACAGAGGTTTTCCCCACTGAACTAATGGGAAATTTGTGTCATAATACATGATCATCCACCCATTTCCCACCTAACCAGCTCATTGGGAAGACACATTTGGGAAACAGATTCCCATTCGGTCATTCCTAGTGCGAAAACATCACTTATTTTTCTTTTTTCAATGTATCAAGCAAAATAGTGTGAATAGTCACTAAACATTTTTAGTGGAAAATAGTTAGTGATAGACAATCGCCTAATATTTTGAAAAGCAAGAAGTGGAAAAAAGCGACAAGAGCTCACCTCACAATAGCGTGAAGCGTGAACAGTGCGCAAATAAAGCGCTATTTAGTATAAAAATAAAAAATATTAATATGCATAGACAAATAGTCAGGAACTCAATAGATGTAACATATTAACCAAATCTTTCAATTCTTAGATTAAAAAGTAAATAAATAGTCAATAATCCTCATAAGACATAACCTATAGAGCAAATGCAACTTACTACAAGCAAAAACAGAATGGTAACTCAATCACTGAACAGCAAAAAGCAGACGAAAAAAAATAGAGACGGAACAAAGCAACAAAACAAAAAAAAAAAAAAAAAAAAGCATAGGCAGTAGCATTACAACCAGAGCATACACTGTAACAAGGAACCTCAAATCAGAAGAAAAAGAACAGAGTAACGCTACTTAAATAGCATTATAGTCAGAAAATTGAAGGGAAAAAAACACTAGCAACCCTTCAGGGTTGCCCAGTGGTTTGGGCTTGGGACTTTCATGTTGGAGGTTCTCAAGTTTGAAATCCTTTGCCAGCAAAAGCAAGATGTTTGCTTTCTAAGTCAAGCTAGTCACACCAAACTTGCCTAGTGCGGGTTACTTCTATGTGGCTTGCGAGAGCTATTGCATAGGAGCGGGGGTTTTACCATGTGCGCACCCAAAGGGTAGCGACTGCAGATTCCCTTTGTCATAAGAAAAAATCTTAGCTACCCGAAAGAGAAGAGAAACGTACATGGCAGGAAAAACAGAAAGAAATGAAAAGACGACAAGAAGACCAAGACGAAGCGAAGAACCAACCTTCACAAACGCAGCAGTCGACAAATGAAGGAAAATATTTAGAAAACTCACGTAAGTATTTTACAGAAATTATAAAACCCTAGTTAGGGTTTAAACGAGCTTTTTCTCGCTTTAAATGAAACTGCACTTCTCACGCGCTTCTTCTTCGTCGCATCGCTTCAAGGCATTAAAGTGACAAGCGCTTCACTGCTTTTGAGAACACTGCAGTAGCCGAATCCCTCTAGCTTCCAATTGAGGTATAGTTCTTGTTGTTAAATTGCCAACAGACAGCATAATAGAGCTGACCATGTCTCCCACCATACTTAAGTAACAGTCCAAATGTATTATTTTGATGCAAAATTGACCATTATACATTATTTTTACGATTAGTGACACCGATTCTAATACATTCAGTCTGATTGAAAATTTATTTCTAAAACTCAAGAATAGTTTTTGGATTGGGGAGTAACAGAAAGATGAAAGCAATAAAACAAATAGTCATGAGACAGCAACCAACTCAAAGCCCTATAGAGTACCTAATTTTTCAGTTCATCATACAAGGCACTCTCAATTTTAGACAAGTACGATAATTTTACACTACGAGGCATTTTGGTAAGCCCAAGAATTTAATCTTCCGTATTAAAGATGTGATTTCCTTTTACTTTGGCAAATACATTTGAGCCGAGAGTCTTTCGAGAACACCCTATATACCTCCATGAAATAGTGTTAATCTCTGTGTACACTCTACCCTCCTTAAATCCTACTTTGTGGAATTTCACTGGGTCTTGTTGTCTTAAAGATGTGACTTTGTGGCAGTTTTTTTGTTAGAGACACATCAGTTTATATTTTAGAATCATCTCCAACTCACCATAATTTACGTGCTGTAATAATAGTGGAAATTGAGGGCCGGTATTATCAACTAAAGATGTGTAAAGGGTACTCGCCTTCCAGTTTAAGACTTTATACATATTAAAGGAGTGATAAATAACTTTTGGGTGACTTGATTGAGAAATTAATTCGCTTACGTAGTACATGGAGCAAATCCCAGGCATGATCAGGGATTATATGAGCCATCTAATACCAATTTACCATTCTAAGCTAAGCTGACCTCAGATTTTGAATCCTCGGAATAGATCAAAGCCAAAGTTCTAAAAGGGGAAAAAAATCCATCAGCCTAAAGATAATTTACTAAGCTATTAGCTTCTATCACTTGCTAGTTCTAAGTATCCCAGTCCCACTTACACTGACGCCTTGGATATAATCTCCCTCTTCCCATTTGCTATGACGTATGCGACTTTCAAGGCTTTAAGAGAAAAGGTTTGAATGAGTTATATATTTGAATTTATCCGATATATATGTTATAGCAGTTTGATAAGTTATTAATTTATATATTTAATTTGATGGATATATGTTAAAATATAGATATATGTTAAAATAAGTGTGGTTGAAGATATGAGAAAAAGGTATAAAGATGTCTCATAAAATTCAAAATAATATTAGTACATACAATATACATTAATTTGGGCTTATTAAAGCAGGTAGAATTCTCTATTAAAGGAAGAGGACACACATGTGGATAAACCAAAACAGAAAATATAAATTAATTTAGGTTTTATCAAAACAGGTAGAGTTTTCCATTTAAGGAAAAGGTCACGCACGTGGATAAACCAAAACAGAAATAAGGTCACAAATTGGATTCTGGAATAAGTTAGTAGTACAAGGAAGTTTCCCTTCAAAAGAAGGATAAATTTTCTAAAAACGATTACAAACAAAGATTTTGTCAAATTTTTGGGATTAAGATTGATAGTTCAAACTATTAAAGAGATTTTCTGTTCATTGTATTACATTTTCTCCTGTTCTGAAAATGAAAATGTTCCTTTTGTTTTGGAAATGAATTTTTTCTCTTGTTGGAAAAGAACTTTCACCTATGATCAGAAGAACATTACTCTCATTGTCATGAGAGAAGCATTGAAACTTTATAGTAAGAAGACAATAATATATATATATATATAGAGAGAGAGAGAGAGAGATTGTTGCTCATATTAAACCCTCGTCATCTTGTTTCCCTGACATGAGCACTCGGGGAGTGTAAGCATTCCTAGTGATAGTTACAAGCTTCTGGACCTTGTCCTAACTCCTAATAAAGATTAATCAGCCATCCGCTAATAGACTACTATATTACAAGATATGCTATTCTCATTGATCCTTTCAATTAATCATTTTGACGCTATAAAAATTGCTCCCATGAATACACTTGCACATTTTTGTTTTTGTATGTCTTTTTCATGAAAGTAAAGGATTTCATTAAAGAACATCAAGGTAATGCTAAAAGTAAAGCATACAAAGAAAGAAAATTAGTTCCCATACAAGAGTACTAAGCTAGGATCAAAGAGCTAACGAAATCCAAGAAACTGTCAACACTATTAACAGGAGATAAAAGAGTTCCAACAAACAGATTGACTAGGCATCTAGCTTTTAGAGTTTGATCCCATCAAAGCATCGGCGATTTCTTTCATTTTAGACGCACCAAAAATTTACCGCTGAAATCAGTCCCCAGTTCTTCTTGATGGTTTTACCAACTTCCCATAAAATCCAACTAGAGTACGCTTCCTTGATGTTCTGAAGAAAGACCCAATGTAGACCAAAAATAGTGAGGAAGCAGTTCCAGATGTCTGCTACAAAAGGGCAGTGCAAAAGAATGTGGTGGACATTTTCAGATGAATGATGGCACAAATGGCATCTACGGACCAGAACTATTTTCTTTTTACAAAAGTAATTACGACTAGGCACGGCATCATTAACCGGTCCTAGGGAAATAGCCTACTCTTTTTTATGTTGAAGCAACAATGGGGAGCTTCGACCACCTAGCCTCCTCATGAACATGCACGCAGACAGATGAAAAATCATAAAAAGAACTTACCATTCCATGAGAAAGCAAAGCAGATATCAGGAACAGCATGGCTCCCATACGACTTCGGAATACTGGGAGCAGTTCTTCAAGCCTTTGAAGGGCATCCTCTGACGAAGTATATGTATTAATGATTAAGACCTGTTGCAAGTGTGCCCCGGATTCAATTGAGAGACCTTCAAGTGCTTTAGAAATGACCTGTATAAAACAGTAACTATTAGAATCAAGTATTAGTCAATAAAAAGAGAATAACAAACTTCAAGCACTTTCACATGCACATGTTCTTGATTAAGCATTACATCCATCAGGTACAAGTAAAAATCTCTTATCTCGAAAAAAAAAAGGGAACAGAAAAAAGACATGAAAAAAAGGAGTCAGGATACAGCCCCCCTACAGAAAAAAAGAAACTTTTGAGTACAAGGGTCAAAAAGCTTGTTCTTTGGTAGGGACTCAACATGGATTCCTCAACTTCTTTGAAATAAGAGTTAAAATTTTAGAAATTTGATAAAAATTACTATATATCACAATTTTCTTACTAAATATGTTTAGAAGTAAAAAAGATTGTCCTGAAAGAAAAGTTGTTTGATTCCCCAAACAATTAAATTAAATAGGAGCGAGTAAAACACAGAAAGGAGCAACATGACGGAAAAAATCCTAGCAAAAATCTAGTAGCTTACCTCATCACCTGAACGCCCCTTAGACCCTTCACGGTTAGCATCAAGTGTTTTCAAAGATGCTATGACAATCCTTCTATTGTTTCCACACATAAACAATATCTCACACATGCCTCTGACCAATGCTCTGTCCCAAATCAACAAAAAAGGAAAAGAAGAACAGATTTTTCAGGATTTGTCCAAAAATACCAGAATTTTCCCAACAGCATTGACATAAAATAACACCAGTTAACTGAACAAGAGATAATTCAATCAGACAACTGACAATCGGGAGACCATCAAAGGCACACCACTGCAGTCAGCCGTTGTTACTAGAGCTAAAGTTTCTCCCTTTCAAGTTTTCATTTTCAAGGAAGGGGTCCGGGGATTATTGTTTTTTACTCATTAAGAAAGTACTTCCATGTAAAAACAATGTGTATGGATGTGTTATATCTCTAGTGCATGAGCCTTGTAGGATATAGCAGTTAACTATGTATAAAAGGGTCTCAATAAGGCATAAATTCAGTAATCCACTTTAAAAATAATTAAAAATATGCCCACACAAGAACAAGATTCACAAAGTATCCACCTTGATTTTGTCTCTTCACTTAGAGATGAAAAAATATCAGCTCCAGCAGATTCTTTATTAGCCAATCTTCTCAAAACCACATTGCCAGACAAGCTAGGTGAAACCATATTTAAATCATCCGAGAAAAACAATAGGTACTTCAGAACAAAAGCCTGCAGAATCATGGCACCATTGTCAAAAAGAAATGGAAAAGTATGTGCAACTTGAATTGAGTCCGAAAGATGCTTGACTCAAATGGGAAGTATGATGAATGCAGAATCAAATACCAATGGAAGTACAGTGTGAAATCACATTGAGCGAATAAATAAAGTACTAAAGCACAAATAACCAAATATTTTGCCATCCAGCAGAACAAAATGGCACCAGGTTATTTATTGGAAGTGATAGAAAATGCCCATGAATGTACAAGAAATTAATGCATACATACACTGCAACTTTTCCAGATTAACACTGGCAGTTGACCGTACATGTGGCTGTAAAATCATATCAATTTCTAACTTTTAGCAAATACTTAAATCTACTATCCAGCAGTAACAAAATTAACTCTTGACCACTAGAAATAGCTTTGAGATTAACATAAAATCAGAGCAAGTTCAAAACTATCTTTACCCTGCAGAAAAAATCCGCTAACAAACCAGAGAATGATAATCATTTCATCTTCATCTATGGAACTAAAATATATTCCCAAAAGAACAAGAGGGGACCAAAGTATTACCTGTATTGCTGCTAGCACCCCACACGGCCCACCTTCATGCTGTACTAAACCCATCGATGTATCCGGATCCGGACTAAACCTACAAAATATTTTGTTCAAGAATCAGCAAGACAACTCAGATGAAGCCATGTATTAATGTTCAACCTAAATAAGCAGTGAATAGATCAAGGGAAACAACAATACAAGTAACAAAATTAAATAATTACTAAGCAGTTCTAGAATTTCTACAGCACTTATAAAAGGTTCGGAAAGATGCAAGGACAGCAACCTCTACATATACACTACACAAGGGCATACTATGACAGACTCTGCATTAGGTCAACATAAACACTTGAGCCTGTTTGGCCAAGCTGCCAAAAACTGCTTATACTGAGAAGCAATTTTACCAAAAAGCTTTTCAGAGAAAAACTTTGGGAAAAAATAGTTAGTGTCTGGCCACTTGGGTTTGCGAGGTGCTTTTCTGCTAATTGATAAGTAGATTTTTTTTCCTCGATAATGTAAATGGTAAGTAGATTATGCATGGCCAATCTTTTCAAAAAGTGTTTTTGAGTGTCAAATTAAACAAAAAGGACAAGTATCCTGGCATGTTTCACTTTTAGAACTGGTTACACAGAAGTTATTTTAAATATTTATTAAGAATTCTTTGTCTTTCTTTGTCAAAAAAATATTTACTAAGAAAACCTTTGAAACTATGCGAAAATATATTAACTTTTTCTGGCAATACTCTTGTCATTCCAAAAAGGGAGAGGAGAAACAGAGGAAAGGAACAGTAGAAAAAAAGGGAGAAGTAACTCGCATTTATAGTTGATGGACTATTTCAAAGAGGAAATGGAAAAGGAAGAGATAGCCAACAAAAAAGAAGAGGTAAAGCCACTATGAGACCAAAAGAAAAAAAAAATGTACTTAATTAAAAGATACATGCATTAAATTAAGAGGGATGGTTTGGTAAATATAAACTTATGATAAGAATATTTGTCTCAGGAAAAAAATTATATTCTGCTTCTACTTATGTGAAAAAGCAGAAGTTATAGTTTCTTCCTATGTTGCTCAAACTCTTTAAAAATATCAACGTGTGTGTGTCAAATACTTTTAAAATATGTATTTTTGAAAAATCCAACACAGTGTGGCAACATTTTTGGAGAATCTGATCAACATAGGTTTCTTCCCAATAGCATAAAAATTGTTGTTGCTACTCCTTACAATCACTTTATTTTTTTTGGTCAAACACCTCAAATCTTTTTTTCTACAAAAAAGTGTTTGCCTCCAAAAAACTTGGCCAAACATGTTCTAGGAAAAGTGATGTTTAGCATCACTTAATTAGTTAGTATGGTGGCCATGGACACCAAAAGGGAACTTCTTTGAGGGGCAAGGGAATTGGACAAGCGTCGATGACGGCACTATTTGGAGGATGAATCGGTCATATCCTCACATCACTAAAAGGGCATCCCAATGTACAGAACTCAACTATGCACGGGATACCGGAAAGGGACAAACCACAAGGATCTATTGTACATAGTCTTACCATGCATTTTTGCAAGAGGCTATTTCCAACTCGAACATATGACCTCCCAGTCACATGGCAGCAACTTTACCTATTACACCAACGCTCCCCTTCCAATAACATTAAATACCCAATTACAAAAGGTGTGTTCTTGCCTAAAACCGAAACCCAAACCAACCTTGAGGATTGAGCCTTTGGCTATAGTTTTGTCTAATGAGGTTGGCCACTTCACAGCTGTCTTTTCAATAGAACAAGTTGTGTATCTTATTTTAATTGGAAAATATAAATTTAAAAGGACAAAACTAGCAGATTTTATGGTTTTCAAAACTAGAAAAAAATGTATTTTACTTCTATATTGGAAAGTACATAACTAGTACGAGGAAACGGACTCTAAAGTGATGTAATATGACTCACAACTCAAACTCAAACAGACATCACAGATTGTCCTTTTGGCTGTCATCGAGCACAAACACCCGTGTGTTATGTGAATTTGTGTCTTACCTGATTATAGAACTTCACTTTTCTACCCCTTCTGATGTGAGCTAAGGTAGAAGCTGGTCAATCCTTCTGTTTGAATCACCCTCATCAATGCGCCCGTCATCATGGGTGCGAATACACCGCCCTTACGGAATTGACATATTGTTGAAGTTTAAGTCACCAATGTACTATGAGAGTCTAACTATAACACCACATTTGTCCCCATATGGAAGCAACATATTGTTGAGGTTTAAGTCCTCATTGTACTACGAGAGTAACTCTAACACCATATTTGTCCGTCGAAGCTGATAGCATTCTTTCTCTGCTTTGGACAAATAGACACCCACAAATTTGTCAATTTTCTACATTATCATTAAGCCAAAAAGCACGCAAACCATATGAATTGTATGTTGTCATGTGCACCCCATCTTCGACAGCTCCCACCAAGAAGCATTACGGTCTTTCTCTTCAATACCCAGTCGTCCACCCTTTATAATAGACGTCGCATAGTGGTATCAAAGCTAGTACCTCAAAAAAGTGGGGGACCATATAAGGACGAGTTCAATATTCAAAGGTTGAAATATTTTTTGGATTAAATCCTAAAGGAACAAAACCATAAAACCCTAAAGTCTTGAAGTGGTCCAAAGGGATCGAGCCAAAGTAGACAATACGTTGATAGTTGAGCCTAAACCATTACAGGTGGGATCAGAGCCAATACCTTCCCTGGTTGGATGGAAAAAATCTCGACGACTATGTTGAGTCCCTAAGAGAACAAGGGTAACAACCATGCATTATTATGATGAACTTGAGGAGGACTTTGCTATTAAACTTGCCCTAAGCAGATGCCAACATCAGAGTAGAAAGGGAAAATTAGTGTCATGTAATGGTGAATTCAGGATTCAAATGTTGAGGCCTCTTTTATAATAGAGCCTAAGGTGACAAAATCATTAAACCCAAAAGGCTTGAGCTGGCAATAAAGGAAGTCGAACCAAAGTGGCACCAGCGCTGGTACTTCCCCCATAAATCTCAGCAAGCACGCAAAGTCCCTAGGGGGCTGAGTGTAACCTCCCACGCATCAGTGGCGATGAACTTAAGAGGGAGTTCGCTATTAAACTTGAGCAAATGCCAATATCAGAGTGGGAGGGATAAATTAGTGTCATATTCAAATGTTGAGGCCTCTTTTGTGTTAGATCCCAAGGAGAAAAAACCGTTAAACCCAAAAGCCTAAGGAGGCTTAGAGGAAGCCGGACCAAAGTGGATAATTCCTTGGCATATGTTACATCTTCGCCAAATATAACATTATCCATATTACGAATCTTACCAGAATTATTCATTTCTATTAATTCCCAACTTTTGTTTTCTTTCTTCTTTTCAAAGATATTCTTAGTTCATTTTTCTTTCATACAAGTGTCTGTAACACCTAACAGGCTTAAAATTTTGAAAAGAAAAGAACAACATCGCATAGCCCATAACAGCTCTTCATAACACAATTATTAAACACAAAACCGAGAATATTCATACAAGCGCAAAATATACAGAAAAAAGAAGTCATCAAGACGAACAAGTAAAATCCAGTTGCCAATAGCAAGTGATCGAATGCAATTTTCAATTGAACAAACTACCTCAAGAGATTATATCACACAATAAAAGGAGAAAAACGAAAAGCAAAATCAAACTGAGTTCATTATTTCAACTATCAGTAACACATCATCCTAACTCCACTGACATAATTATAAAGGGGAAAAAGCATCAATACTACCATACCTTATGCCCTGATTAGTCCACTGACCAAGAATATCTCTGGTAACTTCAGAACCAAAAATCATGGAAAACAACTCATTAGCCTCTGCTATTGAAAGCTCTCTCCCCAAGTTCACATTTTTCTCCTTACCCTTCGCCAAGTTCACACTTTTCTCTTCACCCTTCACCAAATTCACATTTCTATCCTCACCCTTCACCAAATTCACATTTTTATCCTCACCCTTCACCAAATTCACACTTTTATCCTTACATTTCACCACTCCACTGCCAGACCCACCACTCTTCTCCACCCCCACAGTCTTGGGCAATGCCATCATCCGCTTTTCAGCAGCAGCAGCCATCAATTCCCTCTGACGTCTCCTGTTTTTCATCTCAGGCGACTCCCCTTCCTCCCCAGCACCGCCAGCGCCACCGGAGACCTCCTCTCCCGGTTTGCTCCGCTTGGGTTCTGGCGACTCCTTCTGCATACTCATCCTCAACGCCATTTTCAAATCTTCATCTTCTTGATCCGCCATTTATACTAGAAGAAGCCCCACAAAATTCTTTTTGACAGACCCAGATCCAGGAATTTCAAGAATTCCCCAAAAACAAAAATAGAACAGGAAATCTTTAAGCAAAACCTTTTTCTTGAAATTCCAACTTTAGGGTTTTCAAACCCAAATGAATTTCTTCAGTTACAGATATACAATTTCAAAAGATTAATATCAAATGTTCATACATATATACATGTATATCTGTACATACACTGGATTTAATCAATTTGATCCATATTTTGAATGAGGGAATATAAAGCTAATAAAAGCTGGATTTTTAATTATATTCTAGATATAATTTACATTTTCTACACACACTCCATATAAAGCATGGTACAGATCTGGTCTCCTAATAGGACAGGTTAAAAAGAAGGCTATACGACGACGTCCGATGCGGATGCTGAATTGGCTCCTGCTTGTTTTCTTGTGAATTTTCTCATATTAGCTAAATTATGCAAGTGATAAATCCCAACATGTATAAACATAAATCAACAATCAATTTGGTGGCCATTTGCAGGGGTGTGAAAAGATGGGTTAAAACTTAAATGGATAAAATTGAGTCTAAAAAAATATTATTAATTTATTGGTATAGAAATATTAAATTAATAAATTTTTTATTGGATTATACATTGGATTTTGATTTTATAATTTTGATTAATGATTAAATCGATAATCCAAGAAAATTATATTAAAATTACCATTATACTCCTAATTATATAATAATAATAACTTGAAATTTTATCAAATCTATTTCTCGGATTTTGGTATCACTTTTGACAGTTGCTTATCGGTCAATTCAGTTCAATTTTAAAGTTTATTGATTTGACTTATTGCTTATCAATTTGTCGATACGTTAAATCATTATAAAACTATTAAGATATTGACTTATCAATTTTGTTTTCAGTTATTAATTATTATCGATTCGTGTATCAATTTAATCGTTAAGATGTGATACAAATTTTTTTATTGAAAATTACTTAGAAACAAGGTGACAAACCAAATGAAAACTACACATAAGTTGACAAATTGCATCTTACTCAAAAGCAAACACTATCATATTGTACAATAATTGAGGGTTTGAGACGGTACGAAATAAAAGTATAAAACTTTGAAAGACTTTATTTATCAAGTGGTACAAATATGATTTTTTAATTTACTGATTGTCGGTTAACCCATTAAGAAAAAAATCAAAAATCGATAACCAATAATAAAAAAATTAAAACTATTACTAAAATTGCTAAACTAGGAATCCATTATCGATAAACTAATAACTTTTTTCTATTCGAGATATTGATTTCGATTCGATTTTGAACAGTCATGCTGGCCATAAGCAACACAAATTAAATCTTATGATCTAATTTTTTTAAAATCGATATCGTTTCTCCATAGCGGGAATATTCTCGCCACGGTGGTGCCACTATGGCAAGATGAGACTCGTCATGGCGAGATCGACAAGGCAAAATTATAGCACACAAATTTTTATTTTTTTCTTTTTCCTAAAATGTTAAAGTAGATAGGAATCACCCTAAAAATCCGCACTGGACTACTCTAGGGTTTAGGAGAAAGAGAGAGAACAAATCTTGATGCGAGAAGGGGTATGACCCATGGATTTTAGGTTCGCCTCCATCTAATTTACTATCAAAAGTCAAAAGGGGAATTTTTCATCATCCAACATTGATTTAGCGTTAAGATAGGCTAGATTTTTCCTTCTTGAATAGTTGTAAATATATTCTCATTGAATAGTATAAAATATATTAATCAGAGAGCTCATGCTTAGTCTATGGACCTAGAGTCTGAATGCAAAGTTTGTAGTCATTACAGTTTGAACATAAATGTACTAGGTGGGTCGTGATTAATCTATGGCTGGCGATAATAGGCTGCAGGTCCTTAATTATTGCATTAGTGCTTCTTGCTAAGATGTTTGGTGATCATAAGATTTGTATAAAAAACTTACTAAATTATTGTGAGATCCTGAGATTTGGGATAGTTAAGAAAGTCTAGTGTATATATATACACGTGGGTAGGTTCATATTGACTATTCTCTACCTGCAGCTTCAAGCATTATAAGTAATGTCTTATGTCTCATCTATGATATATGTGCTTATTAATTGCATGTATATAAATGAAGAAATACAGAATGAACCTAAATAAATGGTTAATTATTGTCAATTGTATAAAATGAACTATAAAGTATTCATTATTATTGTGGTTGTGATAATTGGATGATCGAGTGTCACACTTTGACATAGATTAAGTTGGATATCATATTTTGACACATATTGAATCGGCTATCGCATTTTGCCACACTAAATATGGGATTAGTTGTTTCACTAATACGCTAACTGTTAAGAAATGAGTTCCATAAGAGAATCGTAGTTGATTGTCTGTGAACAAATCAATTATTTGTGCTTGACCATGATTATATGAATAATAGTGAAAAAGTTGATATAATCGTAGTTGAATACGCTCATCTGGTATAATAAATGATAAGCAAGAATAAAAGATTGAAGTGTTACTAAATTCTATATTATGGTGGTGTTATCCGTGTTATCATATTAGAGATGTGATCGTGTATCCTTTATTCACCACATTGTGATTGTTTATTATATTTCTATCAGGTACGAAGTTAGATAAGATAAAATGTAAGCATATCGTTAAGTTGAGTTTGTTGACTTAACTTCAGATTGTATAATTGTTAATTCGAGAAAATGTGACTTTGACTTTCGAAAATCCAATTTGATACTTAATTAATTTAAGTACAAATCAAATTTTCAAAAATTAAAAAAATCACTATCTAATTTTAAGGATAATTAGGAAACGAATGAAACATTTAAAAAGACCTAACAAAAAAAATCTTTTTAATAATATACCAAAGAAAGGATTCGGATCCAAAATTTCCATTTTGAGAAAAACTTAATCACTCAAAATGACTGTTAACTTGTGATTGACCAACGATTAGGAAGTTTGACTAAAAAGTTGACTATATTTTTTTTAAAAAAATGACTAAGTTTGAAAAGGACTAAGTTTGCAAAATTTTGACTCAACTTTAAAGAACTAGCTTGAAAAAGACTAAATTTGAAAATTGACTAAGTTTAAAAACTCGACTAAATTAGAACTATTTTGCAAGAGTTTTTATCAAAAATGAATTATAGTAATAATCCCAGCACTAAGAAAATCACTAAAATGAAAATTAACATAAATGAAGATAAGGTTGGGGAAATAATTAGATTAATAATAAGAGAATAATACAATCAAGAAAAATGTTAGAGTTAGTATCAAACAAATAAACAAGTACTACAAATAAAGAGTAGACTAAAACAAACAAATCAAAGTAATTGGGCCTGGAAGGCCCAAGTTCAAACACCTGCCCTAATTCTAGCATTTGGGTCTGCCCGACCCTAAAAATCTGCTGCTGCTTTTGGGCCTGGCCCATCTCCTGGTATATCAGTGTATATCAATGTATACACATTGATTTTGGTCTTCAAAAAAAACCTGTATTTCAGATTCTTTCTGTGAATTGGAGCTGACTCGAGAGGAAATTTTGGGTTGACTCAACCCGAGAGGATGCGAGGAGATGGAGTCCAAAATGGACTCGGATGGAATTCACATGCAATAAACAAATCAAAATATGTAAATAATAACTTTAAAAAAACACTTAAATGAAGTACAATAGTAGAGATGTGCATATATGCTGCTACTTCATGTTTCCAGTATTACAAAAGAAAGAAATGACAACAAGTTAAACATTACATCGCTATTCCCTAAACATGCTAATTAGAAGCCATGAAATAATTATACTCAGAATCAGGTAAACATCCCAAATATTCATGAACAGTCCTTACCAAGATAACTGGAAAGTCATATAAGGTAAACATTTTACTTGGTGATTAACTAAGATTCACTGATCATAATCATAAATTTAAGGAAAATAACCAGGAAACTCAGACATTTAATTGTCTCACCAAGAACAGCATCAACATTATAACCACAAATAAACTATAACTTTGAAAGGTACTGAAACCAACTCATGCTTTAAGTTAAACAGGACAAAACTGATCTGAAATGCAATAAAGGGAGAAAGGAATGAAAACTTAATAGGTTCACTGCCTGTAACCACTAGTGCAAAGAGAACAAGTAACAAAAGAGGTCATCAGAAATGCAAATTAAGTCTAAACAAATGATGCTAGAGCATAACAAATTGGTCTTTCACTTGTTAAAAGCAACTGATGCCTAAGATAGAAGCAAACCAACTGTTTTGCTATCAAACGAAACCATTTTTAACCCTTTAAAGTGCTGGAAATGATACCAGACTTCAAGACAGGGGCAATCCAATGCACATTAAAGCAAAAATGAAGCACGAGTTCTTATAACCTAGAGCTAGCAGTGATATCAATCCAATAACATCACATACATGAGGAAAAAAAAAAGTAAAACAGACATAAAATCACGCCCTTCTTATTTACAACATGGATCCAACTAAAGTGAAACTGGAGTATAACTTGTAAACATTTAGAGCAACATAGAGTTATTGACTCAACAGTCAATTCTTTTTTCTTTTTTTTTTTTGAAGATGGTGACTTACTCAGCAGTCAATTCTTGACATAAAAAAAAGGGCAGAGAACAGGGACATGCTTGAATTCAAACAAGTTGGCCTTTCCAATGTGCATATGAGCATGATACTTGAAACATTTCCAGAAAAATTAGAAGACAAGTGACATGGAAAAGGACATGGCAACTTAGTCACATGATTTCTACAAGCTTAAAGTATTTCTGAATGTCACTAGATGATTCGTATACATAGATGACAATAAAGAGAGATTAGAAGTATAGGGAGACACCTCCAATAAACTACAAATCGGTAGGGCTTAACAAGAAGAACAAAACAATATTCAGCAAACAGAAACAAAGAAAACAACTAGGTCTTTGTTATAGAAATAAAATCTCATAAACAATCTGGTTATTCTGGACCAAAGAAGGAAATAAAACATTTATAGTATATAGACTTTAGTCAAGGACATAATATTCCAGGTATTAGCAGAGGGTGAAAACATCATCTCAACATGTCTTGTTTTAACCAAATAATAGAACCAAATGGGTTTGAAATAAAGGATCTCACCTACACATGCTTATACTAAAAAGAACAAGATTAAACAAAAGCAGAATAACTCCATCAACATATTAACAAGTTATGTTCATATGTTAACATGCCTGTAACTCAAAGATATGAAAGCAATTTTTAAAGGACAAGCTGTAACATGTTAAAGCCTCAAACGTTAACAAGCTAATGTAGACCAGGAATAAGTTAAGGAAGTCACTGGTTGGGGTTTTTGAGAAAGTTTTGTCAACAAAACAGAAGAAGAGAAACTGGAAACATTATGAGCTATGGTTGATCCTCTAACACTACAACAATGCTTTACTAATGAAATTAGTGAACTGTTAGGCTATTAAAGTTGACCGAAACACCAAGTATAGACCATTTATGGTCAGTAAAGGAACAACCAGCAACTATACTCGATATAGGGATCAATACAACATTTGTTGGGAGAAAATGAAGCTAAACGAAGAGCAGAACAAGGTCACGACCAGCAAATCGAGGCAGTAACTGGATACAAACAGAGAAATATAAAAGACTCAAAGAATACATAACTAGCTACAAGCCAAGAACTCAACATATGGAAAGCTTGAAACGAAACTAGGCCTTAGCATTTGAAAGAGAAAAACCACATGAAGGAACAGGAGGTGCATGACTGGAAGTTTTAAAACTTTGAAACCCAAAGGATTCATTGAGACAATATGAAACTGGTTTAAGTAAAGAAGACTCTATATCAACATCAAAACTCAAGAGTAGAATGTACAGAGTATCAGCTAATATCAGGATGGGAAGGAAACATAGCAGGAAAACATAACATAACTCATGAAGGCTAAATAATCAGTAAACAAGAACACTTCTCACAATACCAACACAAAAAATAGTAAAAGAAGCACAACACTAGGATTCAGTCTACAATCAAATGCCTCATACGGGACTCAAACAAGACGAAGAAGAATGAGACTAAGCTTATTACCTTCTCTGGAGCAGGAACTGGGATGTCAATGAGCTGAAAGGAACTCCTACTGCAAAACAGGGACTTATTGACGGATTTCCAGACTTCAAAGCTAGAAGTTCAAGCTTCTGAAATTTCACCGTTGATTGAAAAATTAAAACGAAATCTTCTTAGGGTTTCTCAGGAGTAAGAACGGCTTTGGGAATCAATTAAGTTTTGCTAGGATTTTTGAAAGTGTTTTGTTAAAATGACAAAAATAAACACTACTAATAAATAACTAGATTTTTAAGTTTAAATTTCTTCAAATACAAAATAATTTATATTTCAAATTGGTATGCAAAGAATGATGCTTATTAAACACATTGCTTCAATTTCTAATTTTACACGAAGAGGAAACTTCATACTCTCAAAATCAACAGTTCTCCAAAGCTTCTTACGTCTCATTAACTACATTGTCGCATTTGCTTTATGGGGAAACTTCTCCATTGATATTTGATCCTTTATAGGTGGTTAAAGTTATGCATGTATAAGTAATGTATGCGGAAGCTTGCAAACGAAATAGGAGAGGTAACCCCAACTGATTGTTACTGCAACGAGCTCGACACAGAAGGCAAACCCTTGCTAGCTCAAACTTGAGGCCTCCGACATAAAAGTCTCAAGCCCAAACACTGAGCCACCCCCAACGAGTTTATGTAGAGTTTAGCATTGAAGTATGAGCTATTCCAACTTCTACCGGTATTAATTACTATATTTTAATACACCGACCTCCTATACCATAAGCCGCTAACCCTAAAGCCACTGCCCAAAAAAAGGAATCAACAGACCTCAAATTCAGTTCGCTCAAATACGAAAACATACATAAAAACATAATAAATTCGACCAATTAAACGAAGAACCAAAAGCAGATTACTAAAACTGCATAGAAAAAAGTACAGAGAGACAAAAAATTACCGAAAATCGCAGGGAGTGAAGAAACGCCATAGGAGAAAAAGAAGAAAAGAGGAAGAAACTGATGTAGCGTAGGGATTTTGTAATGGAGGGTAAGATTGGAATTATATAAAAGTTATGTGGATAGAAACATAAATCAGTGACCAATTTATATATATATATATATATATATATATATTCGATGCTGGGCTTTTAGAAAGTAATTGGGTCAATGCAACCTATTAAGCCCATTTTTTGTGCTTAAAGCCTTA
>JAOTQR010000079.1:17921244-17953690 GCA_025774065.1 Solanum ossicruentum
AGGGGTATCGATGCTCCTGTTAGGAGGTGCGAGAGGTTGGTTGTGGGAGCTACTCGGAGGGGTAGAGGTAGACCAAAGAAGTACTGGGGGAGGTGATTAGATAGGACATGGAGGAACTCGACCTCACTGTGGACATGACCCTAGATAGAAGGATGTGGAGGTCGCGAATTAGAATAGTCGGCTAAGTTCTTCTTCCTATTCTTCTCCGTGGTTGTCTTCGTATTACTAGTAACATTTGTATTATTTTTACTATTAGTATTCCTTTTTCTTCTCATTATCTAGCGTATATGTGTTAGTTTTAACATAGTTACTTACTGTCATGTGCTATTCACTGTTAGTTGCACTTGCTGTTCCATTACCTTACATGTCATTTTGTCATATCTTGTCTTTCTGCTTATGAGTTTTGAGTTGAGGGTTTTAGGAAACAACCTCTCTACTTCTATGAGGTAACGATAAGGTCTGCGTACAATATACCCTCCCCAGACTCCACTTGTGGGATACCACTGTGTATGTTGTTGTTGTTGTTAATTGAGAAAATTAAAAATCACAGAAATGGTCGCATTTTTTATACTACTTTTATTTTTTATTTACGAGGAAAACGAAAAATAATGAAATATGTTCTTTGAATTTTTTTATGTTTAATATTTAGATGGTTATTTTATTATTAATTATTTTTAAAATTAAAATAAAAAGATTAAACCTAATAGCATATTGTCACATGTTAAATTACATCTGAGTCTCTATCAAAAGCATATTCTATTGAAAAGGAGAATATTTCACTTTTCTTTCTTAAATGTTTTTTATCTTATCCAAAATTTATAAAGATTTAGAAAGGGATGGACCAAAATACAGACACCAAATTTTATACCTAGTTGAAACATTAAAATTTAAATAGGAACCTACTTGGGAGAAAAAGAAAAGGGCAACTGCAATGGGATTTACGAAAACAAAATAACCTCACAATTCATCCTTTTTATAATACAAATATTCAAAAACATAACATTATTACAACAAAAAAACTTAGCAACTACTATAAAAATAATATTTTTCAAAAATTATAGTTGTCAGTCTATTACACTTGACCTTCTCTTTAAATACATGACTTATGAATACATTTTGAATTTTTTAAATTCAATCACTCCATTTTGTGTCATGTCTTGAAAAACTTGTCGGGGAGCATTGCAGAAAAAGCATTTTCAACACTTCTTTTTTTTTTTAAAAAAAAATCAAGTTTATTCAAAATGCAACATCCCCAAAAGTTAGTAATTTTTGAAAATCTTTTGATAGAAGAATTTTAATTCTTCGTTGGAGATTTGATTTTAGGTATCAATTTAAATTATTTCAAGTTTCAATTTAGTTTGGACATTAAAAATATGATTTACTAAATTAAGATTTGATATTTTTGTTTAATCTTAATTATCATTTCAATCTTTGCTATTATTTATTAATCTCTTCCCCGCTACCAAGTACTCCAAATTGATTTTCAGTGACAACTTTCCAAACCTGTTTCTTCCTGCCTCCTTATTTATTTTTTGCCTCTACAGGTAGACCATCATTATCATTTTCTCCATCCTGCTAGCCTCTGGCCCTCTTATTTGTTCCTAAGCCTTTACTTTATCATTTTTCGTACTGATTTTTTCTTTCGTTGAAATAGCTCAGGGTGTTCTACATAGCATTGTTGCTTATCATAACCTTGAATCATGCAGCTCTTGCAATATTTTGAAATGTAATTATACTTGATCTTAATTCATTTCTTGACAACTTCCCCACCAGCCTTCTTAATCCCAATTTTAATACGTTTAAGAAAATCTCTAAGTAAATCTGCTTTCACTTCGATCCTTGCACAACTAGGTCTCGTTTGATTTTTTATAGTCATATCCATCTACAAGGGTTTTTCAACCGTAGCAGCCACAAAAAAAAAAAAACTGACTCTTCCCCCAAAAATTAGGCGATAGAAACAAAAAAGAAATCCAAGCTATTGTCTTGAACGTCTCCTCCTCAGGATTAAACATAAATTCTCATTTAAGAGAGTGCATTAGAAAAGTCCAATTCTTCTGAGAGATATAAAAAGCCAGTTTTGAAAGTAGATGAACATAATCCTCTAACAGGCTTGCGCGAATAAGAACATGTCTATTACTCACAACCCAATTTTACATTTACCCTTAATTAAGCTCACACTACGTTGGGATCGATTTTCTTAATTAAGCTTACACTACGTTGGGATCGATTTTCTCAGATCTTGAATATTAGGCTATCCATGAGAGAACTTACCGATCATTGCATACTCCAAATTTTTAGTAATGACTCATTTGGTCGATCCCCTCTTACTCCCATAATACAATGGGCTCGCAATGAAGAAAAGTGATAAGCTTCAACGAAACATTTTTGATAGTAGGCTATGCTGATTTAAATAAGCTAGCATAAAACACTTTAACAGAAGGGATTCCTCTCATTTGACCCACCGCAGAAGTAGAAGGGCCACCAATCATGGCGGCTACAACCACCAGAAATGAAAAAGACGATGACTTTAGGTTTTCGAAAAGTTTTGAGAGAGAGGGATCAAGGAAATGATTTTATTCACCCATTACAATAAATCTATTACATATATATAATTGTGAATAACCAGACACATCTCGGTCAACATGCCTTCTTTAGCAGGCAGCTGCCGATTGAAGTGACTGCTTCACCTGCTTATTTTTATTTTATCGTTTTTATTAATTATTTCCTCAGTTGCTTCAACTGTGATTTTACAATATTACCCCTAATAAATCATTCTCTTAGCTGCTTCAATTGCGATTTTACTATATCACCTTAATCAATTATTAAAATGAGAATAAAACAAACACATTATAAATTAAGTCTCTCTTTAAATTGGACAAATAAAATTAAATAATTCATTTTATTAGTTGTTTCACCTGTGATTATACTTGATCAAATCGCAGGTGCGGCACGAGGGAAGAGTGAATCGAAGGATTGAAGAAGAAGGGTTTTGTATTATTCTCAATTTGGGGAAAAATAATCATTAAAAGTATATGTACAGTAATGTGTGTGTCTATATATATATAAACAGATGATCCCTATACTAATTATGATGTTCCTTCATAGCACCGGATCATTCTTTTAACTAATCTAACTAAGTGTGGGATAATTCCCCCAACTAATCCAACTAACATCAACTAGCATGCATAATTAATTAACATGTATATCTAATTAATCACTTCCGACAGCCCCCCTCAACCTGAGTGTATTGAAAGACATTCAATAACCCAAGCTTGCCAAGTAAGAATTCATGCTGAGTGCGACTCAATGTTTTGGTGAGGATATCAGCTTGTTGATCTTTGGTATTAACATACACAGTCTTGATAAGTCCTCGCTGGAACTTCTCCCTGATGAAATGGCAATCGATCTCAATGTGTTTGGTACGTTCATGGAAGACTGGAATAGCAGCAATCTGGAGAGCTGATTTGTTGTCACAGAAAATTAGTGTTGGTTCTGTCAATTGCACACCTAGCTCTTTGAATCAATGTGCAATCCATACCACCTCTAAAGTAAGCGCAGCTAAGCTTCTATATTCAGCCTCAGTGGAGCTTCTTAACACTGTTGCCTGTTTCTTAGACTTCCAAGATATGATAGATTCACCAAACTTCAACAGAAAACCAGTCACTGATCTTCTTGTGGAGGGGCATGCAGCCCAATCAGCATCACAGAATCCATATAGTTGAGGCTTCAGAACAGAGCTCATAAGCAAACCTTTACCAGGTTCAAGTTTGATATACCTGAGGATCCTTAAGGCAACCTTCCAATGCAACAGCTTGGGCTTATGCATGAACTGGCTGAGCATTTGAACTGCAAAGGCAATATCTGGCCTTGTAGTGGTGAGATAAAGCAACTTGCCAATCAATCTTTGAAACCTTGGAATGTCATTAAACATGGTGTCTGGTGCAAAATCAGCACCAGTTAGTGGTTGAGTGCAGTTCAGTGGAGTCCTGCAGGGCTTGGCATCACCTAGACCTGCTTCAGCTATCATTTCAAGAGCGTACTTTCTTTGATTCATCAATATTCCCTTGCTAGATCTCAAAAACTCAATTCCCAAAAAATACTTGAGCTCACCCAAGTCTTTGATTTTGAAGTGGCTATGCAGAACATGTCTGATTTCTTCCTTCAATTTGGCATCATTCCCTGTGATTAAAAAGTTATCAACATACACTAACACAATCACCAGTGCATTATTCCTTTTCTTTGTGAACAAAGAATAATCAAGATGGCTCTGTATGTAGCCTGATCCTAACAGTGCTTTAGTAAGTTTGGCATTTTACTGCCTTGAAGCCTGTTTGAGCCCATATAGGGATTTCCTTAACTTGCACACCAGTTTTTTGTTTCTGTTAGCAGCATAGAAGCCTTGAGGCAGCTCCATATAAACTTCTTCAAGTAAATCTTCTTGGAGAAAGGCATTGAAAACATCCATTTGAAAGATGCTCCAATCCTTAGCAGCACCAAAGCTATAATAGATCTAACAGTTGCCATTTTTACAACTGGAGAAAAAGTTTATTGGTAATCAATACCTTCAGTCTGGCTGTGACCTTTTGCCACAAGTCTAGCTTTGTACTTGTCTATCTGACCATCTGCTTTATATTTAATCTTGAACATCCACTTGCAGCCGACAATATTCTTCCCTTCAGGCAGTTGAACTATATCCCATGTCCCATTTTCTTCTAGGACCTGTATTTCTTGGTCCATTGCATGCCTCCATCTGCTGTCTATTGCTGCTTCTGTAAAACCCTTTGGTTCAGTTTCCGTGGAAAACATGGACAAATAAGCCTTATACTTTGGTGATACATTTTCATAAGATACATAATTACTCTGAGAATAGGGCTTGGTTGTTTGAGCCACATAATCTTTCATCCAAATAGATGGATGGGAATTTCTAGCAGACTTTCTGGGCATGTTATCTCCATCTCTAGGCAACAGCTCAGTGGTAGGATTAGGAGCATCAGCTGGAGCATTATTGGAGTCAGCTGCAGGTTCTGATGTATCTTTATTGAGATCAACTAGACCAGTATCTATGTGTACATCACCTACTGGAATGGGAACTGGTAACTCTTTATCTGTATCACAGGTAAGCAGGTCATCTGAAGGTGTAACTAATTCAGTGAGGAACAATGGTTGCTGGTTCCTCATCATTTGCTTGAAGGGAAATATATCTTCCTTGAATATCACATCTCTACTGATAATGAATTTTTTCTGGGATAAATTGTACAATATGTAACCCTTCTGTGTGGATGAATACCCCATCAATACACAAGTCTCAGCTCTAGGTGAGATCTTATCCTATTTTATTATTTTGGTTGCATAGCACAAATAGCCTAGAACTCTTATATGATCTATGCTTGCTTTGTGCCCATAGAATTGCTCATGTGGAGACTTACCCTTCAAAACTAGTGTGGAAGTCTATTAATCAAATACACAACAGAAAGCACACACTCCCCCAGAATTTGATAGGGATATTACCTTGAAATCTGATCGCTCTAGCCACTTCAAGTATATGCCTGTGCTTCCTTTCAACCACCCCATTTTGTTGTGGAATGTATGGACAACTACTTTCATGAACAATCCCAAGACCTTCCAGTAAAGCACAACAATCAGCATTAAAAAATTCTGTGCAATTATCTGTCCTAATTCTCTTGACATGTCTATTAAATTGAGTCTGCACCAGTGTTAAGAAGGACTTTAGCAATGAAAACACATCACTTTTCAATTTCAGTAAGTATACCCAACACATTCTGAAATGATCATCAATAATAGTAAAAAAGAATCTGAAATCATTATATATTGCAGTCTTGTAAGGTCCCCATACATCGAGATAAAGTAAATCAAATACATTTATTGCTCTAGACATACTCAAATTGAAAGGCAATCTAGTATGCTTACAAGAGGACAGACAGAACATTTACTAAATTCATCTTTACTACTGAAGTTGGTGCTTGTAAACAGGTGATGTAATATCCTTATAGATGGATGCCCAAGTCTGCTGTGCCACATCATCTTCTCTACTCCACTATGCTGTGTCATCATTACTGTATGAGCTTTCTTATTCTCCTCAAATTGCAAAGTCATAGGTAGGTGGTATAGGCCATTCACTTCTCTACAAATCCCCTTCATTCTTCCAATGGAAAGGTCCTGGAGCAAAAAGAAATCAGGAAAGAAATTGACTGAACAATTCAACTGCCTAGTTAGTTTTGACACTGACAGTAAATTGTATTTGAAAGCAGGCACCATTAGCACATCTCCTAACATATTTCCATCAGCTGTGCTACAACATCCAACATGTGACACTTGTGCAGTCTTTCCATTAGGTAAATACACCATTTTATTTACACTTTCAGAAGCATAACACAACTTATCTAGATTATATGTCATGTGACAAGTAGCACCTGAGTCAACTATCCAATTTCCTTCTCCCCTTTTAACCTTTACCTGTGCAATATGATCATTACCTGATAAAGCATTATGATCATTAACAGACAAAGCACTAGTCATGGGGATTATACCTGCCATATTTACCTTGTTATCCAGCCCCTTGCTTGAGCTTGAATCAGAAGTCGATCCTTCCTTCTTCAGAAGTGTAGAATCTTGTTGTACTGGTTTGGAGTGAGAACAGGTTGTGTGTCAATATCCTTCACAGGATCATTAGAAGAAAAAACATCATTCAATTCTCTCTCATTTCTGGGAGTGTTTACATGATTCACCATGTCACGATCCCTTTGCATTCTACTGTTCTGCATCCCACTAGGTCCGGACTTCCTCTTGAATTTCTAATCAGTTGGGTAACCAACAAGCTTGTAGCATATATCTTTGGTATGTCCCTGCATCTTGCAATACTCACAGAACAAGCTACTATTCCTCCTCTGTTTGTAGGTATTAAAGATCCTTGTGCTGCCTGCATTACCACCTCTTCCAACATACAGTCCCAATTGTCCCAACTATTCACCATTCTCCATTGAGTCATAACCCCCTTTTCCTTTATAGTAGCTTCCTTTCCTAGCGTACGATGCCATAGAGTCATTCACATCATCACTCACCTTTGAACTGGCAGTCACTCGTTGGCTTTCATCAGACATAGTCATAGCGTAGGCTCTACTCATATTTGGCAGCAGATTTATCATTAAGTATCTGACTACGCGCATGACTATATACTTCGTTCAGTCCTATCAAAAATGCAAATAGTCGCAGGTACTGTATATGATCGACATACATCCTGGACTTTTCACAACTATATGTAGATGGAGGCACTAGAGCATCAAATTCATCCCACATGAGCCTCATCTTAGTGAAATAGCTTGAAACAGTGAGATTACCTTGACTTAGGGTGCAAATTTCTCGATGAAGTTGATAGCTTCTTGAACCATCTACTTTGTTAAATCTTTCATTCAAATCTGCTAAAACCGTCGCCGCATCCGAGGCATATACAATTTCACTTAACAGCTCCTTCGACACTGTGTTCATAATCCATGCGAGAACAAATGCATTGCACTTTCCCCACTGCTCGTCCAATTCAAGGCCATAGTCTGATTTTCTGCACATTCCGAGAACAAAACCTAGCTTGCTCTTGGCGCGAAGTGTGATTAGCAACGATCTACTCCATAGGGAGTAGTTTTCGGTCCCTGTGAGTTGGACCGAGGTGAGTACCCTTTCCGGCGTGTCTGATGGATGAAGATACAGCGGATGATTCCAATTCTTCTCCACGGCATCAAGTGTTTCAATTGATTTTCCGGTTAACTCGCGATCTTCAGTCGACTTACGACTCGTCTCTGCACCTTCCATCGTTCTTGAGCTTCCTCAAACTTTATCGCCGTCAATGACGTGGCTCTGATACCATGATCAAATCGCCAGGTGCGACACGAGGGAAGAGTGAATTGAAGGATTGAAGAAGAAGGGTTTTGTATTATTCTCAATTTGGGGAAAAATAATCATTAAAAGTATATGTATAGTAATGTGTGTGTATATATATATATATAAACAAATGATCCCTATACTAATTACGATGTTCCTTCATAGTACCGGATCATTCTTTTAACTAATCCAACTAAGTGTGGGATAATTCCTCCAACTAATCCAACTAACATCAACTAGCATGCATAATTAATTAACATCTATATCTAATTAATCACTTCCGACAATACTATATCATTCCAAACAAGTATTTTAAGTAATACAAATATTAGAATTAGGATGAAACTAATATAAAATCGATAAATTAAGTCTTTTTTTAAACTGACCAAATAAAATTAAATTACTATTTTAATATCTTTCGATGATTATATTTCTGACAGAAAAGCAGTATTTTTTAAAAAAATAATGTCAATAAATGAAAAAGGTTCATGTATATTATTTGAAATGATGTAAAAAGTAGTATAAGTCACAATAATCATCAATTTAAAATTTAAAAGAAATTTGGAAATTTTGAATGGCTCTTGAAATTTTATTAATGCTACAAAATTTAGGACAAAAAATAACATACATTATTTAAAATCTATGTAAAATGTATTATAGATTATGACATATTAACAATTTAAAATGTCTAAAAACTAAATAAAATTTTGATTGATACGCTAAATTTTATATGTGCAATTTAAATTGAAATAAAGTAAGTAGTATACATTATTTAAAAATAACATAAATTATAGTATAAGTTGCAGTAATTAGCAGCTTAAAAATTTACAAAATATCTTTAAAAAAATCTATTCATATTATATATATTGAGATTTTGAAATAATATATATTGAGCCCGTGTTAACACGAGCTCTAGTAACTAGTAATTTATAAATAACAAACAGTGTTTTTTTTATTAGTACTATATGTTATTATTTTTCTTATTCTCCCTCCCTAACATGGCTGAACCCGCCAATAACATACATGTACTATTATTATAATTTTTTCGTTCTTCGAAAATACTTTGCAAAATATTACTTTACTCTTTACTCCTTATATAGAAAAGACAGAGCTGCTTATGTACCCCTGATTTGGGATATTTTTTGGGGTTTTGATTTATTCTTAGCATTGTCATTCTATTTTGGTAGAATATATTAACTGTGAAGCATCAGTTAGTCAATGCAGCTTTTGACGATCATCATGGGTCATTCGAAAACAGTCGCGCTATATTTTTAAACATAAGGATCAAGTTGCGTACATCCGACCCTCCTTACCCCACAATGGGCGGAACCTTTGAGACATTGGGGTAATGTTGTTGTATTAATTGAAATAATCTATGGATTAAAATTAGTCCACATAATCCAATGTTTGGTAGGATTTTTGGACAATATATAACTAATAAATTGTATTAGTTAATACTACATACATGAGATTAGCTAATACCTTCCATTTGGTGGTATTAGCTAATACCTTGGATTAATATTATAAGATTAAATACACAAAGACAAAAATATCCTTCAAGTAATATCCTTACATTTTTTTGTTTTCTTGATTTTATATTTGTAGTTTTGTACTATTAAATTTATATAAATAAATTAGCTCACAAAATTTATTTATTTGTGGGTTCATATTTTCATAATATAAAACTAAATAAATTTAACATTCAAATTTTTTATTTATTTGTGATTTCTTATTTTTCATAATACACAAAAAATATTTTGACATGTCAATTTTTTTTATAACTAATAGGTTTGTGATTTTATTGATACAATATAAAGTCTAATCATATTAGACATATTCTCAACGTTGAGTGACCTCGTAAGATATAAACACTATATTAAAATTACAACTTTCAAATATTTATGTGTAAATATAGATTGTCCATTTTACAATTGTTTATCATCTTTTTTATTTTAATAATAGATGACCTATCTTTATTAAATTAAAGATTGACATTTTATTAGTGATAAACTTATTAAGATTACAATTATTTATTCTGAAATAATTCAAGTGAGAAAATAACAAATATAATGATAAATTGTTATATTTCTAACCAGTTAGAAGTTACAAAAAAGAATTTATTTTGATCTAATTACATGAAATAGAAAATCTCATAATAGTTCAAGGGCATAATTGAAACGAAACTTTTTATAGAATTTTAAACCAAACACAAAACTAAATGAAAAATAATAAACCAAACATGAAATAAAAAATAATCTCAACATTACTAATTCTTGCATAACTAATCTATACATTATTAATCCTACATAATTAATTCCTATATTATTCATTTTTGCACTAAACGGCTCCTAAAATCTTTTTAGGTTGTACTTCGTTTTTTATAGTAAAAATAACCTTGGCTTAACCACCTGTTTTTAAGGATATTCTTGTCATTGAATGTTTTAGCTGCTGTTGCCTTCTGTACTCAATGAATAAAAGGTTGTACTACCTCATTTTACTCGTTAAATAGCCCTCACCATGGCTGCTTATTTCAAATTCCCAATTCTCAGTCCAAGTAATTAGAGCAGTAGTTGATAAAAGAAGCTCATATTTCCCCTTAAAGAAATCGGCTCTCTCAGAATTTGGTTCTGCGCTATATCACAAAGGAAAACGCTGACATATTTGATCTTCGTTGCGGCACTCTGTTGTCCATCTGCTCATCTGGGTAAGCTTGGTGGTACTAATTTTTTTGTTGTTCTGTTGAATCTGATATTATCGTATAAAAGAAAATCTTTTGATTCATGATTTGATGATTTCGAAGCTTGATGAAATGGTGATGCAAAGTTGTTATAATTATTGAATTCTTGCTAGCCTTCTCCATTGTTGTGTTCTTGACATGAAATTTGTGGTACTATGGTGTCCTACCTCTATGCTTGTTAGGAGTCAAATTTTGTGCTTAAACTGCGAAAATTATTGGGTAATTTGAAGTTAAATTGTTGAGTGTTGTTTGGGGAAATATCTTGAGTTGTTGGGAATGATTTCGGGATGATTATTTTGTCAAAATGGAGCTGAAAACGTGTGCCTATTATATGTTTGACAAAATGCCTATGAAATTCAGGAAATTATGTCTGGTAACATTGGTTCTCCGCGAATGCGGACACTGTGTCGCAAATGCGAAGTTCTTGCTATCCCCATTCGTGGAGCAGGAATGTCCTTGAACTCCGCTTAAATATAAGTTTAAGAGTTTAAAACATAAAAACTAGCAATGAAAAAGGCTCAAGGAATGCTGTTGTTGTTGTTAGCATGGTTGCTTTCTCCTTGTCTGATCAAAATGCAAAGTCCGAGCCATAGATGATCTACCACTAGAACAAAACAGCCTTCCTTTTCTACATTGACACAAGCAAATGATAAACAAGATTAGAAAGTAGAATGGGGCTTGCGGAGAGAGTAGTTCCTATAAAGGTGGTTGGCCATCCCTGTAACTCCAGCAATCTTATAGTAAAAAATTTTAGCCCCCTTTTCTTGACCAAATCTGTAAAAACCCCTTCAGTAGCTAGGCTTCTGTATATATTTCCAAAACACACAAAGTGAACAGAGAATGGTTTTGTACCTGGGTCTGCTTGTGATTTTTGAGGCTTTGATTTTTACTCTTCTATGGTTTTCTTTTAGAAGAAATGGATATATATAAGAAAGAAGAAAATTGAGAAATGGAAGTTTGAGAGAGGAAGCAGCGTTGTGAGAGTACTGGCAGTTTGGTAATTTTGAAGGGGTTGGAATTGTCACTGTAGTATAAAGGAAAGACCTCATCACTCGAAACTCCAACACTGGTTGGTTCTGGTAATGCAAGAACAAAACTAAGTCAATGTTATCTTGGTTCTTGTTATAAGCTTTTGCACTCAAATGGCCCTTCGATGAATAAACTCTGTTAGGTCGTAACCACAGTAACTGCTTCTTCTATCACCTACAAAAACAACACATCGCAGCAAAACACCATCTTTTTTATACCTGTATGATATGTAGGCCACCTCAGTAAAACCTAAACTTATTGGGAACCAAGTGTATAGGGGCTATATTTGGACAAACCGTTGATTCCGTTAGTATATACAAATGTTTTTGGATGTGCCCCCTGCCAACTGCAGCATCAGCCAATGCTTTTGGATCTTGTGTAAATATAAATCTAAATAGAAACAAACAATATTGAGCTGCAGCAACAATGCATCTTGTGTAAATATAAATGTAAATAAAGGCTAACAACTTGCTGTTAACTGCCTTAAAAAAGAACAAAGTCGACGAGGAATATTCCAAAACCTCTAAAATTTGATTAACCACAAGAAACTTAAAATACACCATAAGATTGGGCCTGTGCTCAGCACGGGCTGACCACCACTAGTATATATATACAGAGAAAATGCTGGTAGCTCAAAAATTTCTTGTTCATCGCTCGCTCAAATTCTTCAATATTTGAAATCCCTTCAATCAACCGCTCATAGCTGTGTTCCGAGCCCTAAAATTACTGGTTATCTTCTCTAATTCTAGGTTATCTTCTTTAATTTCTTATATCTGTTTTTGGTTTATTTTGCATGTTCTTACTCATTTAATTGTAAAGTCACTTCGGTCGATTCGTTGATATTGTGTGTAGATGGAAATTTTGGTCTGAAAAAGAAATCGCTATCAGTAGCTGAGGGAGAAGGGTTGTTTTAGGGGTCGGGTATAGTCTTCTGATTTCTTCTTACAATATGTGATTAGTTAATCCATCTGTCAGCTAGAGACTATATTTGACAATTTTGAGGATGAACAAAGTATTTATTTTCCCTTCCGTTTTTTATTCTTTTTGTTGATCTGATGGTCTTTTAGGTTAGTCTGATTGAAGGATAGTTACAAATTCATTCTATATTTAGCACCGAAGTGGCGAGAGATTCTTTGTTCTATTCTCTTCTTGAGCTAAGCATTCGAATATAGATTAGAAAGGCCTTAGAAGTGAAAGATGAATAATAGCAATTCAAGTTCATACTTTGTTACTTTCACACTATTTTATCTTAGCCTTCTGATCTTATTGTAGAGGTTTTTTTTTAATTTAGTGGAGCTTATCAAATTTGCCCTCCATCTTATTGACATTGTTTTAAAGAGTAAAATATGGATAGTAAATAAGAGTATAAGTGAGCTATATCTCCAAGTTTGGTTTATAAATATTGTATTATCACATCTGGCTTGAAGTTGGAGGCAGATTTGAAAGAGAAAAACACCTTCAATATTAAACTATTGGAGTAGATTTCAGTTACTAACTTAGCAAACCTTAAAACATGTTGGTGAAAATCGATGCTTAAGATGCTAAACATGTCTTAAAGGAAGCTGACGTCATCATGCAGTAAAAAATCATACTTGGTGTATAACCTCAGCTGTATCTTTCATCAGAATCTCAAATCGGCAGTGTATGTCCTCTAGACTTTGCTAGAAATGGCCTCACACTAAAAAATAAGAATGGAAACTAAGCTGGTTGTACATTTAAGTTTAATTCATACACACATTGGTGTTTGAGGTGTGTGTTGAATCTGCATTAGCTGTAGTCCATGTACAAAGATTATTTAGATTCAAATTGCTGATGCATGAAATCCTGAGAAGTTTATCATTAATTGAATGGGCAAGAAACGGAACCCCTCAGAGATGCATGGAGGACAATTTTAGGCTGCATTCTTAAGGCCGTTTGGAATGAAATAAACCCAATGTACTAAAAATGAAGAAAAATTTATTCCAGGAACTCGAATACAAATGTTTGTGATTGGTGGATGTCTGAACCAATATGAAAGATGTATACAATATAAGTTATGTAGATTCTCCTACTTCTATTCGGATCCCCTTTGTATTCAATAACACTAAATACTTCTTTATGATTAATAAAAAAAATATCGTATTTACTGGAAAAAGAACTCGTTGGAATTGATAGAAAACCGAGTTATCAATGTTGAGCACGGGCTATTGCCTATCTACTATGGAAATATATGACATTTAATATGTGGCATTTAACACAAATACTGAGTCTAGGACGAAGCTATTGGGTCCTATGGAATCCGTAAGAGAAATGTAACTCTGCCACCGGTAACTACTGAGTTGGATGTTTCGAGCACACTAAAGAATATGGACATCCTGCATTAATTTTTCGTTCCCTTAAACTAAGAACTGTGATCTTCTTTCTTCTTTTTTGTTTGTTAATGAGAATGTCCGAGTTGTTAAAAAATTTGCTCTAAATTTAGGTACTAAGCTATGTTGTACTTAACTATCCACAGTTGAAAAGCATAGGGAAGGCAAAAATGAGCCTTGATTTTATTCGCCATTCATGGTCTCACTCCTAGCTCTTTATTCAAGTGTAAACACACTTTCTTTTGTGGTATTGAAAATTCAATTTCGCTTGTTTGTGGAATAGGACTATCTTTACTCTGCTCTGTATTGTTGGTTTCAATTTAGTATGAGACATTTAATTTGGTTGATATAGAGAATCCCCAATTTATGGTTTAGGAAAAATTATTCAGTAACTGAGTGAAATAGACCTGACTAGAGAGGAATAGATATGGAAGACTTCATAGTCATCATATAACTTAGTGTGGGATTAAGCCATAGTTGATAGATATTGGTTGAGTGAGAGTTTGTTTCCGGAGAAATCTCCAGTTTATCATAATTTATTTATCTGAATGTTTATGCAAACTGGAATTAAAAGTGGAGGATTTGGGGCTATGAGAATGGAAGGTTCTTTTGGGACTTGGTGGTTTCTCACCTGGTGTCTGGTTCCCTCACTGGAGTTCCAACTAAATCTGGATGGCGCATTGCAAGGCCCATTTGAGGGTAGTGCTCCCAACAAGATTTGTGGAAAAGGTTGAGAAGAAAAGAAGAAGGATCTTATTAATAAAGGAAAATAATTTCTTTTTTTGCAGGAGTTTCTCTTAACTCGTTTTGCTTGCTCTAAGTAACAGTAAATGAGACTTTATATGTAAAAAAATTCTATTTATATGTCCACAGACAGATTTCTCGGTAATCAAAAAATCCTATTTATATGATGCATAGTTATATGGCTACCGTAATCTTAGTTTGTGTATGGTCGTTAAATGTTAAATGCTTTATTCTTATATGCTCCTCTTCCCTTATTGCAGTTTACATGTTTACAAATAGCCAAAGACAAGTAGAGCGCACTGGAAAATATGGGACAACGAGGGTGCAGTACCTTCAGGTCAATTCTGCAACTCATTATATTGATCACCTGACTGTATGAAAGAAAGGACACTAGAACTGCAAAACTTTCTCTTGATACTAAGTGAAACATTGTGCATGACAATTCCTTTATTAGCATATATCCTGTTTGCATGTTTGCCCAATCAGTTCTTTGATTCTTGTTTCAGGAATTGGTGACTCAGTTTCAGAATGCATCTGCTGAAGGTGTGCTTCGAAATTCAACTGATTTGCTCTGTATCTGCCGAACTTGGATCACTGAAATGAGACAAAATGTACTATCAGAATATCATATTGACCTTCTTGTTTAGTCAAGTGCACTATTTTTATCAGGGAGTTCATATGTGTTTTCCAGCTTACAATAATTTTTATATTAACATAAGAACAAGGTATCATTAATACTGTGAAGTTACTAGGAAGAGGTGTTCATATTTGTAATCTATGGCAAATTATACGGATTTTGAGTTTTCAATCAAGATGTTGAATGACAAAGCAACTGTTACTCTGACCGACAGGTATCTGTAGCTGTGGCAACAAGACTTGCATTTTTCCCCTAAACAATTTTATAGGAATAACTGTGTTAACTACTTGATGTTTGTCGAGTCACTCATAGAGCCATAAGTGATGCTAACTAATAGTCTGTTGGTCTGATATATTTGTGGCTGTTAAGTGGAAAGTTAAGTTCACGCTTGTCAAGGTTATAGCATATATGGTAGCCAATTGATTAACTATAATCTGCTTTCGGCTTTCACTTCCTGCTTTGGCATCTGTATGGTTTGATACATTCTTGTTATTACAGAGACAAAAGAGAAGATTGTTGCTCATTTGGCAAACTTTGCGTATGATCCATTCAACTTTACCTTTTTGCGCCAGGTCAAAAATCTTCTGATGAGTAGTTTAATTTTGTTATTTAATCATCTTTTTCTCTTCTGGTTGCCTCAACATGCCTTGCTATATTAAACAGCTTAATGTTATAGAACTTTTTCTCGACTGTTTAACTGAGCCTAGTGAGAAGCTTGTGGAATTTGGGATTGGAGGAATTTGCAATTCTTGTGCTGGTAAGATTAAATCTTTTGGAATTTATGTTGATTCCATGATTTGGAACGTGTTTTGCTGGTTCTACTCTCAATTACAGTAGACTCCTCGTAATCTGCTCAAGAACATTAACTCAGTAATTCAGTATTTGTGCTTGCAGATCCAGCAAATGCTGCTCTTGTCACTCAAAATGATGGTATCCCACTCGTCATCCAATGTTTGTCAAGTCCTGTTAGGAATACGGTAAGGATATAAACAAACATTATGTGGTCTTCTTGGTTATTGAGTGCTTGCTGTTCACTCGTTAAAAGTGCACATACACATAGTTCAAAACTCGAAACTCGTGATTGTTAATTGAACTGTCGAGTACCATTGGTCTGTCAATCTTGTCGATGACTTTGATAAAAGAATTCCAGGCATCAGACATATCACCTCTTATAGAACTTGGTCAAATTTTTTTTCATGCTTGGCTTCATATGAATTTCTGTTACTTTAGGCTGCATCCTGAATAAAATGATGTTATTTCCTCATTGTGGAATTAGTTATTTTGCACAAGAAGACTTTCAAATTTTACTAATTTTGCTCCCCCGTCTCAAAACTGTTTCACACTTTGGTGGTCGATTTTACTTCTCAAGGTCTAATGTAAATCAGGACATCCTCTTTTAAGCAATTACAAAATGTGAATGTTTCTCTACTCATATTTATCCGAACAAGAAAAAATGATTTCTTTTTCATATGCACATATAGTGAGAGTCACATGCAGGGGCAGATCTAGGGAGCTAAATTTTATATATGTTCATATAGTAGACTTTGAGTTCTGTTGGGCTTCATTCTGTTTACATATTTATAGTTTGAAACCCCCCACCCCGTGAAAATCATTGCTTTGCTACTGGCTTATTGTGCACACGTATATGGATGTATGTGCATGGATCTCACCCAAATGAACTTCAAACTGAGCAGGTGAATTATGCTCTGGGAGCTTTGTATTATCTATGCAATGCATCAAACAAGGAAGAGATCTTAAAGCCAGAAGTAATTGATGCAATCAAGAGTTATGCAGCTGCAGGTGGAGTTAGTACAAGCTTCAGTAATTTGGCTCAGGCTTTCTTAGATCAACATGTTCCCCCAGCTTAATTAAAATGGAGGAAACCAAAGATACTGCTGTAAAATCATACTGTATTTTCTGTCCTTGTTTGATATGCTTTATTTGAACTGATCATTTATTTTAAAAAAACAATCTCTTGGGGGGTAAGATTGCATATACACCACCCTGTAGGTATGTTATTGAAAGTCTAGTGCCAATCATTTATCCACTGCAACATATTTCGTAGAATTCTACAAGTGAAGTCCGATGAGGGTAAAATGTATGTAGATTATCTTATAGATATAAAGAAGTTATTTTCGAAAGACTATCAATCACTTATCTGAGTCATTATGTTATCAAAGTTATTAAGTCCTCGAAATATGTGACGTGGATAATGAAGAGCCGAGCCATGCCCAGCTAGGCCAGGGGAAGATAGAAACAAAAGAGTTTGCAAAGATGACAAATGATCAGTTTCGAAAAGAACAAAAATTAGCACAAGGACAAGAATCACATTATCTTAGTGCCAGCCACTAATACCATGTATCACTCTCCTCTTTCCACGTGTCATCCTACACGTCCTCTGACATCAGATCAGATAGCTCTCAAGCTCATTTAGTACCAGCACTGTACATTAAAAAAATCTCTCTTTTTCTCTTTTCAGTTATACTCTTTTAATATTATTTTTATATATTAAATTCATTCAATAGAATACTATTGAGTTAGATGAATCTGCTAAGCTATCTAAAAGGTACGTTCACGAGTCAAATATCAAATACTAATTAGATATTTTCTTATTCAACAATCCTTATGTGGATATGGACGAGTAAAATATAAGGATAAGTGATTGAAGTCCACGAAATATATACGTTTATCTAGGCAGCCAGTGGGAGATGGAAACAAATTAAACAGAGAGGAAATAATCAGTCAGAGAAATGACGAATTGGATCATGCTTTATCTTAGTGCCAACCACTAATCCCAAGCATGACTCTCTTCTTTCCACGTGGCACCCTCTGACATCAGATCAGATAGCCCATCTCTTTTTTAAATTATTATTCCTTTTTTGTTTCCTTAAAATTTAAAAAGTGTAGTAATAAGTATCGTCCTGCGTGCCCAATTTGCTTTGCTAGTTAAAATAAAAATCAAGCGAGATGGATCACGCGGCAGATGCACATCGGACGGATTTGATGACCATAACAAGGTTTGTGTTGAACGAACAGACGAAGCACCCTGAATCCCGTGGAGACTTCACTATTTTGCTTAGTCACATTGTTCTTGGATGCAAGTTTGTCTGCACTGCTGTTAACAAGGTCTTTTTTCTTCCTTCTTTATTTGTCATTTGTGTGCGCACTTTTGCATGTTGATTGGAAAAGGTGGCGCCTACTAGTAACTGAACCAGCTGATAATCATGAGCTCTTGCATTCAAATTGTTAACAAAGACAAATATACTAAAAAATCACTATTTTATTGGTAATTTCCTTCTGAAAAATGTTCATTTGCACTACAGCTCGCTACGCGCAAGGTCTAGGGAAAGATCCAAGCACAAGGTTTATTATACGCAGTCTTATTTTGCATTTCTGTCAAAGACTGTTTCCAAAACTTGAATCCTAACCTTATTATTTTAGTGAAAATCTATTGTCATGAATTTTTCTAGTGAGCTGGTTCGATGGGTAATGAGTAGGGAAATAGTATTTTTTAGCACAAATTCTAAACTTATTTGCAGTAAAAAAAATATTTTGTTTCTAGTAGTGAGTTGAAGTGTGTGCAAGTAACTTAGAATTATAGAAGAAGAAAGTGACACTTTTGCTTTTCGTTTGTTGTATGAGTCAGGGTCACAGGTAGTAAGAACAAGGGGCATGGGTTAAATGAGTCTTATCATTAAAATAATGTGTTTTAATATGACATGGCATGCCATTTGTGGTGCCTTTTACTTATCCGAGTTAAAACAGTTGGATGATTTTGTTGATAAAAGAACATAGAAGTTACTTCTAGTAAGCTATTTTCATACTTGAATGACCATCCAAGAAATTACCTTGATTAATTTTGGTCATCAGCCTGATTTTTCAGGTTAAGTCGATGTATTTTGACCAGAACAACTATATTTCCATACATCATGTTCACTCTAATGGGGCATTAATAACAAAAAAGAGAGAGAAAATCTAATTATTTTTTGTTAGAAATATGCATCAAATTTATTTGCCTAATAGCAGCCAATCCAGTGGAGGAATATCAATTCTTCCTCCTCTATTATCGCTGCTGTATTATTTTCAGCGATACAAATAACTGATATCATAGTGAATGAACATAAATTGACTGCAGGTACTGATGGATAGAGAGTTCAGTAGTTTATTTTTAACTAATTTTTCATTATTACAAAAATGCAGGGGATGCTTCGGTAGAATAAATCTGTTTTTCTGTGTACTTCACATGTGTATTTTACCTTGTTTTGTTCTCCTTTACTCCTATATTGATATATTTACATGTCGATACATCGTTCCAGGCAGGTCTGGCCAAACTTCTAGGACTTGCTGGTGAGACTAATGTACAGGCAAGTTCATGAAGATGCTACTCTTATAGTATTAAAGCTTTCAATCCGTTTCAACTTTTGATTTACTCTGGTTTTGATTTCTAATCGTAGGGAGAAGATCAAAAGAAACTCGATGTTCTTTCGAATGAAGTGTTTATCAAGGCTTTGGTTAGCAGTGGCCGAACAGTAAGACTCGAGAAACTCATTTTATTAGTACACATTGGAAATATATAATGATTCTGATAAAAAAGATGTCAAATTATGTAGTGCATTCTTGTCTCTGAAGAAGACGAAGAGGCCACATTTGTGAAGCCAGCTAACCGTGGAAAGTGAGCGCTATTGTTCGATCTCTCTTGTTTGAGATTATCATCATGTTTTAAGAACTAATTACTAATCCATTTAGGCAATTTTAATGACAGGTACTGTGTAGTTTTTGATCCTCTGGATGGATCATCGAACATTGATTGTGGTGTTTCTATTGGAACGGTGTGATTCTAGTTTTGAGTAATATTTATATTGTTGTTACTTGGTAACCACTACTATATCCTTTTTCATGTCACAGTGAATAAATCTGTCTCATTTATCTAGATCTTTGGGATTTACATGATCAAAGACGATCATGAACCAACACTAGATGATGTCTTGCAACCTGGGAAGAACATGTTAGCTGCTGGTTACTGCATGTATGGAAGTTCTTGCACGGTATGGGGCTCACATTTAAGTTTAATTTACTTTGATGTACTTCAATTCTAATAAGACAATGATGAGTTGGAAATACAGTAATAAAATTGTCGAACTCCGTTATTTGCAGCTAGTTTTGAGCACTGGATCTGGAGTTAACGGTTTTACCCTTGATCCCTCTCTTGGCGAGTTCATCCTAACTCATCCTGACATCAAGGTAACGCTGTTCCTTAGTTCCTTATATCGCCTTAGAAAATAGAACATGCTGTTGACTCATGATCTTAGAACTTAAAGTTGATATTCTCCAGAAAAGACTACTTTCGTTTAGAAAATGCTATCAAGATAACCTTAGATCTTTGCTAATCTTAAGTGTGTATTAAATTGTCTCCAGGCTTCTCTCAGGTTGTAGACTTGAATTGCCGAACTACACATAATCAACTTTCAGTGCTGTTAATTAGTAATAGATGTGGCCTAACATAAGATTGGTCTGGTGACCTATTTCCTACTAGATTTCAGTTAACATGGTTTTCGTTTTGCTTTTACTTGCAGATTCCTAAGAAAGGGAAGATTTATTCGGTGAATGAAGGAAATGCCAAGAACTGGGACGGTCCAACATCTAAGTATGCTTATTGGAAAGCAATAGCTACTAAGTTCGTTTCCCATGTTCATGATGTCCTACCATTCTTTTAATTTCAGATATGTGCAGAGCTGCAAGTATCCCGCTGATGGTTCTTTGCCGAAGTCTTTGAGATATATTGGAAGGTAATTGAAATTTTTGTAGATACTTAGATTGCTCAGTTTATGTTGTTGCCATGTCTTTTGTGATCCAATTCACCAACCTGCAATCGTAATCCATATAATCATGACGGCATTTCTGTTCCTTGACATACTAGGCAGTAATGTAGACTTCATGAGAAATTTGAGATGTGCTGTAAAGTTGGAACTCTCTACATATGTAAAAATTGATTGAAAGATGAGCTCTGCTGAGTTTGGATCAATATTTATTACCTTTTTGGGCATGGGGCGATACTGGATATCAAGCTCACTTTTGTCCTCCTTCAAAGAGATAAAGTCACGTCTAGATAGAGCTTCCACTATCTACACGTCTCAACTTAATATGTATTCGTCTCTGGCCATTTCCAACTGATACATTCAATTTTAGGAATCATTACTTGACGATCTTAGAACTCTCATAAGCCAACTGTGGTTGAAATATTCAAATGTTAAAAGGTTCACATTACATCTGCAGACAAGGTTAAATGGAGATTTTGTTTTGTTTGATTTCTTATTGAACAAATCCTTCTATTTGACCGTTATGTGAAAAGAGTGTAGTGGATTCTTGTAAAGCAATACAGGGACTAATGTTGCTTCAATCTCGATTTGTTTTTCCTTGTGATTTCCCTATGTCTTTGGATTTGTTGACCAATATTGTATGGAATAGCTTTTGCTTCCATTGACAAACAAGAGTGAGAACTTAGTCGAATCTGGACTTTAATTTGCAGTATGGTTGCTGATGTTCATCGTACATTACTCTATGGAGGCGTCTTCTTGTACCCCGGGGATAAGAAAAGCCCCAACGGGAAGCTGAGGTTAGTTATGCACATTTTCGGAGTCAATGAAGCATTTCCTTAGCAATAACTTTCTAAAACCATTGCAAATGAAATATATGAAACAGGGTTCTCTATGAAGTATTTCCCATGTCATTTTTGATGGAACAAGCTGGAGGCCAAGCATTTACTGGGAAGCAACGGGTATGATTTATGAGAATTCTCTCTCAATTAGTATAATAATACAAGAGTGTGACGTGACACACCTAGTAATGGTATTATGCAGGCACTTGACCTTGTTCCAGAGAAGATACACGAACGCTCTCCCATATTTCTTGGTAGTTATGATGACGTTGAGGAGATCAAAAAGCTCTACGCTGCTGAAGAGAAAAACTGATGAATGTGTAAAGATACCATGCAATCACTTCTCTTGCTGGTGCAAGTTGTTGGATGATGACTACATTGTCTACTGTTGCTGTGATGAGATAATACCTGCAGATTACTGGCATGTTCTAATTTTTCTCCTCAAAGTATCTATTTCTCATCAACAATAAAAGGTTGAATAGAGAAGTTCTGGCTCATTTTGAGTCAAAGTTCTTTTGTAATATCATCTATTTAGAATCAAGCTAATTGTTTCTACTTGATTATTTCTGGTTTTTATAGCATTGTTTCCTTTCACAGGTTGTTGACTAACAGCTATATACTCCTTCCGTCTCATTTAATGTGAGACCTTTAAAAAAAAAGACTTTTAAAACTTGTAGTTTAAAATTATTCTTGGATATTTGTATGACTGAAAATTATTTGATTAAAAATTAAAAAATATTTTAAAAATAAATTATTTTGAGTAAGGTGATATTCACATAAAATGAGACATGGGAATATATGATATCACTGGGTTACTTATTAACATTTTTGAAAATGGAACCGAAAGATATTAGTCATCCAAATAGTTGGAATTTTAAAATTACTTGGAGTTTGATAGTAACTGATCATTTAAGTTATTTATATAAATTTTTGACATCATTTAATGATGTGGCAGCTCTAAATTTTTAGAAAAAAAATGTTTAAAAAATTAAAATTAATATTTAGATTTATTTAGGACCGACTAATTCTAAACTTCACTCAATTCTTAATCCGATCCACTTAAAATATTAACAAGGGCGTTTTTTATAATTTCAAATTCATAAGTTTACATAAAATAATAACTAGATTTATAATTAATTATTTATAAATAGTTGAAAAAAGGGTCAAAAATATTTATGAACTATTTGAAGTAGAATATAAATACTCCTTCATTACGCTTTGGTTCAAAAATATCGTTGTGTTATATTTTTTGCTTAAAAACATCCCTCTATTAAATTTCTAGCTCAAAAATATTCTCATTCCAACAGAAATAAAAAGGGGCAAAAAATACTCCTTAACCATTACAAATAGAGCAAAAATACCCTTCATTAGTTTTTAGCTAAAAGATGCCCTTCCGTTAAATTTTTAAAGTTACTATTTAAAATATCTCTCTGCCATTAAAAATTCAATCCCAACCCATCTTTAAATCACTTTTTATTAGATTTTGAATAGTCCAGATTTTACAATATTAAAAAAAGCTTTTATTTATGGTTGCAACTGAATTATTTCTTAAAAATAATAACTTATATTAATTGTGTCACATTGTTAATATGAGCACATAATTTCTATACAAGTTTGGAAGGTTCGACTTGAAAAATTGGATCCTATTGAACTTAAGAAACTGATTGAAGGAGGAGACAATGATTATAACGAGGATAAATCAATGTTATCATTCAGAGATAGACTTTTGAGACGTTTGCAAGTGAAATAACAATCGTTTTTGACATGAAAAAACTGGTGTTAGACGGTTAGACCTAATATTCGAGAAGAAAACTTCTTGGGTCCCTTAATGGGGTTTCATGTGGACTGATCATGATGCTTTTTGTCCACATAACATGCATAGCGTCATTCCGTTAGAGAGAGGAGTATTTATTTTTATTTTTATTCTTTTTATTTTTTTGTAATATTTTAATGGAGGGGTATTTTAACCTAAAATCTAACAAAGGGGAAATTTTGCTCAATTTCTAATAGTTCGGGGATATTTTTAACTCTATTTTATTTTCATTATAGAGGGGTATTTTTTAAAAAGATTTAAATAAGCAGTATTTTTGAACTAAACGTAACAAAGGAATATTTCAACTCCATTTCTAATAGTTCAAAAATATTTTAACCTTTTTTCTTAAATATTTTATAGATTTCTTGATACAAATATGTGATCTCTGCAAAAGAGTTATGGTGGCTCTAGATTTATTGATATATTTGAGTGTAAAAATTTTAGCTTAAAAATATAAGTTGAGATATATTTGAATTATGATTTTATTAGGTTAAAAGATCCATTATTAAGTCAATAAGAAAAGTTGTACCGTCACTTCAAGCAAAATTTCAAGAATTGTCTTGAAACATATTAAGGGTATTATTACCCTACAAAGTAAAGGTATATCAAATTAATTGATTCAGATTCATATTATATCATGCTTTTATTCAACATAGATTATTAAAAATTAATATATTCTTAAAAATAGTATTGGATGAGATAAGAACGTTATCAGCAACATGGTTGAAAATTATCAAAAAAGATAAATGATTGTAACTAACAGTAAAAAATTAAAAAATACATAATTTTTAGAACCTCTATTTTATCTTATCTAATTATATGACTTATATACACAGGATTACGCTCTTAACTAATTTCTTGATTACAGGAGATTAACTAACTAATTTGGGAATAATAACTAACTAAATTCTGCAACTGTTAACTAGTTGCTTGATTAACAGAACTAATTAGATTGATCACACTTACACCAATCCACATTATGTCATAATAGTTTTGGATTTTAAAGTTTCATAGTAGACATGCTTGTATTATTTTTTATAATAATTTTAGTCATTTAAAATATATTTATAATTTATGATTTAACTGTTAAAAAATCGATATTATATATGTTATTTTCATAGTTATAATATAGTATAAAGTAAGAATATATAAGAAATAAAACCTTTAGTTTCACAATAAATATCCACAAGTAATACTTATTTATAGCAAAACGATTTTTTTTAAATAAAAAAAATGATAGTCATTTATTTCAATAATACTATCTTGATTCTTGTTACAAAAAGCTTATTAACAAATACAAAAAATTGAGTAAATTAATTTAACGTTCATAAATAATCGAAAAAGATCTAAAAACTTAAAAATTTAATCAACAACTTCAAAATGGTCAACGCTTCAACCCAAAATTTGAGATGGAAGAGAAAATTGAAAAAGTAAATATTAAAATTTAATTAGAAGATTATGGTAATATTTTTATTTTTATTTTGTCATCACTATTTTGCTTGTTACTATGCGGGCATGAAATGTAAGGACAAATATCATTTGAATTTAACTCAAAAAATAAAATAAAAAATAGTTAAATCAAAGTGATATATACGAAAAAGTGTGTTTTTTTTTCTGAAGCATAAATCATAATAGGATTCTCTGAGAGCAAAGAGGTTTCAACACAAAGTTTGGAATGGAATGGATCTCAACAAAGAGCCTGTTGCCGGTCTTTAGTACCTGTATTTGTATCATACATGATGCAACAATATTAATACATGGAATGTGTAGTATGTAAAATGCAAAACAAATAACAACTCAACACATGCTCAATTCCGTAACTCAAATCATAATAATAGTCAAAACTCAATAAAGCAACACAACATAAAACAATTATACTTTGGGAAGGATTCAATCATACAAAAGTCAAGCCATTCATATCAAGTACTATCATATCTTATCAGGATTTTTTCAAACCGACAACCATCATATGAGCTGGTGATTATACAATGAAGCAATGTATACTTTGCCAAGATAAATGATGATCAATGTCATTGGATCCACAATCAATCACATCAAGTCGTCTTTTGGGGCAAAAGGGAAACATTCTATTTTTTACAGTTTAATTCTCTCCTATGTGAGCTACATAGTTTATCGAGTTTGAATGGTTATTTACCCTCACCCCACTTTGATGCTCAATACTTCTCTCAAGGCTCTATATGCTTATAAATTCTAATCAATTCATTCTATCGGGTTAGTCAATTGTCTCATTGGACTCTCATTCATTCCACTATATTGTTGCATCAATTTCTTTAACATGGTCGAGAGTTTAATTCATACACATAGTTAAGAAATAACTTTACTCTTAACACGTTAGTTTACATTTTAGATGCTCAAGTTCAGCAGGGTGAAGACCTTTAATGACTATTCAACTTTCGTTCATCATTTAATTCATTCCAATTCAAGGCATTCACAATTCATGTTTTCAAGTTCAAACATCACATAAGGGCAGTAGGTTATATGCAACATTCAACTAGGGTTCATATAAAGTAATGTGTAACCAGTTACTTTAAATACGGACTCACAATCACAAAAACTTATGCACTAATACTCAAGAACATACCAATAATTAAAGATATTTTTAAAAATTAAGTCATGGAAAAATTCAAGTACCCTAACTAAACCATCAGTTCTATTGAACAGAGAAATAGGAACATGGGCGAACTCAACTACGTTTTAATTAGCCTTACATATCTGAAATATGGGAATTACAATCAAAACTTGAAGAGCTCATTGTACGCTCTTGAACTTTAGCCTTTTTCTCCTTTTTCTTTCTGCTCTCAAGATATTCTTAGTGTAAATGGTGACAAAAGGATCATAGGGTACTGTTATGGGGTTTGAAATGACCTTAAAACGACAAGGTTTTAATTGAAAAAGAATGAAAAAGACAAATTTGTCATTCATTAAATTTTTGGATTGAATCACGAGACCTCGATTATGGGACATGGTCTAGTTTATGGGTCGTACAAGACCCCTTGGTAGATTGGGGTTCCAATTTCTGGGTTAATGATTCTGGGTCTACGATCACCTTCTACGATTCATAGACTCATTTATGAGCTCAACCTGTCAATTCATAGCTCAAGGTTCAGAAATCATAATTTTGAACTTAAAATCATGAAAGGTTTACTATGGGGCATCAATGGAATTACGGGTCATATACCTCTCTCTTACATTAATCCAGCACTTAAAATTATTTTGTAAGATTTCGAGGTTGGGGTTCTACGAACCCCTTTCTACTGTTCGTGCAATGAATTACGGGTCGTAGATCCAACTCGAAAGACTCCACTCTAATATCTCAAAATTTTACCAAGTGTCAAGGGTAACCACAAGGATAATCTATGGGCTGTCAAAGCTCTTTCAGGGTCACTACTAGTGACACAATTTTTTAGACTTTCTAAGGCCATACCAGTTAGGGTAATTTAGGAGTGTTACAGACAAAAAGACTAATATTATAAATATGATATCATAAAATTATTAAAATATTTGACAAAATGATAATCTATCAAATCAAACTAAAAATATAGATAACTTGCAATGTGAAATATCAAATCTATACATTAAAACAAATGAAATTAAAAATATAGCATAAGTTCTCGATATAAAATGAAAAATTAAACATAACTCTCTTGTTTCAAATTTCAACATAATATATATAAATATGATTTAAAAGAAAAAAAATTATCTATAACCTTATTCTACAATGAATTTTAAAACTACAATACTAACAAAATTATGCTAATGAAAAAAATAAACATAAAATAAAAAAATAAATAGTAGTACAAAATATTGCATAGAATCACATGAAAAAAAAGTTGAGAAAGAGAAAATAGAATATAAATAATATAAAATAAAAAAAATATTTTAAAACAATTAAATTAAAAAAATTAAATGCAAATAAAAGGAATTAATTAAAAAACGAACAACTTGTAATTACACCATGTAATTATCAACAATTCACAATTTTTCCTTGACAAAGTGTAGTTATCCCTGCCAATTACACCAATTATCTACTATGAATCATGTAATTATATGGTCAATCAAATATAATGGACAATGTAATTGTATTCAATTATACCAAATTCATTTAGTTGGTGCCTTTTCAAACAAGCCTAAATTTTCTTATTATATATGAAACATAACATAAATAGGCAAATATATAATATGTATTTACATTATACAATAAGTTTGAAAAAATTACAATTTATAGTTATGGTTAGGTTTTTCTTGTTATATTCTCTCTCCTCTCTTTTTCTCTCTCACCTCTCTCCTCTCTAATTACAAATGTATATCAATCGCATATATACAATTATTTTGACAGATATACATAGTCAATTTGATAGATATACATATATAATTCGTCTCTCTCCACTCTCTCGCTCGCCTCGCTCCTCCCTCTCCCGATCTCGCTTGCCTCTTTCCTACCTCTCCCAATCTCGCTTGCCAAATATACAAATATATATGTATATTAATTACACATATATAATAATTTAACAGATATACATATATAATTTGACAAAATATACATATACAATTTGCCTTTCTCCTCCCTTCTAGGTCACATTACCGAGGTTATATTGTGTAATTATGTAAAATATAACTATTTGACGATATTAAGTTTCAAGCCCAGGTTACTTATGAAAATTCCCCTATTATATAAGACACACTTTCAAACTGAAACATTCACGTATCCGTCGACATGCCAACTTGGATAGAATCATTTTATTACAAAAAATTTAAAAATTTCATTTTTTGATCTACTTTAGTTTAATTACTATATAATTTTTCAATATTATAAGACTCGCTTTATTATAACTTTAGTTATAACATTATTATTTTAAATGTCGGTAATATTTGTATATATTTCATATGTATTTCTAATAAAATATCAATGATCGACGACAAAAGATACTCTAATTATGTACATCTCAATGAACCTATTCGCTTTTCATTTGCGTGAGCCAAAAAAAAAAAAAATTTATTGTCACACAAATATATATTATAATTTGTGTAGTCTACTCTATGGGATTAATTCCCAATCTTTACTTTAAATAATTAATTCCCTACCTAACTAACACTCAACCAACTAACTAACTTCAATTAGACTAACAACAACACCTTAACTAATGATCAACTAAGTAATCTCAATACTCCCTTTCTTCTTGACAAAATACACTGCAATTTTCTGCATAATTTTTTGATTTTCATGGAAATCAAAAGGTTTTAAGTTAGAAAATGTTGATTCAAGTATTGGTAAGTATTTTCTTCGTTATTTCTTTATTTATTGGGATTTTGCTTGCGTTTTTTTAACGATTTGAGACCAATAATTGCTTGGTTTAGTCCTCAAAGTATTGATATGATTTTGTAGGTTACTAAGTTGTTGAGATTTTATCTTCTCTCTTTGTACATCTTCTTTTACATGCAACCCCATGCATAAGAAAGAGAGATTTTAGCTTCTCTCGTTCTTTCTCACTTAACATGCAATCCCACAAAGTTGTTGAGAATTAAGACCTTTTGTGTGAGTTCTTTGATGATGATGCTGAATTTTGTGGTATGCTGTTCAAAAAGACAAGAACTTGATAGATAAATTAGGGGTGTTTGTGTTTTGAATAAAACTTGGGATCCCAGATGAGGACTAAGAAAACATTCTTGATGTAGTTGAGTTTGAATAACTCAGTTGCTGGAACTTCAGTTCCAAGCACATATTTCTTTGGAAAATCCTTGAAGAAAGTGTAGCTCAAACACGATTTAACAGGGAAAGTGTCAATAAAATAGTCAAGTAAATCAACAGTCTGCTGCATTTTCTCATTGTCAAAACAAACAAGATATTTATCAGCACCAAGGTGGTTTAATGCCTCTTGTCTTTTCTTATCTAAAGAACTAATGACAGTAACATGATGTCCCACTGTTTTTGCTTTTTTCACTCCCATGTGTCCAACTCCTCCAAGTCCCAAAATTGCACCTCTTAGTTCACTTTGGTTATGACCAAAATGGTTAAATAGACTGTATATTGTCACACCAGCACATAGTAGTGGTGCTGGTTGTTATGGGGCCATACCCTCTGGAAATTTTACCACAAACCTACGTATGAGCGAAAAGAACCATTCTGTCTGTTCTTAAAAATTAAAAATAATTTAGGTACAGCAAAATTATTATTTTTGTTAAAGAATGGTGCTTAGAAGATTCTTTTGAAATTACTTGTCTTGAAAGATTTTACCTTTTGTGAAACTAATAAACTTTTAAAAGTTGTTCATTTCTTTATGTATTAAACTGTTTCTTGCTGTTTTAATATTTTAATTTGCAGATTCTATAATGGCTACTACATACTTCAACTTAAGATGGAGGATTGAAGGATTGTTAGTGACTGAAACATGGCCCCCTATATATGTTGGAGGTAGGACTGAATACTCATTTAATATTGATTTTGATCATTTATCTATTCCGGAACTAGTAGATATTGCTAAGGAGTTTGGTGTTATTAAGTTAGGAACAACTTATATTGCCTCTAAGGATGGTCCTTTGAAAAAATTAACAAAGGATGGAGATTTATTAGACCATGGTTTACTGTTAAAAAATGGGGATATAATAGACATTATATGTGTGCAGTGACTCTGTTTTTGATAAGTGTGGACAACATCAACAAGCTGAATCTGCTAGTGAATGCAATACCAACAATAAATCCTTCATCTTCATACCCTTTTAAAAGAAATGAATAAGCTGCCAGTGATAATTTTGAAGAGCTTACTGAAGCTGCCAATGATTATTTAGAGGAAAATAACTTCACTGGTGGTGACTCTGAAGAAGAGGGAAGGATTGAATCTGAATCTGAATATCTGATGATTATGGAAGTGATGTTCATGAAGAACTTAGGGTGGTGAAAGAGGATCTAAAGAAATATGATAAAACAAAATAAGTTAAAGACCCTAAAAAGAAATTAGATGGATTTCTTAAATGAAGGCTATGAAGACATTGATAAAGAGAAAAAAAGTTTGAGGGACAAATTGGGAGGTGATGATGATGAGCCATATTAAGATTCATCAGATGTAGATAGTTTTGTTAGTGAATCTAATTGTAAAAAAGTTAGTGATGATGAAAAAGGCGGGCATTTGAGAGCTAGAAGAAAGAGTAATAGAGTAGTTTATGATCCAGATTGTGAGAAAGTTGTTTGGCAGGTTGGTCGAGTGTTTGAAAATGTAAATGAATTTAGAGAAGCCTTGACCAAATATGCATTAAAAAAGGGGTCCAGCTGGCAACGAAAAAGAATGATCAGAAAAGGGTAAGGGCAATATGTAGAGAAGGTTGTCCATGGATGATATTGGCTAGTAGAGAAGGGAGGAGTACAAATTTCACAGTCAAAAGATACAATCCTAGACACAAATGTCACAGGACCACCATCAACTTCTTATGCAATTCCAGATTTTTGTCCAAGCATTACAAAGAAAGAATCATTTCTCAACCTACAATTAAAGGGTGGGAAATACAAAATCTGGTGAGAACAGATTTTAAAGTTCATGTGGAAAAATCAATCTATTTGAAGACGAGAAAATCAGTATTGAGAGAAGTCATACGAGATAATGTATCTGAATTTTGTAGACTGCTTGACTACAGAGATACACTGCTACAAACTAATCCTGGCAGCACATGTATTGTCAAGTTTACTGATGGAGATGATGGAAAAAAAGAGTTTGTGGGTTTCTACATCTGTTTTGCTGCTATGAAGTTTGGATTCATGAATGGTTATAGAAGGTGTATAGGTCTTGATGGTTGTTTTCTTAAAGGCATCTCCAAAGGACAATTACTTGTGGCAGTTGCTAAACATGGAAACAATCAAATGTTTCCAAATAGCCTGGGCTGTTACTGGGGCAGGAAAAAAAGGAAACATGGAGATGGTTTATGAGAATCTTGCAAAATGATCTACAACTGGAGAATGGAGATCAAATTACTATAATCAGTGCTATGCAAAAGGTATGTATTAATAACTTGCAATCCTAGAGAACAAGGACTTTAGGCTTTAGCAGATATAATTCAAAAGCAAACATTACTTTTACTTTTTATCTACATTTCTATGTCTGCCACATGAAATCAGATTATTTGAAATGCTATCTAATTTAAAACCCCACTTTAATAATGTTGTCATTTGATATCTCACCTTTACTATTGGTAACAAAGGAGATAACTATGGATTTCCACTCAATCAATTGTAGGGAAAATTCCAAAAGTTAATATTGCACTTCTTCTTTTATTTCTACTTTTCTTTGTCTGCCATTTTGAAATGATATCTGATCAACTTTTTCACTTTAATAATATCTCATTTTGGTCTCGCTACTACTATTCATTGTCATATATATACACAGCAAGGTGAATAGAAAAGATCACACATGGTTGTTTAAATTATTACAGAACCTAATCCTTTTGCTATTTTATGAACTTCTGGTTATTATTGTTAATTAATGTTTAATTTGTGTTTTCAATATCATATACTATATATATATATATATATATATATATATATATATATATATTGTGTTTTGTCAATTTATTCAGTATCACATACTAC
>JAOTQR010000079.1:17972097-17987117 GCA_025774065.1 Solanum ossicruentum
AGAGCAGGGTGCGAGGTTTTGTCGGGGTGGGGGTGTGGGGCGGTGGGGGGGGGGGGGGGGAGGGGGTTTGCATGTGCATCATGTACTAGCTACTATGTTCAGGAGAGGAAAAAAGATTGAGTTTTAATTGCTATAGTCTGATCAAAACCGAAACCCATGGTTGGTTTGTGAAACCCTCTCTCTTCTGCATAGAGCATATTCAGTACTTTGTTTCCCTTAATCGAGGCAAAATGATATGGGTAAATATTTCCTTATTTTGTGATGGGATGTAATTCCACAATGTCCTCTTTGTTGTCCATTTGATAGAACCACAGAACCCGAGGTTTGCTTGAGAAATGCACTTTAGATCATGAAGCAAGAATGGAAAATTTTCGGACTGAGATGCGTGAGAGAGCTTTATCTGATGCAAAATGGAGGCAAATTCAGCAAGATTTGAACCATACTGTAAGCCCTACTACCTGTTGTAAAAAACTTGATAATTACTTTAAATTGATGTACTAATTTTTGTCCCAAATGATCATCAGCTAGATGCTGATTACTCTGGTTCTCTTGAAAATACATATCTGACGGGTGATTCACAACAAGTGGAGTTCACTGGTGAAAAGGTTGATGTTCTCAGAGGAAGTTACATAAGGAGGTTGACTGCTGTAATTATCTATCATGTACCTGCCTTTTGGAGAGTAGCTGTTGCAGTTTTCAGTGGGAAATTCGCGAAGGTAATTAATTTCTCTACACAGTACACTTTTTATAGGCTGGTGCAAAACCGAGGATACATAAACAAACATTTTCTGATAATTTACAAATTCAATGAGGGCCTGACGGCTATTGTTGTGTTTTTTGGTTGGTTCAGTCTTGAAAAATAAAGCTGCTAAATTTGTATCTTGCACTTGTTATTTTTGGGGGTTGTAAATCTATTTTTCACAAAAAACAGAGAAATAATAATAATAATGATGATGATGATGATAGTAGAAGACATAATCATGGACAAATTGCTAACCTGCTTACTTGATTTGCTCAGTTATCGAGCCTTGGAAGAGTAACACATTCTAAAATACATTTTTGAGTATTAGTTAAGTAATTCTTGTAATTTTTCCTTGCCGATGTTAACCAGATCAGTTGATTTTACAAGTTTCTGATTAAGCTCTTTATTGTCTGAGAGTAGAGAAAATTCATGGAGGTTGAAAGCATCCAGTTAAAAAGTGCTCTCTCTGCTAATGTAAATCTTCTATACCCAGATCTGGCCTTCAGTCACTTGTAGAAGCAGTGACAAAAATTACCTTCATAAATGCTTTGGCTTAACATTGACTATAGAACAATAATTCTGTGTAATCTCTTTGTATGTGAAGTAATGTTTTTTGTAGGAAAATTGATAGCATTTGACAGCATCCAGTCCATTGATTTGATATTTACCCCTTGTTTGGATGGTTGTTACCTCTTGTGTTGTATTGTATTGTATTATTAGTTTAAGTACAATGTTTGTTTTGGTTGTTACTTAAATTCCATTGTATCCTATCATTTAATTCCATCGTTAGGTAATGACGAAAAGACCCATTTTATGTAACGACCGATTTGGTGTGGTTGCGTCATTACTTTAATATCTTCTTCTCATTTTTTACTTTATTTATTTATTTAATAATTCTGCTTTATCCTTTATCCTATCTTTTCATGGATTCCACCGCATACCTTTCAATTTCTTGTAGATTTATCATTCAAATTATGGATGTATGACATTATGTAACAACGAAGAACAATACAATCTATCCAAACATTGTAGCCATTAAACAATACAGCACGATACAATACAAGACAGTATGAAACAGTGCACAACAACCATCCAAACAAAGTGTTAGATTTATCTAAATGACAAAGTAGCATCTGTTATCTTCCCTTTGTGTGCATTCACTCTTGTTAAGTTAAAATATGTAGAAAACCAATTTGATAGACAGAAAGAGGAAACTTTATTTTTTTAGATGCTATTTCAGAACTAAAGTTTCTCTCTGTCCCAAAAGAATTTGGTGGTCAGATTACAAGGAACTTATGTAATTTTCAGTGTAATACGGACATCGATCTCTTAAAGTTTTTACCTAGTTAGAAACTAAATAGAAGGTACTCTAAATGACAATTTTTATTGTCAAAATAGTTATAAACTTTTTGGATAAGACTGTGGTCAAAGAAATGACTCCGATTCTCCGAAGATGAAGTTTGTTACTGTCTCTTTATACTGGGGTCTTGTTGGTGTCTGAAACTTTTTGCTTACTAATTGGAAAAAATATTGCTCCCCAGTTAGTGATTGTGCCACTTCCTTTTTCGGGTCAAGTAAAAGTATTTTCATTCATAAACATGACCATGGACAACTGTAAGGGATATACCATGGAGTGCCACACCCACCTAAGCATATCTTACCAGATTATCATAGTCAACCTGCATTGCAGAAGAAGATAATCCACGTCCTCACCCACCTCCTTACATGTGAAACACCGACACAGAAAACCTTCTGCTTCCTATGATTTTTCTTTGTCAAAATCATCCCTCTAGAAGCTAGCTAAGTGAACAAGTACACCTTCCTCGGCACCTTTGGAATCCAAACTGCTGCATGGAGCTCCTCCCTAACCAAAAGTTCTCTTGAAAGACTTCACAGAAAACGCTTCATTAGTCCCCAGGCCCCACCACCACACATCAGGACCGTGCAATTATCCTTGGGATGCCACATTCAAGGTGAAGCAGTTATGTGGTTTGGTCCCCATAACTATTCATTTCCTTTAAAATCTGGTATTAATGGTCCCTCCATGCTGTTCTATGGTCATGGTGTCAAAAGTAACTCTAATATCTTCTTGATGAATGAAAACAACCCATATATAGGAACATAAGCTTGATACTGAAACAAGTCAAAACACAATCTTTTGGGTTCTTTCCTCTTTGGGGTTTGAAGTTGACGCGTTAGACATGTTTATCTCAAGGTGGGGTTGGGACTGTGTATCGTTGAAGTCGTTAGCTGTTGCTATTTATGTAGTCTTTAGGGCTGTCTCCTTTTTTCACTATAGTCTTTAGGGCTGCTCATTTTTTCACTCACATTATAGTGGAAATCTCTAAATTTTGCTTTTCTTAAATGACATTAGCTGACCTAGATGTTAATAGAAATATCCATTACTTTTGCTATAGTTGATCATGAATAATTCTTATTGGGATCCTTGGTCTGGTCAAGGTATCTACCAGATACCTTCTTGTTTGTTTGTTAGTATGTTTTATCTATGCATAAAAGAAGAGTCTTGCATTAACGATTGACACAGCACCTTGATTAGTGAATTTCACAGGTTTCTTGTCCTATTAGATAAGTCTATTTTTAGTACTGCTGCTTTTCTGAGCTGTTCGTATTTCTTTTTAAGTAATGAATATTCAAATCCCAAATACAACTCTGTCTGCACCAAGAAAGCTTTTTTATTTTTAAGCTTTTTTATTTTTTAGTGATAATGTGTTTTCATGATAACATAGCTGTCCTCAGTGCATCTTTACCACGTTCAATTTCATCATATGTAGCTGTGATTGATGCGGATGCTCAGCTTTGACTATTTTTCAATTACTGTCATGTTCAGCAACTTCAATTGTTAGCCTCCTGGGAATAGTTCAGGCTAATCTACCCTTCTCTTTTTCTTTTCTTTTTTTTTTTCCTTTTGGTTGATAAGAAGCTAGTTTACACACTCTTTTGTCCTTTAGTAGATACTTTGCTCTCATATTTGGTGACCATGGTGTTAAAAAAATGCAGTCTCATCTCTCAGTGTTTGTTATTTATTTCCATCTCCTAATTGCTTTGACTTTTCAATGGGCCTTTCTCCTGGTTCTGTAATCTTCTCAGGTATCCTCTGATTCAAATGTGAATGCTTCTGCGAATAAAAGTGAAGAAAAAGCGGGAGATGGGAAGTACTCAAATCATTCTCTTGATGAGGTTGCTGGGATGGTGCGCAGTACTTTATCAGCTTATGAATCCAAGGTAAATGTTCAATCTTGATGGTAGGAGACTAAAGTACAGATGGTTAAGTTTGAGTAGTTGTGTACTTAGTTGTCTTCTATTTATGGTTATTGGAATTGTCTCCACTTCCAGTTTTGTCCTGCCAAAAAAGAAAAGAATTCAATTATCAGCTCCAGACTTTTTGCTTTTCAATAAATGAGGATTGAGCCTGGCTGCATATTACTTCTTTTGTCTGTTTATTTTTGTCGGGGAGGGGTCTTATTGAGGTCACTAATATGTTTTCTCTAGCAGCACCACACAAAAGACACCTAGAGCATAGATGGAATCCTCTTCTTTGACATATCTAATCATGCATACTATTCCAATTGTACTCCATATCTTTCCTTCTTTTAGATAGTAAAATTACTGTGAAATTTTTTTTCATGATTACAATTCCCTGGGACCAATCAATTTGGATTTCCTTGTCGACCTTATTTGTTCTAGTTGACCTATTCTGCTTTGTAGCATGGTGAAGATATGGTTGAGTTAGGTCAAGTTTAGTTCTCACAGCTGTGTTGAGATAGAATTTACTCGTAGGGTGTATAATATAGAAAGCTTGACCGGAAGTCTTCCTACTGAAAACTTGGAGGTAAGAAAACCAAGAAACACAACACGAGTAGTGTACCTCTATAGTGCTACACAGTGAGAAGTACACCTCTATAGTGCTATAGGAGTATAGGTACAAAAATGCATGGATAAACCACCTGCCGTTCAAGATGTTACGAGAAGTTGTCTTGGAAATATCCTAGTTCTCCTTTCCCCTTTTGATTAAAAAATGAATTAATTTGAAACTCAAAATCCTAATACTATTAGTGATCAAAAAGATAGCTTCTCAGATATAATCAAAATTAAAAAAATTTCCAGGTGAGGAAGCAAATTCTTATTGCCACTACATGAAATCCCTTGAATTCAAACAGATCCTCTGTCATGATATATACATGTATCAACCACTTAAGTGCTTCTCTCAAGTTTGTTGTCTTTGTACCTTTTAAAGTTTTCACATACTTAAAAACATTAATAGCAAATTGTAGTTGGTCTTTTCTGTTATTGATCTTGTTTTGCTCATTCAAGAAAAATATTTGCAACTAGACTTTGCTATTGATTTATATATTTCCGAGGTGAAAGAGGTTTACCATCTTATGATTTCTATGTATGTGTTGCTTCTTCGCTTATGTATCTGAGTATTGAAATAACACTCACAGGTCCAGAATGCATTTGGGGATCTTGAAGAATCAAATATTCTTGGTCCATACATGAGTGATGCCATAAAGGAGATAACCAAAGCATGTCAAGCTTTTGAAGCGAAAGAATCAGCACCTTCAATTGCTGGTACATAAGCTATTTGAGTTGCTTAGACTATTGAAATGAGAAGTATCTAAAGATTTTATTCCTTCACACCAGTTGCAGCATTGCGAACGCTTCAGTGTGAGGTCTCAAAAGTTTACATATTGAGGCTCTGTTCATGGATGCGGTCTACAGTTGAAGAGATATCAAGAGATGAATCCTGGGTCCCAGTATCTACTTTACAAATGAATAGATCTCCATACACCATTTCTTCATTGCCTTTGGCTTTCCGTTCAATTATCACATCTGCAATGGATCAGATCAATGTGTAAGTTGTAGAGGTTGTTAATGCTATACATATTTATACATAAAAACACTAGTTTCCAATTAGGCCCCTACATATGGCAGTAAGTTGAACAGCCTCGGTTGCAAGATTCTTTATCATTATATAACATGGTTGATACTTTGACATTTATTCTTCATTTTAAAAAATATAGTTTTGACATTACTTGTCAAAAAAATAGATAATAAGCTTTGACAGCAGGAAGTGATTCAGATTAGAGCTGTAAGATTTTAGGATTAGTACATGGCTTAAACAAGAGTAAATAAGTGCTAATTTGCACTTACCTTAGTCTTGAATTGGATTTGTAAAACATTACTTGTGCCCCTTGAATGAGGGAAGTTGATGGAGTTATTAAACTCTCATTGCCTTTAGAAGCTATAACCTTTGAAAGCTCACTTAACCGAAGGTTATTCGTGGCCTTGCATACTAAGTCAACTTCACTGGGATCTCATCCACCCTTGTCAGATCTTATGGATCTTGCTTGGTATGAGATTGTATAGGATTCCTGATGTCGTTAATAAAAAAATGTAACCCTTCAACCAACCCTAAACTTCAAAACTCAAATTCGTCTAGGTTCACTACAGTAATACCCTACTTCATATGGGTGAAAACCTTTTATTTTGTTAAAAAGTTAAATTTTAGCAAAAGGTACCTCTGACTTACCTTAGGAAGATTGTGTTACAATCTAAGTTGCACGGACTCTTCACTTTCAATGCCGCACCCATGTCGAATTCTCCGAAAATACACTTATTTTGGCGAATCCGACATGCAAGAGTCCTAGCAACATAGGTTACAATTATAAAAAAATTTTAGAAGTACTCTTTTGGATAAAAAGGAAATTTCACTGGTTAGGATAGATGTCACTCAGAAGAGTTTAAAGATGACTAATTCTACCTTCTCTGGGATCTCTCAAGGAGATAGAGATGTGGCCATATAGAGGTCGCAACCCACTTATTATGTACTAAATTCAAGGTGGTTTTAGAATTTACTGGTTCTACACTATGTCCCTGTGCACCATTCACTGGCAAATGTCGACAAGGTGGCTATTTCCTTGAACCTAGCATTTCCAGCTATAACCAAGTCTTGGAGTTTAATAGCTGAAAACCTCATCAAATTAGTGTGAGAGAACAAAATATCCCTTAATTATTCTTGCAAAACAATTACATTATTAATGTTAGAATTACATTTGTTAAGCTCATGTACCAAGGACTTGATTTTTCTAGGTCTTCTCAATGCTGATGTAGATTAAGTTGTCTATAGATCCCTTGATTTAAGTGGAACATTTTCTAAATATAAGAGGCTAAGGGAAATTTCTGAGATGTGAGGGGTGAGGAAAGGGATTGCGAGTTTGGTGAAAATATGAGTTACAGAATATAGTTGAGTAACAAAGTCTTGCATAAGGATTAAGGAGAAACCAAAAGGATTTTATATGTGTTCATGTTAGCTATTATTCAAATTCTGGCTGATGGACGTTGCAGGAAAAGGAGGCACCTACTGAAGTGTGAAAAAAATAAGATGGAAGCATCTGAGGGGTCAAATTGTGGGAGATAGACATTGCTAATTCTTTAGAATAGAGTTGAGGTGTGATTGTCCGCTCTTAATGATAGAAAAATCAAATAGAGATGGATGAGCTGATGGTCATGAGGTTGTTAAAAGCATCCAAATTCCCCAAAAATCCTTCATGTTTGGGAAGACACACAACCTCTTAGATGAGAAGTTGATCCTCCAACACCTCCCATCTATATCCTCAAGAGAGCTATGTATGAGTTAATCTAACTTCTTACTTAACCTTATAAAAAATGATTTAATCTAACTTCTGACTCTCTTAAGAGTTTTGTGAATCTCCAGCTGAACAGGTGTTTATCTTTAACAAAAGACTGAAGGTTGGCACATTCTACTAGGTATTGCCATCATACTTTTTTTTTTGGGTTGTTGAGGGGACATGGAAGTGCGAGGTCTGTTACGGCAGGTGCAACCTAACATTTTAGCTTTGGGTAGTGAGTCATTTCAGTTTTTATTGGGATGAGGGTATCCCTATGTGGTTGAATGTCTTGATTCATTTTAGAACCTTAATCCTGTAAAAGGAAAGCAAAGATGAGGCACGATCATCACTGATACTTGAATGATTGGATAAATGGTAATACATTTCACTGAGAAACATAATAAGATATTTTTAACTGAGAAACATACTAGGATGTTTCGCTAGAATCTCATGCATTGGTGGATCCTTTTGTGTGTGTGGATCCGTTTAGCAGTTCTATGATCATGTCCCACCACATTTTCTGTTTCAGTCTGGATCTGTTTTCAATAAGTAAAGGGGTAACAGCAATATAGGAATAAGAAGTTGCAGAGATGTAAAAAGGGACCCATGCTTCCTTAATTACACGAGGAGTCAATAGAAGTTCAAGAGAAGAAAGTATTCTTGTCATTTTCTTTGTGTCTGGACATTGGAGGACGAAGTTTGGAACGTTCTGCTTTTGTGCTGTCTACCTCTAGAATTGATTGTGTTGCATAGTATGAAGAACAATATCAAATGGAAGTTAATATAGAGATTTTGTGTTTCCTCAGTGTCTCTTACACAACACTTTTATCTATGTTCATGCTATGTAAGGGTCCCTGTATCTGATTTGAGTTGTATCTTACCTTACCAATCAGCAAGTGTAACATTTCAAATGCTTATTCACATCAATTGCCATTCACTTCAAGCACATCACTTTCCTATTGGTTAAAAGTTGCAAGGAAATTGATCAGAAGGTCGAATAATTCTTGTAAGCAAAGATGAGCTCTTCTTGTTCTGTGCTGTGTTGACAGTGTATTTTAGGCTGTCAGAAAACTAATATGTTACTTTTGGTGGGAGTTTCAGCGTGTTCGGCTTTTATTTGGTTCTTGCATTTTCATTAGCTTTTATGCTTTCCAGAATGATCGAGTCTTTGCAGAATGAGGCCATGAAGTCGGAAGAAATATTCTTGCAGCTTCAAGGAATCCAGGAATCTGTTAGACTGGCCTTCTTAAATTGTTTGCTGAATTTTGCTGGTAAGTATGAAGTTGATACCTTACCATGTCAGTAGCTGAAAGACTTCGGAGTGTGATGCAAATTGCTTATCCTAATAATTAGGTCACCTGGAACAAATTGGAGGTCAGCTTAACCTGAATAAAACCAACAGAGAAAGTCCATATTTTCAGAATGGATATCTTGAACCAGAAGAAAAATCATCTGAACCCCTGCCAGGAAGTATTGTTGATCCACATGTACAGCTGCTGATGGTTTTAAGTAATATTGGATACTGTAAAGATGAACTTGCTCGTGCATTGTACTGCAAATATAAACAAATTTGGCTGCAGCATAGGTACAAAAGTACTCTCTGCTCTTTAGTGTATACTTAAGTTAACAGTGCTTCAATGGTTTCTTGCTCCAATATGGGAAGTCCCAGCAACTAAATTTGTGCAAACTTGTAATGCCCATAGCACCAACTCTTTTTTGCAACTCACCTTGAATCTGATTCTGTACGATGTTAATGTAACTAACTTCAAATTCGCAAATCTATCCAGCTATACTGGGATTTTCCAAATTTTAACATATATTGGAAATGCAAAATGTGCAAACTAGTTATGCCCATAGACAACTATCATTTCCTAGGCCTTCTCCTCTTGACTAGACAACTTCTGTTAAGTTGCCAAATATTAGTCTAAACATCATGTCATTATTATATCTACTTTAGGGGTAAGGATGAAGAGGACAGTGATATCCAAGACTTGATTATGTCTTTTGGGGGGCTTGAAGAGAAGGTCCTTGAACAGTACACTTTTGCCAAGGTATGACCAAGTTCAGAGGTCTTTTGTGTGCCAAGAATTGTTACTGTATCTGTGGTCCATCAATTTGGTTATATTGTTTCCATTTTTCACCTATCATATAGACATCTCACGCCTTCCATTTACTTAAAACTGTTGTACCAAATTTTACCTGGAAAATTCTAAAAAAGAAACACAACTTTGTGCAGAGAAATTGAGTCACGTCTTTGCAGATTCTTGAATGAGTAATATTTGCACCAGGCATGTCGCAAAATGCACCTATTATAAGCATTTCGTATGACTGGCTTATTCACGTTCCTTTCAGGATACAACATGCCTACAGGAATCCCGCAGGTGGGGTTTGAAAAGGGTAGCGTGGGGAGGGTAAAGTGTACGCAGACGTTACCTCACCTTATCAGAATGAAAAGATTTATTGTCCAATTGTTCTTCTTGTCTATTTTCAATCGCTTTCAATAGCATTCCCCATTTAGTCGTCCCGCTTTGATTATGCTTCTTTTGAGCCGAGGGTCTAAGGGGTAAGCTCTGCATACATCCTACCCTCCTCAGATTACACTTGTGGGATTATGCTGGGTATGTTGTCCTCTTTTTCTATTAAGGTTAAGACATTTCTATAAGATGTCTACCTTTTGTTCTGCAGACATTTTTGTAGGGAGTACACCAGGATACATGCATAGAAATTGGCTGAACTTTGTTGAAACGAACATTGTTGTATTTTCCTATTATGGTATCTGTCAATTGTGGGTCTTCCCCTACTTGTTCGTGATAAAATCTTTGCTACTACTAATAATAATAAATAGAACAAGAACTCCTTGGTGTCATTAAGGACATTCCACCAAATAGGCAATAATTCGCTATCAACCTCCACCCGTTACCCATTTAATCCCATATATTTGGGAGACAGGTAGTTAAATGATATATAGGTCGCTCTATCATGGGGGTGATAAAATACCCCCCAAAAAAACAGGAAGATGCAACATTAATGTGCTGTGCTTGATATTTGTTATATATCCTTTAATGAGAAAAATTGAAGGATACTCATATTTCTTAGATAATGGTTCCATAATTAATATTTTTTTGCATATATTTTTCAGACAAATTTGATTAGAACAGCAGCTATAAACTATTTCTTGGATGGTGGAGTACAATGGGGTGCTGCGCCAGCAGTTACGGTGAGAAAAGACGCTGCCCGTTAACTTAATGTGTTTTAACCTTTGAATGTTAAATGACCTTCTATGGCTTGCAGGGTGTGCGAGATGCTGCTGTGGAATTGCTACACACACTAGTAGCTGTACATGCGGAGGTAAAATTTGCCGGTTGTTTTATGGGCACGTTATTGCTTTAGAACTATATTTCTGTACCTTTCAAGAATGACAGTTTCTTAGAGAACTGGTTAATTCTTAAAATTCCTTATGACTTGGTCATCTTTTTAATACTGATTCTTCTCTTCACAGGTCTTTGCTGGTTGTAAGCCTCTACTGGAAAAGACGCTTGGTATACTTGTTGAAGGCCTAATAGATACTTTCCTGAGTCTTCTCCATGAAAATCAAGAAAAAGATCTTAGAGCATTAGATGCAAATGGCTTTTGCCAGCTTATGCTCGAGGTGAGTTGGTAGTCTCTGAGTCTTGTAAAGTATATAATGAAAACTAATTATAACATAGTAAAGCTGAAAATTGACTTTTTTCTGGGTGATTTTCAGTTAACTTGCACTTCTAGGACACTTTGTGCTATTAAATTTCTGCAATAATGGTTGTTGCTTTTGCATTTGCTTTTTGAGTACTTCTAGTTCTATTTTATTGGTGCCCAACAGGTTTTAAAACAAGTAGGTAGATTTTGATTTCATGTTCATACACTTTTTCCTAATAGTTGTGGGGCTAAATGTGCAGCTGGATTACTTCGAGACCATATTGAATCCATATTTTACACATGAAGCAAGGGAGTCACTGAAAACATTACAAGGAGTCCTCTTAGAGAAAGCAACTGAGTGTGCTGCTGAGGCTACTGAAACTCCAACTCACAACCGCCGGCCAACACGAGGAAGTGATGATCTTCTGGATGACCGGCATCAAGGGATGACTGTATCACCAGATGACCTGATTGTGAGTAACAGTTGCTCTCTATCATCTTTTATTTTCAGAATTCTTTTTCATATGCTTTTTGCTCACCTTTTAATCGTTTGTAAGTTTCATGTTGTTTGCTCTTCAATTAAAATAATTTTTGTTACAGAATACTGTTTGTCATTTCTAAATTCACCCTGCAATTTTGCTGCTTTGACTGGCTACAATGCTATCTCTCACCAAATTGTCTAGTTTTAAGATTTTAGACAGTGTCTTGGAGATGTTTCCCTCCACCCTTCCTACTTACATTGCAATTGTATCTTATTTTTTAGGCTCTTGCCCAGCAGTATAGTTCTGAGCTACTTCAATCTGAACTTGAGAGGACTAAACTCAATACAGCATGCTTTGTGGAATCAATTCCCCTGAATTCTGTTCCAGAACCAGCGAAGGCAACATATGGCTCTTTAAGAGGATCTGTGGATTCTCCAAGTAGAAGTTTTAGGGGATCACAACATATAGGTTCCCCTAGTTTCTCCAGGCCAAAACGTAGATAAGTTAGTCTTATTTCTTTTCTGTCAGCAGTTCTCGTGTAATGTTTGTGCAGTTGTATTTTAGCTGTTCATACATTTTTTTGTTAGAACGAAGGCGCTTTGCTGATAATGAAAGCATCGGCAACCTCACTTGAAATTCTTTGATGTATGTAGAATTGGAAAAGATTTTCGTCAGAAGACCTTTTCAAGGGTTTTATGCAATTTTCATTATATACAGTTGAATGACATTGCTAATTTTTCCGTCTATCTGACCATGCCCAATGATTGTTGCATTCTACTAGTTTGCACAATTTGATGTTTTAGGTTGGGCTAATGTTGTTAGGAATGTGTCTTGCAATATTAGAAGTCTTCAGGTGGCCGTCATCTGGGATCAGTGCTCCTAACTAATGACTTGAATGCGAAGTTTCAGGAATTCATTTACGTGGCATTTGTTTCCAAGTTTTGCCAAAATGAACTCTCGATTTTGTTGCAAAACTTTTTCAATCTAGTACCTTTTTTTCAGGTACTGTTTCACACAAAACGTGCTAGCTATAAAAATTTTGAAATTTGTCGCTTTAAGCGTTTTATGTGGTTATATTAGTGTTTTCACTAAGAATAAAATGGATGGGGTAAATTGTTTCCAAATTTAGTAGTGTAGTGTGTCGTTATTTTTAAAATAAACTAAAAAATAGGTGTGAACACATAAATTAGAATGAAGGGTGAGAGTGGCTTCTTTTGTCAAGACTAAATTTGACAATGCAATTACTAGTATAAAGTAGGTATTTTGAAGAGTCCATTCGACACTACACTTGTAATAGCAAGAAGAAACATTGACATCCTAAATATCGATTTGGATAAAAGTGAAGACTTACGTCTATTCCCTATAAAGTTTCGCTTATTTTAGGTATTGGTCAAGCTCTAGCACGTGAACATCATACTACTTAGTCCATATAGTTAACACATGCAAGTGGAATTTTGATTTTGAGCATTTAACACATTCTTCAAATTGAATTTTGGAATTCGAAAGAGAAAGGAAAAAAGCGAGGTAGAGGAATTGGTCAACCCATCAAGCTTATGATCTAAATATTGCAGGTTCGAATTCTAAACCCCGCTTGGACAGAAGGTTAGTCCCAACTCGTTTATGAAATAGAGCTAGCATTTAGACTTGGTTGTACCTTTTTGTAAGATGTTGACATTAGTAGCAAAATTTTCGTGTATTCCATAATAAAGTTTTCTTAGGCGTTACTACAATTTGATCAATCTAATTAAGATTGATATCTTTAATTTCATCTACAATTTCGGTCTTGTAATATGATCAAATTATTGGACGAAACAAAAGTCATATAATGCAAAATTTGTAAACCGGTCCTAATTAATCAAAGCTGTTTATTTATATTTATTTATTTTTGCCTTAGCACAGTTGCAATATCAATTTTTGTTCCAACTTCCGGGGATGATGGAATTATCAATAAATCTTCACTGTCTTGAAATAATTATGGGAAGAATTAAATAATGAAATGAAGAATATTCCAACAATTTTTTATGATTATGATGCAACAATACTAATTTAACTTCACCACATATAAATAATTTGAGATTCAATACTGCAAAAATTAATATTGACCAATTAATATTCTCTATTGTAAAAAAAAATCAGTTGTTTTTTTTTTTTGTGGAAGAAAATTAGACAGTATTTGAGGTCTGCTAATCTTGGAATATGATTCTAGTTGAAGAATGACAACCGTAAGCTTTCGACTTTTGAATGTAACTTTGACTTTTATTTTTTAAATTTTTAATTATTATTATTGTTAGGAGCTGTTGCTATCTTGAAAATCAAATGGCTGCCTGGCTTCATCTGCATCGTTTTTGGAAATTTCTAATTCTATACTTCACTGCTAGTGGTAAGATTCTTTCTGCTTATGAATTTTAAGATGAAAATTCCCAGGAAATAGTCTTTCTATTTTTATGAGATAGTAGTAAGATCTGTGTACATTCAACCGTCTCCAGACCCCACTTATGAGATTTTACTGGGTATGTTGTTGTTGTTGTTACTGCTAATAAATATTATTTTTGTTTCAATTTGCATGTCATATTTTTTAAAATTAATTTTTAACATAATGTCATTATTTATAATTTGATAATTTTTTAATTTTATTATTTTATATGTCATATTTAAAAATATACACATTTTTAGTTCAAAAGTAGATTGACTTTTAATAGTTTTCTTTCCTTTCTCAAATTTCGTAATCAGTCAAATTAAGATACACAAATGGGATAATAAAAATTCTTATTCTCTGCATTTTTTTAATCCCTTTCACAGTGTTTCTATTTTTTTCATTGTTTTTTTTTCTACGATAGTGCCTTAAACCTATAACCTTAAGATTTAGAATAGTGGGTGTCCTATTTTTTGCATGTTTTCATAAATTTTAGTACTAGATTGTCAATGAGTATGGCTCAATTCTTAACGAGTAATCACGATTAATATATATACCCTATACTCCAATTTAAATGATATTATTTGACTTAATATAAAATTTAAAGAAAAATGAAATTTGTGATTCAATAACACATATTAAATAATTATATGACTATGTTTTTAATTTTCTTTAAGAAACGAACTAAAAAAAAAATGAATAACACAAAACGGGACAGGGGGATAGTGAATTTTCACCGTTGATACATGTTCCTTCATGTAAGTGCATCTCAATCCAATATACATCTCCCGTGTTATATTGATCTATGTTAATGTGATATACTACTACCTCTTGAGAAAGATTTAATTAAAGGTATATGTTATTAAATTTACTTTATTAATAATATTTTAAAATTTTAAATTTGATTATTATTATTTTATATAATTATTTAATACTACGAATAAAAAACATGATAAAAATCTTGATTTTATAAATTAAATAAATATAAAATATTTATTTTCAATGTAAAAATTAAATAATATAAAACTGAGAAAGCAGTGTATATATAGAGTGTTATTTTC
>JAOTQR010000079.1:17987217-18004627 GCA_025774065.1 Solanum ossicruentum
ATATCATAACTTTTAATGCATATAGGTAGCAGTTTTGATATTTTTCGGGGGAAAAAGAGAGTCAAAGTTATGAATATATATCATTCGATACATATTCAGTAAAATTTCACAATAGGGGTTTGAGAAGGGCAAAATGCACACAGAGCTTACCACTATCTAATCGAGATAGAGATTTTGTTTGTTGACACCTAATTTCTACTCTACACAATAGGAATAAATTATTGAGCTTTTAATTTTGACAATTTGAAATAATTAGCTTTCAAAATTACAAAAAAAACCTTTTCTCAAATAAATTTCACTTTTATTTTTAAGAGTTATTATTTCAAAATTAATTTAATTATTTCATGTTGATAATATTAAAAGCTCTTTAATTAAATTGTATTAATTCGTTCTGTAGGTAAATTAGTCAATCAAATTCAATTTGATTACATTTAATTGATCAAAATTGTAGTTAATTTAACCAATTTTTAAATCAAATACCATGACCCCTTGACCCATTTTAATTAATTTTGGACCAAATATTAGCCCAAAACAGTCCAAACCCGGTCCAACTCTTTGTTTTCCAGCGTACTTATAACATATACATATATTCTCCTAAAAACGTGACCGTCACGCGCCCCATTTCCCCTTTTCCCTTTCCTTTTTCCTTCTCCTTCTCACGCGTAGACCCAACTCACCCATGTCCTTTCTTCTTCATCAGCAAATGAAGAACAAACCTAGAAAAGCCTCCGTTTCCTCCAACGTTCCCTTCAACCAATTCGTACCTACGTGTCCCCTTCCCCGTACGAATTTGTTGAAGGAATTTCCAGGTGTCCAAATCGCGTTCTCCCTCTCTTGAATCAACGGTCGAGATCCTCAAATTTGTTGAGGATTTGGCAAAATCGAGATTCCCTTATCTTGTTGAGGGATTTCAATTTCGAAATCCCAAAAATCGACCCCCAATTTCTCGAATTTGCCCTCGCATTCTCCCCCCATTTGGAACCCTAGAAATCCTCTATATAATCCCCTTTATTCCTCACTGTTTAGGAGCCATCCTTAATCTCGGAAAAACCCTGGTAAACCTCAATCAATTTTTCGTTCTTCGTTCTTCATTCTTCAAAAAAACATACACAACAATTCTAATTTTGTGGTAATTTCCCAGAAGTTGATTCAACTTCGAAGAACTTTTGAAGACGGAAATTTCAGCTTCAAAAAACAGGACGCATTTTTGGGTGGTTGAGAGCATTTAACATCATGTTTGTTGTTCTTAATCAATTTCTGGAATGCATTTTGATTCAACCTAGACACACATTTACTGGAATTTCTTGCTATATCTTGTTAGGTCTTAAGATAGTTCACTTTTTCATTCACAGGCTGAGATGGCCTGTGAACCCATGTTTTCTTGGTTCAGTTCATCTTGCATCTCTGTTTCAGTCCTGTTACTGTCAAACATGCAAATATCTTGAGCTATTTGTTTATCATGTGAAAATGAGATGCGGACTGGTCTTCTTAAGTTGGTTTCCTTCTCTGTTTGGCCCTAGATGTGCCTATCGGTTTCAAGTTCGTTGTTTTTTTTGAAAAAAAGTAAAACCTGTAACTTTCTTTAGTTCGTTTTTGAGTTCAACTTGTCTATTGGTGTCTAAAGTTTAGCATGTTATACTTTGTACTGATGTTGGTTTGAATCATGTATCATTGGTTTGAATCATGTATCATTATATGAGTCTTTGAATGTTTAGATTCTAAGAATGCATACGTCCTCATCTACGCATTTATTTTCCCTGTTTTGCTCTCTTCTGAAGCTTTTTAATCCATTTGAGGAGCTGTTAACTCATCTACATGCTACTGCCATAACTATATGTTGGTTTTCTATTAAAAAATCAGATTGTTTGAGCTCGTCTACTTGCTTCTTTTCCTGGAGTTTCGTTTCACATTAGATAAATTGGGAAGTCGAGCTTTCTAGGTTGAAAGTGTTCTAATTTAGGCCACTATACACAGGAAAAGTATGGTTTTTGTCATCTGTTTTACCTTTTTTCTCATGAACTAGTTGTTGTTGGAATAATGCTATCATGTTGCTTCAAGTTATAACAAATCATGTTTCATTTTGCTGTAATCTGTATTAAGGCCTACTTTGAATTCTTGCCACTTTCCTAGATAGGCACATCTAGGACCAAAACAGAGAAGCAAACTAACTTACGAGACCAGCCCGTATCTCATTTTCACATCTAGATCAGTAGATAACCATTAGAAGCAAATACAATCCCAAGGAAACTAAAATGAAATGACAAATAAACAGCTCAAGATATTCACATGTTTGACAGTAACAGGACTGAAACAGAAATGCAAGATGAACTCAAGAAAACATGGGTTTACAGGTCATCTCAGTATAACACAAACGACCCCACCCCATATCAGGGACTTAAACTCTTAAAAACAAAGAATGAGAAAGTGAACTATTTAAGACATAACAAGATATAGCAAGAAATCCTAGTAAATGTGTGTCTAGATTGAATCAAAATGCATTTCAGAAATCGATTAAGAACAACAAACATGATGTTAAATGCTCTCAACCACCCAAAAATGCGTTCTGTGTTTGAAGCTCGAAATTTCCGTCTTCAAAAGCTCTTCGAAGTTGAATCAACTTCTGCGAAATTACCCCGAAAATATAATTGTTGTGTATGTTTTTTTGAGGAACGAAAAACTGATTGAGGTTTACTAGGGTTTTTCCGAGATTAAGGACGGCTCCAGAATGGCTCCTAAACAGTTCGGAGAATATATGTATAAAATAAGTATGTATATGTTATAAGTTTGCTGAAAAACAAAGAGTTGGACCGGGTTTGGACTGTTTTGGGCTAATACTTGGTCCAAAATTAATTAAAATGGGTCGAAAAGAAGGATTGAAAATGGGGTCAAGGGGTCATGGTATTTGATTTAAAAATTGGCTAAATTAATTGCAATTTTGATCAATTAAATGTAATCAAATTGAATTTGATTGACTAATTTGACTACAGAACGAATTAATACAATTTATTTAAAGAGCTTTTAATATTTTCAACTTGAAATAATTAAATTAATTTCGAAATAATAACTCTTAAAATAAAAGTGAAATTTATTTGAGAAAATATTTTTTGTACTTTTGAAAGTTAATTATTTCAAATTGTCAAAATTAAAGCTCAATAATTAATTTCTATTGAGGACGATAAAAATTGGATGTCAACATCTTCCGAAAAATCGAGTAATTAATTTATCAAATGACCAAAATATACTGAATTTTCATATTATCTCTTGTGTATAGGAGTGTATATTATATGTATCATGTATGCATAATTTATAATTTATATATTTTATACAAATTTAGTAAATTAGATGGTCAAATGGTTCAAATCCACAATTATTCCAGAAAAATATATGTATGCAAGAAAAAACAAAGATTCATCAAGTATATATAAAATCTTATCCATTTGTGGGTCTTACATCAGAGAATAGGACATGAGTAAAACCAATTTATATTAAATAATTTTTTTATTTATAAAAATAAATATTCAGAAAGTGGAGTTGAATGTAACGTTTGCCAATTTGGCCAAAAATTCCTTTCTTTTTCCAATTGTGGCTTGTCATTTGAAAGTCAACATTTAATTTCTTAAAATTTTAATTTTTTACATAAAAAATACTGGTGAATATGGGCTTTTTTCTTTGAGGTCCACTCTTATGGGCCCATTAATAGCGACCTTCGGCGTGCACCTTCACTTTCATGGGCCTTACCTTTTTCAACTTATTACCCACTTGTAATTTTTTATTTTTATTTTTCATTTTTTTCCTTTTATGGATAAAGTTGATTCATCACATAGCACACAACACAGTAAAAAAAAACATAACAAATATCCAAGTATCCAAGATAATGAGTCTTAACAAATTTAAATTATAAATTAGCAAAGGTATACTAGTTAATTATCTAACATAATTATAGTTTGAATTAATTACGGTCGCGACAAACATCTAGCGGTAATTATAATTTGAGTTTTATATAATTTACATGATTTATACAAATGTTGTGCGCAAATCAAATTCTATAGCGAAATATATAAACACTTTGAATTGTATAACGAATCATACAAACGTTGTGCACGAATTGTATAGCAAAATATACAAACGCTATACAAAAACTGTGAACTGTATAGTGAATTATACAAACGTATAGTTACAAAGTGTAATTACTCAAACTATAACTATAAAGCATTATTAAGATATTTTCAGTGCTATATCCAAAAATTTTCTAGTGCTGCTTTTTGTTCAAAGTCCTCAAAGAAATCTGCAGCTATTATCCATCATATGGCCTCTAGTTAAATTCATTTCTATGTGGTAGCTTGCACATCATACAAGAAAATATTTGCATCAAATTAACTATGATTAAGAGATTTAATAACAAAATATTTTTTTTAAAAAATTATAATGAATTTATTGATTTGACGTAAACATGATGTATAAATAAATTTCTTACCCAAATATATACTGTGGAATGTTGAGAGAAATGTAAATTTTCTTGTGAAGCATATTAATGTTGCAATGTCATGGATCTATTTTTAGGAATCAATTCCCTGTAATGGCTGGCAGGAGCTTTACTTTTCATTAATTCCAAAAATAATGTTAGAATTTATATGTTGGACTCAATTGATGTTTAGTAAATGGAAAAATTATATGGGAATTTATGTGCTACAGCTTACATAAAGAAAAGGAATAAAACCTTTAATATGTGAACTTTGGTCCCTTTCTCATCATATCCTTGCAGCTAACACACACTAGAGATATATAAATTCAAATTTTAAATTATATTCATTCAACCTTTTTAAGTTCTTTAAATTGAATTTATTGTATTTATAGGAATATGAGTTTAAATTTATTGTAGTTCTTTTGTGAAAATTTTAGTGAATTTTTGTTCGTAAATTTATACTCTTCATTAAAAATAGTGAATTCAGATAAAGCCAATTACATATTTTATCTGGTCCCCATCTCTCAAAAACAAACAAATTAGAATAAAAAAGATTTTTTTTTTTTTGAGAAATTTCAAGTTGAGTCCTCTATATAAATATAAAAGGGAAAAATAAAAAGGATTAGAAGAACATCTGCCAGAATTTTTTCTTCTTTCATTATATATACACTTTTTTTTCAAAATTCTCTATTTAGTGACAATAATTTATGGACAACTTGTTGACGATTTCTAACGTTGCATGCTAGATGCACTGATGGAGTCAGGATTATCACTAAGAGATTCAAAATCTGAAAAAATAAATACAAGAACTAATCGAAGGGAGTCAACATCTATTATATACATATAAAAAATTATTTTAATCATATATAAAAATATAAATAGTATAATTTTTCATCAACAGAAATTCGACTGATCCCCGACAAAAGGATAGCTCCGCCGGGCTAGACGTGTTCAAGGTATACACATAGTTGACTGTTTGAGGCATAAACCTTACAAAATAAAGCTCTATAGGTGTTTTGCAAATGACTTGCTCTCACAGACTAGCCTCAATAAATTGGCTTTTCTTGGACTCTGCGCATAGAAAACTATTATTATCATATATGAAATATATCCATATAGATTAAATTCTGGAAGAAATGACCCAACTAAGCATGATATTTATAATGAAGCTATAAAATAATCTTTCAACTTACATTACAATATTTGAGGGACAAGATTTTGAAAAATCACGAATTGTTAAATATCCCACGAAAAGGAATTAATTATTATATACTTTCTCCGTTGAGTGTAAAATGATTTTTTGAAGATTGTATACTTAGATTTAGATTAGTAATTCATTATTTTTGAAATTCTGCTGAGCATGTTCTTAAGATTTGGGTAATATGATATTCTGATAGCAATTTGCAGGAATAATATTATTAACTTGATAATGAAATATGAGAAATTATTAAGTGAGATTGTCATGAATCCTTAATTATACTAATTCCTTGATCAAGTGTATTATTATTTTATAGTTTTAATCCAAATATAGGAGTTGATAGATCTTCAATAGGCTTTGCTGATAGGATCATCACATGACTACTTTGTATTAAATTTTTCTGAGTGATTTCAGGTTGTCATCTATATTTTGTACTAAAAAGTTATTAATTCATCCAATTTCTCTACTTTCTTAGGTACCATGCACTAGTATGCAGCTCCTGCAAAAATAACTGTTCCAATAATAATAACATATTCAATAAAATTTCACAAGTTAAAACTGAGGCAAAAATAACCGTTATAATAAATCAAATATGTATTTATATATATAAATGCATAAAACATAACGTGTTTTCAAGGTTTGAAAATTGAAAAAGGGCATTTTGGGCACTATAAATAACATGGGTTCATTAAGTAGGAAGAGGAATGGTGGTATTCCGAAAGGTAAGATGTAGGCAGCCTAGTAATCTTGAGTAAGAATCAGTAACTGATTTAAAATTTGAATCTATAGATCGGATTTAGAATATATTTTTATGGTTTCAATTTTTAAAGGTTTTAGATTGGGCTTTTTAAAACTATGAGTTCAAATAGGCCTATTACTTATTGCAATTTTAGTAAAATTTTATATTTCACACTGAAAGTAATGAGTTCAGATGAACCAGTTGCAACATATTCCATCTGTCCTTACTCCTTACTTGTGATCTGTAAGCCACTCGAAGATAATTTTATTGTTATTCGAAAGCTCCCTTTCAGACTTCATATGACAGTCTACAATGATGCATGTAGTGATTGATTTCATGCATAATTCGTGAAGCTCATATAAACATCTATAAATCATCCAAAAATAAATTTTATCGTTAGATTCAAAACTCACGTCCACTAAAATTCTTGATTTGGCAAAAGGGTATTAGAGAATAATATAAGATGGAAATAAATCTCTTGCATTCCTAAAATCTTGATTTAACCCCATTGGAGAGTATATTCTCTTTATTTCAGAGCCCCAGTAAATAAACAAAGGCATGTGGGCATTACATGATGATTATTTGCAGTAGGTTCACATGGTTTCATGCTGTGTTAATTAATTAAACATATATAAGAAAACATCTTTTCATGTGTATTTTTAAAGCTTTGTCTCATAGAGCCCTATATATATAATATATTGGGATGCAATTAAGTCTTAGCACATGCTTGTGTTAGCTTCCTAGTCACACCAAATACTTGTTTATTATCTTGTAAATTAAATTCATCTTTCTTATTCCAAACTTAAACAATCACACCAATATATATTCCTTTTAGAATCCACATATATATATATAGCTTCCTACCATAGGATTCTCATTTCTTTTCCCTTAAGAAAATTGAATTAAAAAAGAATGAAAGTTTATTTTGTGTTTTTTTTAACATTATGTAATTTTCCATATGAAATCTAATGTAGTAATGGAGAATATGCATGCAATGTTTCAAGCTACCCTTTAGTTAAGAAGTCTAATTAACAAGGTGAAGGTTTATAACTTTTGTCAAACTCGAAATGTTTCTGTCATTTAAAAGCCCACAGTTTTGAATAGTCGGAAATTTGTATACATTTTTAGAAAAACAAGTTCAAATTACATGCATTTACAAGAAAAGAGGGTATGTATAGATAAATAAATATTATCAGTTGTACTGAAAATGTGCATAATTACTATGTAGATCTAAAATTGGACATTTGGAGCATGAATAATATAGGATGAGGCCTATCATGTAAACCCATGATTAGGATGGGGTTCGCCGGCTCCTCGATACCATAATAAAGAATAGACATGATATATATATAACTTTACCCTCAAAACTAGCGTATGAGGTAATTAAGATTTTTGCCTTAAATCGCGTAAAGAAATCAAATAATACCAATGCCAAGATGTGGTAACTCAACAACAAGTAAATATTATTCTCCTCTATCTCTATATCAACATCATTTATTTGAGATATATTGCTATAAATCTAAACATATAACATAACATAATTATGTGAAGACAGTTTCAAATAAAACTTTAGAATCACAATAACATATTATTTCGTAAACAACCTCTCTATTTCTACGAGGTAGTGATAAGGATTGCATATGTACATTTTATCCTCACCAGACTAGAGTGAATTCCACTGGGTATGTTGTTTGTTGTTGTTCCTATTATAGAGAGTCCTGCCAATATAAACATCTTATGAAATATGAATTTACTGCCTAATTAATTAAGAGTAGGACCAGAATAACAAAATTGTGGAAACCCTAAATGAAGGGTAAGTAATTGTTTCCACAAGTACTACCCTTAATACAACCCTATTTAGTTGACAGCCCAACTTCAATCATTCTTATTCATTGAAAACCAAAAAAAATAAAATTGATTCTGACTGTTAATTGTGTGGTTATGGCCACTTGAAATGTCATAAATTCTCCATATGGTGGGCTCCTTAAAGCATGTGGATTGCAAATTACTCTACCCCTCTCAATATCTTTCCTTTATTTTTAGAGTTAATTATACATATTACAAATTTTTAGTATATATTGGTGAAATTAATTAATTTTTGTAATTAAAGGAGGGGTGGAAAGGAAAAAGAAAAGAATCAAGTTGCTTAGCTAATGCCAGATAAACTGAAAGGGGTTAATCCACATGGAAGACACATGGTTTATGTCTATATTTCACATGCCAACCATGTTCAATTAAACTCCTCCCTTTAATTTTGTGTAACAGTGGTGTAACTTTTTCATAGAGGTCCACCAATGTTTTTTTTAGATCAAAGACAGCTCATTTTTTTGGTCCATGTCTCTCAATCCTTATTAAAACTTAACTAGTCCTTCCTACTCACATTAAATGTTTCACCTTTTCAACAAATTTACTGCATCCCTTCATCCATTTAATTTGACATAATTCTTAAAAAAATAAAAAGTAAAAGAATAATTTTATTATGTCAAACTACAATAATTTAAAAAAGATATTTAATCGCAATATATTTTTCTTTATTATGGCGATATTTATTGTCATAACAATATTTAGCGGCATTTGTGTTAATACAATTATATCTTGAGTCTCTAAATCTTTAGCGGCATTTACATAGAGCATTACTTATAAATATTCAAATTTATTATTGTTGCATAATTACCAATAAATCTTTTATTTGGTTGTAGTTATAACAATCCATCTTTAGATAAAAGTCTCACTTAACAATACAATAGAGAGATATTGGTGATATAAGTAAATAGGTTTTACTTAGTAAGATCGCGATTTAAAGTTGTGCGGAACTAGGGTCAAAACGGACAATAACACTAGTGGGATGAGTCATTACAGATGGTATCAAAGTCACTCATATGTCAGCCTAGTCAATGTGAGCTAGAATTTAGGCAAATCCCAATGAGACGAAGTAAATCTTAATGTTAAGTCTAGGCGAATCCCTTATGGTGGAGCAAACCTTAGCAAAGATGCTGAGTCCATAGAGGTGGTGTATCTAACAACTCTTCTTTAGTTAGAAGTCCCACATCAACAAAACACAGGAAAGATGTTGGGTATATAAGTAAACAAGTCTTACCTACTAGTGACACGTTTTAAAGTCATGCAGACCTATATCCAAAGCGAACAATACCATTTATGTGTTGAATCGTTATCGTTATAGTAGTATTAGTACCCATTGAATTTAACAAATTCAATGTTTTGAAAAAAAACTTGAAGAGAAATGACAATAATTGATTATAAGGATAAATAAAAAATCAAGTGATGTTATATATTGATTTTCTAAACCAAACAAGTAAAACTAGACATAAAGAGTATTAAGCATTATATTCCTTCGCTATAATTTTATTTGAGTTTATATTAAAAAATAAATTATTAATTTTTCTTGTCCATTTTTACCAATCAAGAGAAATTTATCATTTTCTTTCAATACTATTCTTATCATTAAATAACTATATAAATTATTAACAATCAAATTAAATTTTAAAAGTATAATTAATAGGTTTAATTTAATAAAATTAATTCATGGCTAGTTGTTTCTCTTAACCATTTTGCCAATCCTACTAGTGAGTATTGATTTCGTTGATAAAATAATTTAATTGAAATCCAAAAGTTTAGTTTTTTTTCTCTGTCGTATCTCATACCTATACAAAAAATAAATTTTGAATCTAATCAACTTAAAAGTTTATTTAAGGAATGAAAAATGTTTTGTATAAAAAATTAATTGGCATGTCTTTCACAGCGGTGCCCTCAGACATCCAAATTTGGACTTTTGAAGCACAAATAAAGATATCATAATATCTAATATCGAATAAATCAATAACTGAAGTGAGCCTTACTCTAATAAAAATTTGATAGCATACCTTATTTGTTTACCTCCATTTTAATCTATAGCCAATTTTTAAAAAATATTTAATTGATACCCACTATTAGGTAACTTTAACAAAATGCTTCTTCACCGCTTCTTCTTCCTAGTTGTAGTACAAGTGTTTTTCAATTTGTATCAATTAAAACATAATGCTTTGAAGTACTTTAATCGAGAATAGTTTCTCTATCTCTATAAGATAGTGATGAAATCTGCTTACATTCTTTTCTCACCAAATCTCACTTGTAAAATTCTCACTAAGTATGTTACTTGTTGTTGAACTATTTTAAATATAAAAAAGCAAATTTAAATTAAATAGGTTAGAAAAATAATCAAATTAAATCACCATCATTGTAAGTGGGTTTGTTAAATTTGTTTGTTCTGTTAATAAATTAATTATTGAAGTTTATTCTGTACAATATATAAAACTTATGTTTTAAAATCGATTTTAAATTGTATGTTGGATTGTTAAAAATTTTGATGTATATATAATTTACTTCAATCAAAATAATTTTAGACAATTTTTTAAGTTATATGAATGAAGTCTAGGCATACATCACAAAAATTAAGAGAGTGCTACATGATATTGTTAGATTCGTTGTTGTTTTGACAAATCGACAATTAAAACGTATTTTTTTGATATAAGTAACTTATATTTTAAGCATATTTAAAGTAAATTTGAATGTTGACCAATATATTGGGTAGTAGAAGCACAATAACCCCAAAACAAAATCTTGGCGAAAAAATTAATAATTCAGGTGCACATGAGTAAAATTTTACCCCATTTTATGTGCATTGTAGTTATATATGACTGAAGTATAGACATACATGAAAAATTAGGATATGCATGAATGGAATTTTACTTAAATGCAATTTAGTCAAAAAGTTTGATTCAGCCTTGATAAGTCGGGTAAAATTTCAAAAAAAATAATAAAAATCCAAAGTATAATCTTGAAAAGTCCACAACTTTAGTCAAAATGTGTAAAGTTAGTCTCGATAAGTCATAGTAAATTCAGGCGAAAATATCACACAAATTCTCAAAGCGAGAAAATTTGCAAAACAAAATTCAATTTCGAGTATAAATTAAATGGCAACTCAAATATGGATACTTATATACTTCACATTTTATAGCATGATTAAAAAGTGGATATTAAATCTAACTCGTCCCCTACAACTAATTAAAAAGGTAAGAATTTTTCATGATTCAGTAAAGACTTATATATATGCACCTAGTGTACATTTTGCCCTCCCCAGATTCTATTTATAAGATTTCACTGAGTATATTATTATTATTTGTTTATCTTAAAATAGATTATTTTATCATGATTCAGTAAAAACTTAAAATTCAAATATGTATTTATCTGTTGTACTTTAGCAATCAGACTATAAGTTAAAATACATGCCATGCATTTCATTGGAATGATGAAAAGTTTGATTGCAAATAAATTGAAATAATTCATTGCTTTACTTATTATTCAAAGAAGGAGAATTATTCTGAAAGAAGAAAATAAATGGAAAATCTATATAACTTGACCACAACCACATAACATTTTTGATAATCTATAAAACTTTTATAGCCCATTAATTGGTGAGTATTAAAGGGACTTATCTCAAATTGCAATGAAAAGGTAGCCTTTTACTAGAAATGCTTAGAGCATCTCAAGAATTTTGCAATAAAAAGACAAAATCATGTATGTTTTGAAAAAGTGCCTCTAGTCTTATGTCTATGGGAGGAGCCACATTCCCCTTGCACCTTGGGCCATCCATTTGTGTATTTTTTTACTATCTTTTTTTTATTGGTATGCAATATTTGAAATTTATTGGTCCTACTAATTCAAGTGTTAGAGCGCATGTAAATTCACTAAAAAAAAGTAAAATGCTTTGCAAAATATCTTCATTTCAAAGTTTGAAATTGAAATTTACAAGAGAGAGACAAATTTCAATCACCCTATTGCATGTTTTTGTGGTGTAATTGGCGAAGAAATGACTCCCTTCGTTTCAATTTATCTTTTAGCTAGTAAATTAAAAAAGAGAATCTTTTTTGGTAACTTTTAAGTTTAACTTTTCACATAATATGTTTAAGATCACATGATTAAATAGAATCGTACTGCTTCTGTTTTATACTTGTCATTGTTTCACTTTTCGAAGTCAACTTGACTAAACTTCAAAACTAAATTTAAATATTTAAATTTAATATTTAAATCTAAAATTTAGATGGTTGAAAACTATAGCAAAATACTATAAGTTGCAATCTTTCTCATATTAATATGATGAAAAAATACATCTTATATTGGTCAAAGTTTATGTAGTTTGACCTCGATAAGTGAAATAGTAACAAGTAAAAGTAAACGGAGAGAATAATATATTTGATATATCTTTCATATAAAACTATAATTAAATTTCGTATCAAATCAAAAAGTAAATTACAAGGAAGGGAGTATCTGTTAAATTACAAAGGTGACCCTACCATACATACAGGGGTGATGTATGTAGTTTGTGCAAAATAGTTCTTGTCATGTTCAAAAAGAAAATGTCCATGTGAGTCCACATAACTATATATCTTTTGTGTAACATAATTAATTAATAATGGATTTTACCTTTAGTTTCCTTGCTTTTTCATCTTTAATTATAAACAAAAAAGAAGTTCATAAAATATACCGTCGCATGTAAGGTGCATGTCGCATGGAATAATTAAGGTTTGTTTGCTTCAATTCTTTTCACTTAACCATAAGAAAAGATTTAATAAACAAAATTTTACTTAATTTTAAATAATATATTATAGAGTTAAATTATTTTAAAGGATTGAAAAATCGAACAATATTTCATGTTAGGGTTTCATGATTTTATAATAGTAAATAGTGTAGATAAGCAATTATCTCTTGTGTCACTCTAATTTTGCTTTGTCATGAAACCATAAACTCATATTTACTGGCAAAGGAAATTAGGAGAATATTTTATCCCAAGAAAATTACCAGTGATTTTTTTTGGGTGAGAAACAAGTTTATTAGCTTTAGCTTAATACATTTTTAAGTAATTACAATTATGTTATATAGAACCCATTCAGATCAGTTGATTGCAAATAGCTAATAAGTTCTAAGTGTTGAAAATCGTGGATAGAAATTTGAAATCATTAAAAAAGGGTTGAAATATTGGTGTATATATGTATATGTGTATATATCGATAAATAAAAAGTAAGAATACGTATTAGACAGAAATTTGAAATCATTAAAAAAGGGTTGATATATCGGTGTGTATACGTATATATGTATATATCGATAAATACAAAGTGAAAAGGATGTAATTAAGGAGTATTATTTTGAGAAAAATATTTAAAACCTAAAGAAATTATCAAAAATAAAATAGTAAAATACGTTATCAAGTCAAAAATTTATAAATTGATAAGACATAAGGCAGGTATAACTAGTGTATAAAACTTACTAATTGATTTCAACTTATAAGCACTTAGATATTATTTTATCAGCTAAAGTAAATAGTGGTAAGTCAATTTGACAAGCTTATGAGCTTATTAATTTAAATTAAGGAATGAACTATACAATGCAAGAATAAATTTTAAAATCCTAAATATTAGAATTTCCGTCTTATCATAATTAAAAAATAGAGAGATTTAATGAACAAAATTAGTTGAAAAGGTCTTAAATATTTTTTAGAAATGATTAATTATAATTTTATTAATATGGAATATATCTTTAATTACCTATCAGTGTTTTGTGTTGGAGATGGGATTTTTATGATACTACTATATATAAAGTTCAATCTTTACTAAAGGGTTTTTCCTTTCATATCCTATAATCATGTCTCCTTCCCTATATAAAAGAACACCAAAATGAAAAATAAAGTTACTACCTTATCTTTAACAAAATGTACAATGCTATTATTAGAGTGGGTTAAAGTCTCATAAAAATGGATCAGTAATATGTTTATATGGATGCAATTCTTTTTTTATGAATTAATTTTTGAAATTGAATTAAATTCAAATATCAAATTTTCAGATGATATCAAAATCAAATTCATCTCTATTTGAACTCTCAATCCACAAGCTTGAGCATGAAGGGAATATTTAAGTGAGTTAAAGTCTCACATTAATTGAAGAATAAATGACAATCAACTTTTATGAATTTGAGTAATATTCCTCTCATAAGTTAATTTTTGAAAATAAATTGAATTTGAGATGTCACATCTTTATTGTGCGGCTCTTTAACTTCTTAGAAAAAATAACTTTTTCAAAATTTTTACGTGTAAAAAATTGGTGACATAAATTAAAGTTAAAAAGAAAATTTGCAACTGTACAAATGATGTGAAATCATAATCACTTGGTAAAGAAAGATAAAAAGGAAAACGTAGATGTTGACATATCATATTCATCCAACTCATACCATCAACTTCTTGAATAGTATATAGTTTAATTTATAGCAGTAGCATTTTATTAATTTACAATGATTAACAGTCTCTCACGTATTCTTACTAGCTCATGGACACATCACCTACTTCATTCTCTACCTTTTTTATGCCAGGCAGACAGGAACGGAGCTATACTCATTCAAATGTAATCAGATAAATATTCTTTGTTGATCAAATTTTTTTTTGAATATATTAGTTAAATATAAATATTTTGATATATATTATCTTTGATATAAAAAGCACTCAACCATATTCTAAAAATATAATACTCTTTATGAAAATGCTGATTCCGTAATTGCAACTAGAGCCATTTTTCACAGAGTCATCTAAAGATCTCTAAATCATATTAAGCTAATTAATCTAATTAGGGATAATTAGTCACCTAAAGAATCTAATCTTTACTTGCAAATACATCAACTGTAAGTAGTGCTTGGCATCAATCACCTTTTTTAATAAATAAATAATATTATTCAGCTACCTTAGGTTACAGCTTGTATTTACTAGAAATTAAATACAAGAAATTATCATGTAATCTGAGCTGCAACTTCCTTTTATGCCCTTCCACTAACAGCAGACAAAAACCATACTTCTCCCATTTCTTTTTATTTTTCTTATATGTATATAAAATTTCCTACTTATTTATTTTCTAATTAACTAATCAAAAGAAATATATTATTTTCTTCTAACATTATCCTTATATATTATTAGTAACATAACTATATAAAATAATAATAATTAACATTTGATTTCTAAAATGTAATTAAAAATGTAATTAGTAAAATAAATTACTAATATTAATTTTTACCAAGTGAATATTGAACTAGTAAAAAAGAACCCACAAATTAGTAGTAAAATTCCTGTTTTTTTTTCGGGGTGGGGGTTGGGGGTTTAAAGGCGCCGATGGCTAATGAAACAATTAAAAAGGAAAAAAAAGAAAAGAAAATTCATTAGTTAAAAGAGGACAATAGAGAGGAAACTTAAAGAATAGGGCCCGTTGGCTAATTATTAGTAATATCTTTTCTTGGTATTGATTTTCACATCATGTTACTTTTGGGCGTCCGGGGATATCGATTAGTTCAGTTCAATTTTATATATTATTAATTTGATTTATTAATTTTTTATTTTTAAATATATTAAATAAATAATAAATCCATAAGATTATTTTTTAAATTGATTTTTGGTTTCTCCAATGAGTAAATGCTTATAATATATATATATATATATATATATATAATTTCTTTAATAATTTGAGGTGATACAATGAGACTATGAGGTAAAATAAAACAAGTAAATTAATTATAAATGACAGATTGTTTTCTAAAACTGAATGAGACAGATAAAAAAATTGTATGATGAATATATCTATTTATCTAATTTTACAACACCCCCCTAATTTAATAAAATAGGTTTCGTGAGTACATAATGCCCACCTCCAAATGAATACTATAATATAACAACTAAATCAACAGGATGTGAACAAAATATTTTTTGAGCACCTAAGATTAATATATGCAATATTCAACCTTATAATCTAATTTACTTCCTTAACAAAAAGCTTATACATTAGAAATCAAGCAAATATATGACTTATGAATATCGACATAACGTCAAGCGATGTTAAATTATTAATTTTTAATAAAAGATAAAATAGTAAATTACTATACTATTAATGAATTATTAATTTACTCAATAACTCAATCCTAAAAATCAAAACCAAATGGATAATGTGATAATCTTTTAAAGGAATTTTAACAATAACTTTAAAAATATGAAATGAGGATAAAGTAAATTATAGTGTATATGAGGGTACAGTTGGGTGTCCGTAAATGTAGCATGTTGAGTGGGTAAGCCAGCGAAGCAAAGACATAAAACAAAGTATACAACATAACATAATGTTCTTTTCTTGCTATAACAAAGTAAACTCACCTAAGCAACCAATTACATTATTATTATTATTATTATTATTATTATTATTATTATTATTATTATTATTATTATTATTATTATTATTATTATTATTTATATAAAATATACATGACATATTCTCTATGTTGACATTTATACGTACAAACGTATTCTTAAAGAGAGCAGAAAAAGTGACTATCAATTAAGGACCATTTTCCTCTCTCTCTTTATCTATTTAAAATATCCACTTTTAATATATTGGACCGTTCAACAAAAAATAATTATATTACATATTTTGACATATTATATACACTCATTATAAAAAAATAAAAAAATATATTATAATTAGTTACTAAACGTTATAATAGAATAAATAAATCAATTAAAACTTAGTAAAAATTAGATGAATAACTCAAGTAACTTTTGAATGGATCAATAACTTGCTCATTTATTAATTCAGCTCATATTGGTCCACCCAAATTTAATCTAACAAGTTCATTCATCACATATAATCTATGTTGATTGACATTCTTATTAAGAAAGTGGAATAATTATTTTCATTAGGGATCTATCTTATAAATTAACCTTATTAATTATATTTTTAAAATTTAAGTTTAATTATTTGTATTTTACGAAGTTATTTAATGATAAGAATAGTTTTAGAAGAAAATAATAAATATCTCTTCATTTGATAAAATAAACTAGGAAAATGTTTTTAAAAAGTATATATATATATATATATTTAGTAATAGGAACGAGTTAAAAATAACAGATATAGAATAGAATAGACACAGAAGAATCTTA
>JAOTQR010000079.1:18010698-18027626 GCA_025774065.1 Solanum ossicruentum
AAGAGTCATATTTTTTCGTTTGTCCCACCCCCCAACACCCCACCCCCCCAAAAGGAAAAAAAAAAACTTATGCTCAACGTGATAAGATTATCCGTACTATTTGAGAAGATTATATATATAAAAAATTTAGTATTTTAATAAAATTATATGCATTTGCAAGTTTGTAATAAAAATATAATTGCTGGTGTGTTTCTGTGTAAAGAATAAGATATGTGATTTATTAATGTAAGAGAGTGTTTCAATTAATTTTGGAACAATTCATTTGATAAAAGTATTTGAAGTTTCAAAAGAAATAAATATTTTAAAACTTATTTTTCATTTAGTTTTACATTTTACGTTCTTGAAGATGGATGTTAATTTATTTGTAATATTCATGAACATATTAATAATATTTTTATTAAAGAAACTCTTTTACGTTAAAGAAACTTTCGTCCTATAAATTGTGTTCTTTTTTCTTTGAAAATACATCACTTCAACAAGCAACAAAACACTTTCCATTGAAAACATTTGAGAGACATTAATCAAAAGGTGAAATCACAGATTCAAGAATAAAGGAGCAACATTCTTGAATGCTACTTGTTTTGTGGCTTAATTGAATCCGGAAGATAGAATTGTCTTTTGTTCTTCCGTTTGCTCGTGTGAGAGACTCCAACTATCTTCAAGAAACGTATTAACGTGCCCTAAGCCAAGCAAGTTCTTATTCATAATTTTTTATATTATCATCATTCTTGTTCTAACAATTAATGTAACGCTTTAAGATATTTTGATATTTTATTTATAAACACCATGATTCATTCATTTGATAAAATTATATAAGAATTTAGAAAATTTGTTAGTTTTTACAAATTGTGGAGTTTTCATATTAATGAAAGATCAATAAAATAAAATTTAAGAAATTCAAATTGCACATATAAATAAAATTTCGATTTCAAATCATTTCTCATCTTCTCTCCGACCTTATAAGTTTTACAAAATTTTGGATTGGACATATTTATTAAAGAATAAAGTAATAAACTTTGTAAGATTAACAAACAGTATCAACAACTCATCGAGCAAAAATTATAAAAAGTTTAAATGAGAAAAATAAAAAAGTAAAAAAAACGACAATACAGAAAATCGAATGTATAACTTGTAGCCATTTTAAACTTGAAAATAAATTTGGGCAATTATATCTCTAGCTGAAAAAAAATGCCAGTACAATTTCACGTGTCATGTTGCATTTCAAAAATTTCCAAAAGTTTTATGTGTTGTTTAAATTAAAAATAAACTCATTTAACTAAATACTAACAAGCTATTTAAAAATTTTATCATTGGAACTAATTTTTTTTAAACGATAAAATGTCAAACGTGACAAGCACTTATAGGAAATATATATTAGACAAATTATTATTCAATTATAAAATAGATTTTTTTTCATACACTTTTATAACTACTTGAAAGTGAAAAAGAAATATATCATATGACAATTTTTCAAAATAATATAGGATTAACATTTATCTGGAATAATTATGTCAAATAACTTAAATCCCAGATTCCCATGATAAGATTGTTATGATTTTTGCTTAATAGAATGATAGTAACTCGTAAGTCATTAAAATGTTTGATTTTACTAGTAAATAAAGACCATTAGACATTGCTTTTATAATTTTAGGAGCATTGAGCCCCATATAACTATATGCATAAACATTCTCGACAAGTCACAGTAGAAAAATTGAAAATGAGTGTAATTATCTTTCTTTTTAGCAATGTTTGTTATTTCATTTCAACCTCCAAATAAGATTTTTTCTTCTCTCTTCTCCCAACCCCCGCTCCACTTTTTTTAAGTTCATATTTTTAAATTTTTTTTTTGGATTTATCAATACGATCTTTATATTTTCTAATATCATCTAATAGCTTTATTATATTTGCGTGAATGGTAAAAAAAAATTATTTTTGAAATTTTTATTAATTAATTAATAATTATTTATTTCAAAGATATATATTATTTTTATGATATTATGTATTATTAATTTATAGTTATTAAACATATTTTTTGTATGAAAAAAATTATATATTCTAAATGCCTCATAATATATGAATTATTGATATTTTAAATTTTATAGTAAAGCTTATTTGTATGTGACTTTGATCCTTCCTTTTTTAATTTAACTATGTAATTATATTTACCAGCCAATCAGAAAATGAATATTATATTATATTATTTCAACTAAATAAATTACTATGTTATGCCATTTTACTCAGCTGCGTAATTATCATCTTAGTAATTACATTACAAATAATTTTTTTAAAAGAAAAAAAATTGTAAGAAACTAGAATGTGGGAAATGGTAAGAACTTGGTCGTTGAAATTTTAGACCATTAATTACGGTAGGTTGCGACCTAACGGAATTGGTCACTATTTACTACAATTCAATAAATGGCTTTGCCTAATAATATGACCTACATCTAACTTTTTTTTAATTCAACAAAATGGATCCCACCCTTAAAATAAATAAATAAAATACAATTCCAATGTTCCACTTGTAGCAATTTTTTTGAACATTACATTTAACCAATTTTGTCAAACTTCAAATTATAAATAAATAAAAATAAATTCGAGCTAGGGTCCCCTAAACCAACGTGTCTACACTAGCACCATAGTCTCACCCAATTAATTTAATTAAAAGTAATTAAAATAATTGCAGCAAGATAAAGTGAACTAAGCACACGTTATCTTACCATTGACAATAGCTTTTTCTTCATCTCGATTCAATTTGTTTCTCTTATTTTTTTAAAATTTATTTTAATAGTAATATATATTTTTTATTTGTTTTATAATTTTATTTTTTTCAAATAATATATTTAAGATTATAGAATTAAAAGATATTTTAGCATATTCTATATATCTTAAGTTTCACAATGTGAAATTTAATTTTTTTTTTAAGTTTCACATCAAGTCAAACTAGACAAATAGATTAACATGAAGAGGTTACTCCCTCTATCATATTTTAATTGGATTTGTGAAGTAATACGCACATATAAAGAAAAATATTTAAATATAAAATTTACACCATACTTTTCACTGTTGCGCGTTGTAAAATCATAAATATGTAGTATAATTTATCTTCTAAAAAATATAAAAATTTCATAAATGAAAAGACAAATATGAAATGTTTAAAGTATGCAACTTGAACTTTAAACAATCCAAATATTTTAAATATTAAAAAAAATCTTAAAAATTACGACGAAAGGGTTCATAATCTTGAAGGGTATTTTGGGAAAATGAAGAGGACCCGGATTAGATAATCCCGGGATTACATCACACTAATCCCAGATCAATCATCAGGTGAAAGCAAATATAAAATTATAGTCCAGATTAGCATCAATTATATAATAAGGTCTCTGAAATTCGAGTTAGGGTTACTTTCGTCATTTCATCCGTAACGCTCTCCAAAACCCCACTCAACGTATTTAAATATTTTTTAACTTTCACCCCTCCCCCGTTTCAGAGAAATTTTTTTGGTAGGAGTTAGAAGTACGGCAATCAAACTTTTTTATTTTTTTACTTTCAGTTCAAACATTAATATTTTTAGAAAAATTTATTTGACTCAATAGCTCCTAACAGTATTATACTCGTAGGACGGAGATTTTGAGTTTTGCTCCATTTTTAGTATGAAGCTATTTATGCTCGATGTATTTTTTCTATTTCAAAATAAATGAATTATTTGATTATATTACACATATTAAGAAAAAAAAATAAAGATAAAATTTAATCTTATTTTTTCATGTTTATTTCTTTAAAACTTCAAACAATCATTTAATGCATTATTTATTTTTAATATAAAATTCTACCTTAAAAATTTAATTAATAAAGTGGAAAATTGAATTTTTTTTCAACATATCCCTAATTGAACAATTCAATAATTTTGAAAACTTAAAAATCCCCCGACAATTCACATATTTTGAAATAGAGAGAGTAATATTTTTTTAATAAAATTTAAATTTAACCGATATCAACAAAAGTATCAAAAATTATGTGAAAGTAAGATTTTTATATTACAATTTCTGCTCTTCTTTTTTACTAAGTATTTTAGTTTATACACATGTAAAAAAAAAATACATGAGCAAATTATCTTTATATATTATATTTATCTTATTAAGATTACAAATCATGTATTATCTTAAGGAAAATTTAATTAAATATTCTCTAAATAATTTGACAAAGTAAAATTAAATATATTTATAATTTAATTATAGAAAAAATATTAGTGTAAGAAAGAGAGTGATATGGAAAACGCTGAAAAAGCAAAGGGTGACCTACATGGGCCGGCTTTTAACTATATTTAGCTGGACAGACAAAAAACAACTTATTATCTTCATCGTCGCTATCTGCAGCTGTATCCTCTACTTCTTTTACTCTTATTTTTTTTTATAAATACAAAAATACAACCTTTTTTATTTTTATTTTTATTTATACACTATATATACAGAGTGTAAACCATTTTTTATATTGTTACCATAAGTGATCGTGATCCTTCTGGTTTTTTTGAAAGAGAAAAAAAAACCTCATTTCTTGCCAATAATTCTAGAAGAGAAATCTGAAGATTCCACAGCTAAAAGAAGCAAAAGGTGTTATTATTTATTATTATTATTTTATATATTTTCTGGGTCTACTCCTTTTTTTTTTTTTGATTTGTTTAAATTGTTATGTATTTTAAGAGGTGTGAGATTGACAGGCAGATCCCACCGAAATAAATTAATAAATTCACCACACCCCCATCTTCATAAAAACCCCTCAGAATTCACCCTCTTTTTTTTGCTTCTTCTGTGGTATAATTCATCAGCTGTAACAGAAGGAGGAGGTTATTTTTGCAATTGAAGAGATGCTGGGTGTTTCCGGCATAATAAGTGAAAGTGGTGGTGGTGGTGGAGAAAATCCAGAAAGCGGCGGAGGAGGTGGAGGAGCAGGAAGTGGAGGGAGTAGTGAGATTGGACTTGGAGGCGGCGGTGGCGGTGGTAGTAGTAGTGGTGGATTCATGGCGGAAGAGGGTGAGAGGAATTCAGGAGGAAACAGATGGCCGAGACAAGAAACAATTGCTTTGCTGAAAATAAGGTCTGAGATGGATGTGGTGTTTAGAGACTCAAGTCTTAAAGGACCCTTATGGGAAGAAGTTTCCAGGTAAATTCAAAAATGGAAATCGAAGCAAATTGGAATTGGAAAGTATTTTTATTTTCTTTTGATTGCTACTTCTTCACCTGACCTTCTCAATCATCATTAGCTGCACAAGTTTCATCATGCATAATAAAATTGATAGAAACGGAATCTTTTTTCTTTTATTTCTAATTGAATGATTTTAATTTTGTTTTGGAAAATGAAAAGATAGATCTACGGATCAGATTTTCCAGTGATTTATTGCTTTTTAGATTAAAAGAGTCATTGTTAAGTTCATTTGACTATAATACAAGCAAAGAAAAATTACAATGGTTGGAGAATTGAGATTCCCTCCTTCCGGGTTTTGGGCCAAATTCAGTTTTGCTTTTTTGGCGTTTTTTCTTTCTCTGCCAATTCCAGCAACAAATTTTGGAAACTAATTTACTCATCTTTTTGGAGAGTTCCAATTCTGTGAACTACCTTTTTCTTGAATTCAGCAAATAAATCGAATCTAATAATTAAGTAAAAACAAGATTTATGATTATTATTCTCTCTTCCATAGGAGAGAAATGTGGTTTTGTTAAGTGTTTCAATGTCAAATTCTTTCCACCTTCTCTTGTCTCTTTAATTAATCAAACTCTCAATTACCTTAATCTTGATTAGTGATATCTTAATCTTCATGTTTATTTTATGTGGTGAACAGTACTATTAGCCGTAGTACTATACATAAAGTTTTGTTTTACTGATTAATTCAATTACCAACGGATTAAATAATTGTAATTTGGTTTTTTGTTATTATTGTACTTGTGTGTTTCCCATTTTTCTAATACTTGGCCAACTGTTATTATCATGACCAGGAAAATGGCAGACCTTGGGTATCACAGAAGTGCCAAGAAATGCAAAGAGAAATTTGAAAATGTTTACAAGTATCACAAGAGAACCAAAGATGGCCGAGCATCTAAGGCAGATGGCAAAAATTATCGATTTTTCGAACAATTGGAAGCGCTCGAAAACATCACTTCTCATCATTCTCTAATGCCACCGTATAATTCGCGTCCTCCACCACCTCCATTGGAAGCAACTCCGATAAATATAGCTATGCCAATGGCAACATCAAATGTACAAGTCCCGGCTTCACAAGGTACTACTTCTCATCTTCATGTTACTGTTTCATCAGCTCCACCAGCAGCACCACCACCAAATAACCTTTTTGCTCCTTCTCATCAAAATGTTCCGCTAAGCTCCTCCGTGGCACTACCGCCATCACAATCATCACCACAGCCAGCTGTCAATCCGATTAATAATAATCCTCCTCAACAAGTGAACACGACGAATTTGCCCTCTCATCAGAATATTTCAGCAATGTCGTATTCGACTTCTTCATCCACTTCGTCGGATGAAGATATACAAAGAAGGCATAAGAAGAAGAGGAAATGGAAGGATTATTTTGACAAGTTTATCAAGGATGTGATTAGTAAGCAGGAGGAATCGCACAGGAGGTTCTTGGAGAAGCTGGAGAAGCGGGAACACGATCGGATGGTTAGAGAAGAAGCATGGAAAGTACAAGAAATGGCAAGGCTGAATAGGGAGCATGATCTTTTAGTCCAAGAAAGAGCAATGGCGGCAGCTAAGGATGCAGCTGTTATTTCTTTTTTACAAAAGATAACAGAACAGCAAAACATCCAAATTCCAAGTAGTATCAATATTGCTCCTCCATCAATACAAGTCCAAACACAATTGCCAGAAAACCCACCACCCGCGCCCACACATTCTCCTCAACCGCCCCAACAGACACAACCAACTATTACAGTATCGCCAACACCACCACCAGCATCAGCACCGGTCCCAGTATCGTTGCCAATGACGATACCAGCTTCAGTACCAGCATTAATACAGTCATTGTCGCTGCCAGTGACATCATCAGTACCAACCAAGAACATTGAATTACCACCAAAAAGTGATAACGGAGGCGATAATTACAGTCCAGCTAGCTCTTCAAGGTGGCCTAAAGCAGAAGTTGAAGCATTGATAAAACTCCGGACAAGCTTAGATGTCAAATACCAAGAAAACGGACCGAAAGGTCCACTATGGGAGGAGATATCAGCTGGAATGAGAAAAATTGGATATAATCGGAATGCTAAGCGATGCAAAGAGAAATGGGAGAACATCAACAAGTACTTCAAGAAGGTGAAGGAGAGTAACAAGAAAAGACCCGAAGATTCCAAAACTTGTCCATATTTCCACCAGCTCGACGCATTATACAAGGAGAAAGCCAAGAACCCCGAAACAACATCTTCATTCAATCCTTCCTTCGCATCAAACCCCGAAACCAACCCAATGGCGCCCATCATGGCTCGTCCAGAACAACAATGGCCTCTTCCACAAGATCACCACGAAAACGAGAGCGATAACATGGACGAAGATGATCATGATGACGACGAGGAGGAAGACGAAGATGAAGAGAATGCCTATGAGATAGTGTCCAACAGGCAGCAATCGTCAATGGCGGGCGCTAACACAACTACTACCACAGCTACAACAACAGTTTGAGCTTTAGCACAGATCTCAAAATGGAGTTGGAGAAGAGAAGTGGGGGCAAAAAGAGAGGAAGTTAGGGAAACAAAATAGTGGGCAAGTGAGTGGAACATTGGGAATAGCAAGTGGGTCAACAGATTCTTGCAGGCAAAATGTCAGATTGGATCAGATCTCAGAAAAACATCGGTTGGTATGAGGAGACGGTGACTGAAATTTAGCTCACTTGGAGGAAAAATGTGAAAGGAATTTACACATCATTTCAACTTTATTTCATTTTTTTGGGGGAGATAAAGGGGGTAGGGGTGTTGGTTAAGGGGTATAGTAGTGTAGTTTTTGGTGGTATAAGTTTATTTGCACTTCCATTGTTTATTTATTAATTATCAAAAATAAAGTTTATTGAGGGGGAGGGAAGAGAGGAGAGGAAAAATGGACATAAAAGGAAGATTTTTAAAGGAATAAATGAAGGGACAAAGTTTGTAATTTTTTTAAACTCTTTTTTTTTCCTTTTTGTTCTTGGGTGTAAATGTGAGAAATGGTCAAGTAGAATTACATTGTTCTCTCTCTTTATTTCCTTTATGATAATTAAATCTTTTATTTATTTATTTTTAATTTGTTTATCTGATTAAAAAAATTAAAATTTTGTTGTCTTAAACTGAAGATATGTGAAATATAACAGAATGTTTATTTAACATGTTATGTAAAAATTTATAATTAAAAAAGAAAAGAGATAATTTTCATTAAAGTGAATTTAAGAAAAAAGATAAATAAAATAGAATGGAGGAGGAATAGTCAATATGTTCATTCTCTATGAAGTCTTTTTGTTATGTCAAGTAGTTAGTATGGTTTTGATAGTATTGTAGAATGTATTGGAGATTAAATTCTTTTCTTTTTCCATCAAAACAAAGCACACATTAGAAGAATTGAAGTACACCAATTTGTGAGGCAACAATTGACCCCAAGTTGCAAAAACAGCTACTAGTATATTTTTGTACTTTGATTCCCTCAGGAAAACAAAAGAAGAAAGAATGAAAAAACAAAACAACAAATGGGTCCTTGTTGCACATGATATACAATATTATTTAATTTTCAAATAATAAATGAATTGTAAATTGTTCTTTTTTGTATTCTCTCTACAACTATCACATCTCTGATCATACTTTTATATTCATCATTGTTTTACTCTTATACTATCAAGGAGTAAAAGTTACCAGAGGTAGGGCTGTGTTTGGCAGGAAAAGAAAATAATATTCAATGAAAATCTTTATTTTCAAAAGAAGCTCATCAGAAAAATATTAATAGATTTTAGTAAATGAGGCCGTAATTGAATTTCTTGGTTTATACGTTTCCAATAGTTAATTTGAAATATCTTTGAATGTTAGAAAGTATTGGAAAACGACAAACACACTCTAATTCCTACAATGCTCATGATCAATTATATGTTTGGACCAATAGTATTATTTTTAACCCCACTGTTGGGAATATAGATAAAATAATAAATATATGGGATGGAAATTCAAAAATGAGAAGAAAAAGGGGGTCCCTCAAGCAATAATAATAATAATGTAGCACAACATTAGAACTACCTAGATAGTGGGGACAAAAATAAATTATACTACAAAGAAGGGTTGGAAAAACTTCAAATCATTATAAGTGAAATGTGCATTATTTTCATTCAAGTGTTGACTTCCACATAGCCCACAAAATGTTATGGTTCTTCATCAAAAGAAAGAAAGAATAATGATGACATTGGATGGTGTAAAAAAAAGAAGATGATAATTATTGATAAGTAGTCTAGCTCTACTTCATGAAGATGCCTTTTGTTCCTCTTCCCACATGATGTGTAGGGTTAAAGAAGAAGAAAAAAGAGTTCATATACTATAAATATATTCATATGTTCCTACTTTGATCTTGTTTCACTAATTTGGTTGTTTTTAGAAAATGAAGAAATTTCATCAAGCAATTTAGAAATTATCACATGGATTATTGAAAGAAACAAAATATATATGTGAAGAAATTCACCTTTTTCGCTTTTTAATGAAAACATCTTTCAAAGAAGATAATATTTTGATGTTTGATTATCAGAAATGATGTGTTTTTCAAAAAAAAATATAAGCATGGTTAATTGTATTCAAACATAAATATGCATGAGAGCAGGGGCAGCCAGGGTGACAAAAGGAGGTTCATCAGAACCCCTTTCATTGAGAAAGTATATTGTTCATATAAGGTCAATATGATATTATGTACATATTTTCGTAGATTTTGAATCCCTTAAATGACTTGAGAATCTCTTTTGAATATCAAACATAAATTAAAACATAACATATATTGGAACAAATTGATCAAGTTTTAAATTGTACATGAAATTTCCTTTTCAAAACTCTATGCATTACTTGTGCTCAATGTTCGTGTATCAAATAATTTAAACTTCACAATTTATAAGATAATACCAGTATTTTTTAATGATTTTTCTCTCTTTAATAGTCTATAAACTTTACTTGTCGAATTTCATTGAGTATGTTGTCATCGTCATTGTTAGGACTTCCTACGCATGCATCACGCATGATATACTAGCACATTGTAATATTCCTCAAGTGAAATCCTTTAATTCTAAATAGCATCATATACAAATTCCATTCAACAAAAATTCATTGAACTATGATTTGATGTGATATTCAATAACCTTGTAATTTCAACAAATGATTAGTCGCAGAGCTTTTGTTCCTATTTTTCTCTCCATATCCTTATATACATCAATACACTAACGATACAAATTAAATATACTCTCATTGAAAGAAAATACATATATATGTATATATATAACCTCCAAAAATTCCATACATTATGGGCAATATTGAGAATAGTTCATACATGGTACTCAAAATTGATCATACTAACCTTTTAACGAAAAATGTACATAGATAATGAGATCTAACTCTTATTCCTTCGATAGACTAGAGGAGGAATCAAATATTACTTTATTTTATACATATATATTAAATTTTGAATTTAAAATATTTTGATAAAATTTCTGATATACGATTGAAAACTCATAATTATCACCCCTCGTATCGATTGTGGTTAGGGGTCCAGGAAAATGAGCATTGGAGATGGATAGTAATATATGAATGGATAAAACTAAATTAATTACTTCATTTTATATATATATTAAATTTTAAATCTTAAAAACTTTTGATAAAATTTTTGAATTCACCCCTAGTATCCATTGCGGTTAGGGGTCTAGGAAAATGAGCGTTGGAGATGGATAGTAATATATGAATGGACAAAACGAAATTAATTAATTGTAGAAAGTATTAAATTGTAAGAATAGTAGTTGTAATGTTAAAAAAAAAAAAAAAAGAGGAGCACATGATAAAGGGGCCACACATGACAGCATCAGCAGCTATTGTTGCTATCATATTTACGCCACTTAACTCTTATCTTCTTCTATTTTTCAACTTTCCTGTCTTTATTTCAAATTTATATAAATTTTAAATTTGTTACAAATTACTAACTTTTAATTAAAGTATTTTTATATATTGAATACAAAATAACACAATAATAATATATTTAATAATTTCCATCAATCTCGGATGGAGCAAAAGATTGACTATTTTTTGGCCTTGGAGTATGATGGAATAAAGCAAAATGACTCTTTAAACTATCTGCGCTTTTTTCATCTGTGAAGTAGCAGTTAGTCAATACAACTTTCGACGCTCCTCATGAGTCATCTGGAAACAATCGCTTTATGTTTTTAAACATAGAGGTTAGGCTGCGTACATTCGACCCCCCCTCACCCCGCAATGAGCGGGAGCCTTTTGAGGCACTGGGTTTTGTTGTTGTTGTTGTAATAATATATTTAATAAAATTTCAAGTAAAATTTTTGAAGGATGTAATGTATATAGATCTTACCACTATCTCTAGAAATAGAGATGTTTTCAGAAAATCTTCATTTCAAAAATCAAACCTCATAAATAGAATATACTAGACATTTAAAAAAAGAAAAGAAAAAAAACAATCTGGCCGCTATCTTTCACACGTACTCTCTCATTGTGTCTTAAGCCTTCAATATTTAGGGGGTGTTTGGATTAAATTTTTCTTTTAAGTACTTTTTTTATGTTATTTAAATATTTTAAAATTTTAAAAAGTGTTTAAAAATCAAAAGTAAAAAAAAAAATTCAAACTTCTAAAGTATGATGATTGGCTCTAAACAAGCTGTTGTGTCAAATACTATTACTCCTTCCCTTCCAAATGTGTGACATTAGTAGAATTTTTAGATTCAAATAAATATTTTTGAATTATAATTTTAATATATTTTAAATATTAATTATTATAATTTATAATATTTTTTATTAAATATATAAAATCTATTTTAAAAAAACTTAAAGATATCATATTTGATTTTACAGTTAAAATAAATTTGTTTAACTCTTCAAATTTAAACTATACAACATGAATTGAAACGAAGTAATATCAAATTCTCTCTCTCTTGATTTTGAGGAAGAAAAATTGTTAATACTTGTTGTGTCTCATTTCACTTGACACGTTAATTAGGTCTATCTAAAAAATGTCACAATTTTTATAATGGAAAATAATTACTTCATTAAAAAATTTCTTTTATCCTTAATAAAATTATTTATAATCATATAAATATTTAAAATTTATTTGTAACTATAATATTTTTAAGTTAAATCAAATAGTGTCATGCAAAATTATTCTTTGTTCAATTTTAATTGTCATGTTACATCTTTTTCAAAATTAAAATGACTAATAAAATTTTTAAATAATAACTATATAAACTATACTATAATTATAATTTTTAAAATTAATTAATTAAAAATATATTTTGAAATTGATATTATTTGATTGTAAAAGAATAAATAAATACCATAATAGAAAAAATCGAGGAAGGATATTTTATATTGTCAGAAAGTCCTAATATAGTACTGTAATCAGTTTCTTGGGGCCACATGCCCCACCACCCTCCTAAGGGAATCTCATCTATTCAGACTGGTAATTATTAATTAAAGACGCACCATAAAAGTTTGTTCACAGTTTTCTGCAAAAATATCACTACCAATATTTTAATTCATTGGTCATAATTTAACTTGACATAAAATTTAATGATATACAGATGAAAGATACATCATACCAAAAATATTATTTTCTCTTTTTATTTTTATTTATTATTATTTTACTTATCAAGGTCAAACTATACTAACTTCGACGAACTTTTTAAGATATATTTTTCATTATATTACTATTGCAACTTATATAATTTTTAATCATCTAAATTTTAGATTTAAAATATTAAATTTAGCTACTTCATTCAACCTTCAAAATGCAGTGAATTTATGGGGAAGAACAACTGGCAGTGATGAGTACAAGTACTATGCAAGAATTTTCCTTATGCAGCTTCTAATGGAAGAGGAATTAATGAAGAGTTAAAAGCTGACCTCATTAAACCTAGAAATATATATTACATGTTAAAAAGAAAAAGGAAGAGTATGAATATATGATCTACTTTTATGACGTCTTACATGCAAATGAATACTAAATTTAGATACTTACTATGACAAATAAACAAAAGACAATTTTACTAACATAAATCTGTAATATATTTTGCTATTTTTACCTTACTCTTTTACTTTCCATTAATGGAACTTCTCTTTGAGAATATATACTAGTAATTATGTAATTTTTTTAAATTTATTTTTTGGAACTCTGTCATTCAATTTCAGTAGACCTCATCATTAGGTAGATCAATTCTTTGAATTTGGATAAATACAAGACCTCATGTCTCCATCAACAAAAGGGAAAAAGAGGGGTATATTTCTAAGTCAACCTTCAAGATTATGAATGAATAATTAATAATATAAATATTTTATCATATTAATTAGTTTTAAGCTTTAAAAAATGATACTTGAAAACCTAACAAAAATTTAAAAAATTGCTATTCAATATATTTCGACTATTGATTCTTATTTTTGATAAAATATTAACTTTAATTTATCGATGATTTGAAGAAAGAAAGTATAAAAGGAGTTAAAATAATGTGAGTGTTAGCGAAAAATTAAATGTAAAAAGGAAAAATTACATTTTCTTAATTTTCTTCTATTTGAAAAAGGTTAAAGGGAATAAAATAATATAGGAATGTAAATGATTACATTGTTTTTATCATAAATAATTAATTTTTCCTAGAAAAAAATTAACACAAAATTTATTCTTGCTAAGAATTCGAGTCCCCAATCTGTATATGTCTTATTCCCACACCATAAAAGCCATACATTTAAGTAATTAAAGCTGAGAGTAAAAGCAGAAAAAAGTAATTTTTTTAATATGTTAAAAGTAAAAATCTATTTTAAAATAAAAGATAAAGTAAAAGTAAACGGATGAAATATTATTTTATTTGAGCATTCCATATGTATTAACTCCAAACATTCAATAAGAAATAATCTTAATATATTAATTTCATCATAATTAATGTCTAATCCCATCATACTAATGTATTCGATCCAAACGATTCCTTATAGTTTTACTTGAATTCCGTTGAACTATTATCAAGACATATCTTTATTTTTGATTGTCTTACCTTAGACAAAAATCAAATACTTCATTTATTTCAACTTATTTATCCTTATCTTTTTAGTTTGTTTTTTTTTAAAAAAAAATCTCTATTTTTAGCAAATTTTAGACTCAAAATTCCACATGATATATTTAAGATACAAAATTAAAAGACATTTTAATATATTTGACATACGTTTAATTTAAAATCACAAAATTCAAATTTATTTTTTTAAAATTTCGTATAAAAATAAAATAGGACAAATAAATTAAAATAATAAGAGTATTAAATAATTACTATAAAATACAAACATGAACATACAAATTAATACATCATTAATCTATCCTTTTTATGCCCGCGCATTGCACATACATCATAGAAGTCCATAAGGACAAATGTATTAATTCAAAATTCAGATAATTAGTCTTGTATTTTAAATTTAAATTTTATGTTAATTCAAAAATGTTTATCTTTATATTTAAGTTAAAGCATACTGATAAGGTTGAAAAAATGTGACTCTTTTAAATATATACTACATATTAGAATTCCTACACAATGATACATATAGTTCAATTCAATACGAATTGTCATTTTGAATATTTTTGTTAGTAAATTAATCTGTGTATTTCATTTACTTATAATTTTGAAAAATGTAATTTTTAAAAATATTGACAAATAAATAATAATAAATATTCGTTAAATTTAATTACCTTTTACAAAATTCAAAAAATGAGGTAAATGCTTTTACTATATTGTTAAAAAATGTAACATTGCCTTTCATTAGGAAAAAAAGAGTATATTTTTTTAAAAAATAAAAATAATTGAGTAATATTGCGATCAATTTTTTAAAGGAAGATTTTTCAGAAATAATTTCTCTATCTTTATGAGTTAATGATAAGATCCATATATTTTACTTTTTCTACGCTCTATTATAATATTTTATTGAGTATATTATTATTGTTGCGATTAATTTTCAAACATGAGTGACTATGTAAGAAATTTACTGAGTAGACGTAGACGCAAGGGAGAACAGTAGGACAAATAATTAGAGTGCAGTAAGTAAGACACTGTGGGAGTGGGGGCCCTTTATTAGTACTACGAATATAATGAGTTGGAGGTACCACATTCAGTTAAAATGTACTTAAGCAACTCTACTTGCTCCATCAGTTTCATTTCATATGATGTGCTTTGATTTAAAATTTTAAAATTTGTGATTTCAAATTATTTTAAATTATTTATATGGTTAAAAATTATTTCATTAAGGGTGAAATACAAATTTTAAAGATAAATTATTTCTAATTAGAATGAGATGATATTATTTTTTAAATTGATCAAAAAAAGTATCACGTAAAATGAAACAGGAGAGTAATTTCCTTTTTAAAAAAATAAAAATAATTTTGATAATTTCGCGATTATTTTTGACATGTAACAACAACAACAACATTACCCCAATGCCTCAAAGGTTCCCTCCTATTGCAGGATAAGGGGGGGTCGGATGTACGCAGTCTGACCCCTATGTTTAAAAATATAGCGCGACTGTTTCCGGATGACCCATGATGAGCGTCGAAAGTTGCGTCGACTAACTGCTACTTCACAATTGAAAGAAGCACAGAAAGTTTAAAGAGTCATTTTGCTTTATTCCATCATAGCCCAAAGCAAAAAAATAGTAAATCTTTGGCTCCATCAGAAATTGATAGAAAATTTTTGACATGTCTTTTAAATAATTGAAGCAACTCCGATGGATGTGCAATCAGACTATAGTGTCACTTGCTTCTTGATAAATTAATATGGAGTATTAAATAAGATATAATTTTTGTTATATCTTTTACTTATGAAATTGGTTGGGTCAAAGATAATTAAGTTTACTCTCAAAATGGAACACAAATAATTCCCCAAAGAAGACAGAAAATCAAAGCAGACTAATTGTGAGCAAGTATATATAGTTGTAACAATCAACCCCCTGTTTTGACCCTTTGCTTTTAAATTGGGTTTTAAACATTTTAAAATCAGGGGAGGTTCGGTAGAGTCAGATAGGGTCAAGGAGGTTCGGTGAGGTTATGTATGTCTAATAGAGTTGAATTCCTTTTGACTTTTTTATATATTTATTTCTTCATATTTGAATCTCCTTAGTCAAAATTCTAATTTCACTCGATATGCAACTTGCTGATTTGGTTTGTATTTTCTTCAGAGGGGATCAACCATGCTTCCACAAGTGATATTGATTATGTCATTGCTATCCTCCAATATACCTTATCTTCACATTCATAGTCATATGAAAATAAGTAAGAAATTCACTTATTTACCGAGGACCATAATTTTCCCAATCCACAATGATAATAGGCCATCTACTGTTTGTAACAATCTAATATAAGTTCAGATTTCAAAATTCAACATAAGTTTGTTCAAAACATGTTTAATTAGCTAATTACTTTTTACTAAAACTCTACAAGTTGACCCCTTAGTGTGTGCCCCATTTTTTTACAAAGACAAAAAAAAAATGAGAAAAGCATGATGCGTTTATTAACAAACAAATCATTTCCAATACGGAAGAAAAAACTCCTTAATCGACATTAAAGGCATGATTATAGTAGTAGAACTAATTAAAAAACTCACGCATGAAACTAATGTTGGGTTTTGATATTGGTGAATGGGAAATGGTGGGATGAAAAGCCGGAATCCGCTTTCTTTCCCGGATTAATTT
>JAOTQR010000079.1:18027726-18056981 GCA_025774065.1 Solanum ossicruentum
TAAAATTATGATCATCTTCATTATGACTTATTTATTTATAATATTTATTTATGCGATCTCATTATTATTTTTTATTGTATATCTTTGAGTCTTCACTAATATCATATTTTGTATTTTTTTTCAAAAAATAATTTTTGATATTTTTATTTTAGTAGGACTAAAGAAATATTAAAATCATAAGTTAATTATATATTTTTATAAATACTTTTTCAAAAAATTAGAAAAAAAACACAAAAACACGAGAATTTTGAAAAGGAAAAGGTCTAAAAATCTGAGAATTTTGAAAAAATTCGAGAACCCCGGAAACCCGAGAAAACCTGAGGTTGAAAAGCCCGAGTTTTATTAGTTTGGTTTGATTTTTATATTTAAAAACTCTACGCAAATGATTTGGTTTGATATTTAAAAAATTCGAATCAACCCGGTTCATGAGCACCCCTAGTTGAGAGTATTTAAATTGTAAAAGTCTATAGTTAAATTATTTTTTAAAATACAATTAGAATGTACTATCATTTTTACAGGACAAAAGAAAAAGTAAAATATATCACATAAAATGAAAAAATGCTTACCATGCTCCTAATCTATGGCAAAAGTTTTAAATATACTCTTCATCTGTCTGTTTTGCTAAAAATATTACACTAATACCTTTTTAGCTCATTGATGTCCTTTCACTAATGATGAATACTGAATTTTGAATATATATTTCAAATTCACGTGACATTTTATTACTGGTTCAATTTTAAATTTTGATCAGTAATTAAAGTATAATATGGATAAATAGTTAAAAAATTTCAATTTTTTTTAAAAAATGTAACAATTCTATGTCTAAACATGATTTCTGAACATCACTCCACTTAAGTACTACCAAAGTGGAGAAAATTATAATCTTTAAGATCATAATACCAAGGAGCACCCTCAAATTGCAAGTCAAGCTTGTGATTCTTGTTTATAGGACTTGATCTTGGCTAAATATCTCAATAGTATGCTGTTTTATGAGATCAATCAAATGAGATGTTTGTCCTAGTGCACATCCATTCGACTTACTATATCTCCGGTATATTTTTAAGATGGTCACTCAATTTATAAGAATATCTCATCAATATTATTTTTATCTTAAAATATTAAAGTCACTCAACTTATAAAAATATCTCATCAAAGTTATTTTTTTAGGACAATAATATCATCTAACTGTAATATTTTAACTCAAAAAATATATATAGCAGGTATTTAACATATCATATTATTATTTTTTATAATAAACTTATCATTAAAAAAAAAGAAGTTGACTTACTTATTCGACCCCAAGAACTGGTTTTATAGATAAAATGTTTTCTTTTACCTACTTTAATTTGGTTGCCCTTGGTATGTTGGCACAAAGAAACTTTTATTTTGATTACATGATTGGTAAGGTAGTGAATAGGCTTAACAGTTGGCATGGTAAACATCTTTTTTATGCTGGTAAACAGTTTTGACTAAAAGTATGTTTCAATTACTCCCTATTTACACTTTGTCTGCTTTGGCTCTATCAAAGGTACAACACTTTACTAACTTTTTGGGAGTAGTAGCTAGATCACAAGAATTATCAGTGGAGCTCTTCGTCTAATCTTTGTGTACCGTGTGAATACTTTCTCTATGAAAAGATGATGGAGGTTCAGAACTTCCAACTTACTTTGGATAAATATTCGCTTTAGGGGACTCATGCTTGGAAGCATCACTCCAGGTTAGAGAAGAAATTGAAAAACATATGTTGTGGCAGGTTAACTCAGGTTTCACTCTTTTTGGTGGAATAATTGGACCGGCAAAGTATTGGAGCACACGCAGCAGAGTGAGCAATAAAATTTAGGAGGATTAAATAAAGCAAAATAGACACCAAAAAATTTAACGTGGTTCACCCAAAACTTTTGGACTACATCCACAAATCAACACTTTTACTGTATTTCTTCTACTATTAGAAATAGTAGGCACAAGTGTACAATTTCTTCAACTATTATAAATAGTAGACTTTCAAAGAAAAATACCAAAAAATAGTAAACACACTATTTCTTTTAGGAAAAAATATTTCTTAAGCATACACTCTAATTTTTCTTCACAGACTATTTTATTTTATATTCTATGGTATACCTCACAGAAGAAATAAATATACAGTATTTTTTCCTCTACGTGGCTCTCTTTGTATTTTCTCTCTTTTCTGAATTGATTTAAACTAACGAGCAAATGTTCCTTTTATAGAGAAAATTTGGCAGGCTGATTGGTGGCCAAATACTTCATTTTGTCAAAAAAAGTAAGCAAACCAATTCAAATTTGGCTGTGCAGCCAAATTTGAATTGAACAATTTGTTATTCAACTGTGTGCAGTCGAATTTGAAAACAATTTAAGAGTTGCCAAGTTTGACAAATCTTGGCATGTGGGCCCTCCATTTGGAGGGACCCACTTAACAATTCTCCCCCTCCCGACAAATGGAGGGTTCTGTCATTCCTGCAGTTGTTCGACAATACTCAAACTTCTCCTTTGGCAGAATCTTTGTCATCATATCCGATCTATTTTCATCAGTGTGGATGTTTTGAAGTTGTAGCAGCTTCTTCTCTAATGCATCAGTTATCCAACGATATATTATATCGATATGTTTGAACCTTGAGTGAAATGAATCATTTTTGCAAAGATGGATCTTACTTTGATTGTCAAAAAACATCTCAAACTTATTTTGTTTGACATCAAGTTCTTTAAGAAATTCCTTCATCTATAACAACTCTTTATAACCTTTTGTTGCTGCTATAAATTCTGCTTCTGTAGAAGACAATGCAATGCACTTTTACAATTTCGACTGCCAAGACACAGCTCCCCCTGCAAATGTAATCAGGTATCCTAATGTAGACTTTCTTGAGTCAATATCGTCAACTAAATCTACATTTGTGTATCCAAACTAACACAGGTTCTGCCTCTCCAAAACATAAGCATATTTTTGATGTACCTCGAAGATACCTGATAATCCATTTAATAGTTGCCCAATATTCCTTTCCAGGTTTTTAAAGGAAACGTCTCTCCAACCTAGTAAGCAATATCTAATCGTGTACACACCATGGCATACATCAAACACCTAACTGCTGAGGCATATGGTATTCTAACCATATCTTTCTTCTCCTTGTCAGTAGAAGGGCACATACGGGAACTCAATTTAAAATGACTAGTAAGTAGACGACTAACTGCTTTAGCCTTGTCCATATTGAATCTATGAAGTACTTTTTCAATGTACTTCTCTTGAGATACCCAAAGCTTCCTGACGCTTTTATCTCTTGTAATTCTCATGGCAAGAATTTGTTTTGCTGATCCTAAGTCTTTCATTGCAAAAGACTTACTCAATTGCACCTTTAGACTGTTGATTCTTGAAATATTTTTTCCAATGATCAGCATATCATCTACATAGAGTAGAAGGCTAACAAAATCATCTTCAGAGAATTTATTGATAAACATGCATTGATCTGCAGTAGTTTTCTTGAAACCTTGCTCTCGTATAACAGACTTAAACTTCTTATACCATTGTCTAGGTTCCTGTTTCAAGCCATATAAACTTTTCTTCAATCTGCAGACATGATCCTCTTTTTCCTTCACTTTGAAACCCTCTGGCTGTTCCATGTAAATTTCTTCTTCTAGATCTCTATGAAGAAAGACAGTCTTCACATCCATTTACTCAATTTTCAAATTGAGACTAGCAGCCAGCCCTAGCATAGTACGAATGGATGTCATTTTCACAACAGGTGAATATATCTCGTCAAAGTCAATGCCCTTCTTTTGGCTGAAACCTTTGATAACTAATCTCACTTTAAAGCGTGGATGGACTCCGTGTTCTTCTTGTTTGATTCTGAACATCCAATTATTCTTCAATGCTCTTTTACCATAAGTCAACTTTACGAGATCAAACGTTTTATTCTCATGCAAGAATTGCATTTCATCTTGCATGGCTTCCATCCATTTTTCCTTATTTTCATCGTCCATTGCTTCACTAAAGCTTTTCGATTCTCCCCCGTCAGTCAGTGTAACTCACTGATCAACTAGGTACCTAGTAGAAGGCTGAACATTTCTACTAGGTCTTCTAAAAGGTACCAGAGACTCTCCAGCTATTGGTGGTTGAGTGTGACCACCATCAACATCCTCTTCTTCTGGTTCATCTTCTTGGGGAATACCTCCATCATCTGCATCTTGTGGATGATCATCATGAACCTCATCTTCAACTTGAGTCGGTACTTCTATTGGAGAATTCAACCTTAAGCTTGTTGAATCATCTGTAGGAGTAAAGCCTTCTTTGTTTGCTTTATTATATCCTTAATAGTTTGATCTTCAATAAAGAAAACATCTCGACTCCTAATCAGCTTCTTATGCACTGGATCATAGAACGTATAGCCAAATTCATCTTGACCATAGCCAATAAACACATACTGTCATATTTTGACATCAAGCTTTTGCCTTTCATTCTTTGGAACATGAACAAAAGCTTTGCACCTAAATACTTGTAAATGATTATAAGAAATATTTTTCCTGACCAAATTCTCTTCGGAACTTCATATTGAAGTGGAGCACACGGTGAATGGTTTAGCACATACACTGCTGTAAGTAGTGCTTCACCTCAAAATGATTTATTGAGCTTTGAATGAAAGAGTAAACACCTTGTTCTTTCTATCAAAGTTCAATTCATCCTCTCAGCTAAACCATTTAACTGTGGTGTCTTTGAAGGCGTCCTTTGATGTCTAATACCAAGTTTTTGGCAATAAGCCTGAAATGATCCAATATACTCTCCATCATTGTCTGTGCGGACATACTTGATGTTCTTCCTAGTTTCTCTCTCAACTGAGGCATGAAATTTTTCGAAGACTCCTAGCACTTGATCCTTAGACTTAAATGGTATAAGCCCAGGTCTTCCTCGAATGGTCATCGATGAAGGTCACAAAATATTTGGTTATACCAAGTGACTTTGGTAGTGGACCACACACATTAGAGTGAATCAGATCTAAAACATTCTCCATTCTGGAAGGCGGAGAACTATAGAAAGAGACTCTGTTCTGTTTCCCAGCTAGACAATCTTCGCATTTCTTCAATGATAACTGATCTAAATCAGGTAAAACTTTATCTTTTATCAATTTAGACATCCCTTTTTCACCAGCATGACAAAGTTTCTTATGCCACAAACATGCGGTATTTTCAGTTTTCGTCACATTTATTGATTCATCAGAAACATTTGCTTGCATCACATATAGTTTTGAGAGTTTGTGTCCTCTCGCAATGATAAGAGAGCCTTTGGTAAGCTTCTATTTTCCATTTCTAAAATTGTTTTGGAAACCTTCATTATCAAGCTTGCCTATAGACATTAAATTTATGACGCATATCGGGGATGTGCCTTACATTTTTTAGAAAATGTTTCATACCGCTGTCTGTTTCCAAACAGACATCTCCCTTGCCAATAACTTTTGAAAGGTTTCTATTTCCTATCTTTACAACACCATAGTCTCCATATATATAAGATGAGAAGAGATTTTTGTATGGTGTACCATAAATGGTTGCACCACTATCAATTACTCAACTTGTCTCTTGAGTTAATTGACCAACAATCTCACTATCGCAACTGATATTGAACTCGTCTACAAGATTTTGTTGTTCATCATCACTATTTGTCTTCCCCTTCTTGTCTCTTTATTTTGCCGATCACTCTTGAATTTTTGATAAAATTGCTTAATGTGACCTTTCTTCTTGCAGTGATTGCATTCGACATTTGCATATATGTTTGACTTTCCTCGGCTTCTATCTCTGGAGCTTGAAGCCTTCACTTGACTTCTCTCCCTCTTTTCAGTAATCAGAACTTCTAATTCTGAGAAAAGGGTTGAACCTTGAGATCTATGTCTCATTTCTTCATTTAATATACTGCTCTTAACAGTTTCCATGCTTACTACACCGTTTGGTGCAATATTTGTTAAAGAAACTTTCAAAGTTTTCTATGACTTTGGTAAAGAAGCTAAAATCATAAGAGCAATTATCTCATCGTCAAACTTTATACCTATTGTCAATAGCTGGTCTACCATTCCTTCTATGTTATTTAGGTGATCAACTACAAAAGTGTTTTCTTGATATTTACTTCCATCAATTGAGTTAAGTAAAATAATTTGTTGTTGTCGATCTTTGAAGCATACAATTGCTCTAGTTTGTTCCACAGTCTTCTGGCATGAGTTTCGTTACAAATATGATTGTAAACGTTGTTATCGACAAAATGTTGAATATATCCACAAACTCGTTCATGCTCAAACACCCATTCATCTTCAGACATCCCTTCAGATTTGACGGTAGAGAACATCGGCAAGTGCATCTTCATAATCATGAGAAGATCCTTCTTCTCCACACATGGTAGTTTATATCGTTCAGGTTGATCATTTTTCTTGTCTTTATCTCCATTGCCATGAACCTAGACCAGACTCTGATGCCACTTGTTAGGACCCACACAGCGGAGTGAGCAATAAAATTTAGAAGGAATAAATAAAGCAAAATAGACACCAAAAAATTTAACGTGGTTCACCCAATACTTTTGAGATACGTCCACAAATCAACACTTCTATTATATTTCTTCTACTATTACAAATAGTAAGTACAAGTATACAATTTTTTCTATTATTACAAATAATAGGCTCTCAGAGAAAAATACCAAAAAATAGTAAGCACACTATTTCTTTTAGAAAAATATTTTCTAAGCACACTCTAATTTTTCTTCACAAACTATTTTATTTTATAGTCTATGGTATACCTCACAGAAGAAATAAATACACAGTATTTTTTCTCTCTATGGCTCTCTCTGTATTTTCTCTCTTTTCTGAAATGATCCTTTTATAGAGAAAATTTGGCAGGCTGGTTGGTGGCTAAATACTTCATTTTGTCAAAAAAGGTTGAAAAACCAATTCAAATTTGGTTGTGCAGCCAAATTTGAATTGAACAATTTGTTGTTCAAATTGTGTGCAACCAAATTTGAATTGAACAATTTATTGTTCAAATTGTGTGCAGCCAAATTTGAAAACAATTTAAGAATTGCCAAGTTTGACAAATTTTGCCATATGGCCCCTCCAAATATGGAGGGACCCACTTAACACATAGATCCTCTAGTTTATCAAGCTCCTAAATCAACTAAGAGCCCTATGCTTTTAGTCAAGCAATTTATCAAACAGAGCAATTGAGATATGGAAAAGATCAAAAGAATTCCACCCAACCATATCTATGATATTATTAGTGAGGTAAAAATCGGTGACCCTATGCAACACCCCCCAAAAAATTTCTAATCTAAGATTTAGATCATTTTCATATGCATATAGGGTTATAACGGGTAATTCTAAACTACACATAGGTATTAAGGTAAATTCTTAAATGCGGGAATAGATTTGGTGATGAATTAATTAAGGTCACAAGAATCCTATAGCAAAAAGTTGAAAATTTCTTACTGGTTGAGTTTCTATATAAGATTTTATAAAAGTTGTGTGATTCAATTACTTCTAAGTTCTCATATATGTTAAGGTCCTAATTTCTCAAGTATATTAAGTGTATCAGAGGTGGTTTAGGGTCATAACTTTAACATCAAACTAAGTCCAAAATATTTCTATCGGCTAAGTTTTCGTATGAGTTCATATAAGGATCAACTTCAAATGGTCATATATCCATCACATATAGCGTTAAGTGACTCATGACCTATCAAATTAAAGGTCTTTGAGTCTTCTTTTCAACGGCACGAAGTTTACCTCACTTTGAGACCGAAGTAAAATATTATGGCTATTTTACTATAACATATGTAGACTAGATAATTATGCAAACTGGCCGATTTGTTCAGCGAATCGATGATTGGGTCAGGGTATCACCAAATGAGCTTGCTGAATTGACCTAAAAACCTTCAAATTCTCTTCTTTTTGATGATCTAAAGCATCCTTTCAGTTATCCGCCAAATATTTCAGTAATGGAGCATCTAGATGGCCGCTTTGATCGACAGAACTCATTCAAAGGTCCTTTTTTTATGATTTTCTTACGTTTCTAGAAAGGTATATTTGACCTATCACCCTCGTATAACTTCCTTAAGTCTATGTTATAATCTAATAACATCCATATACATATAGTAACTCACAAAATCTCTAGTTCTCCTTCTCCCAATATTACGGACTTCAAGAAAGAGATTTCTCCAATTCACAAGATCCAAAATTTCAAGATTCTCTTCAAGATCTTAGAGTTTTGAATCAAAGTTCTTCTCTCAACTCCATATGTAAAAACTCAAAAGAAGGATTTCTCAATTTCAAGCTATAAGATTTCAAGGCAAAGATTTCTTCAAAAACTTTTGTTCTTCGAGATATGTAAGGCTCTCACGAGAAACTCCCCAAGAAACTATCTTTTGGATAATAAACAAGTTCTTCCATTAGATCAAAATTGGACAAACCTAATTTTCTTATAAGTTAGGCTAACTACTTGTACGGTTGTAGAATGAGCAATAAATCTTTTTTTGCTCGGAGCTTCTTGTTTGCAAGATAGTCTTTATCCTTTTGTTGTAATTTTAAATTTTAAAATAAAATATAATACGTCCGAATAATCACTGGAAAAATTTTAAAAATAAATATAGACAAACTTAGGTATCTAACAAGTAAAATTAGATATATTCAACATGTATAGTTGACTTAACATAGACTTTTTGAATAGGACTCGTCACATAAAAAGAAGGGTAAAGTGAACCTTATCCCACTCAAGCGGTCAAATTTTTGGGAAGCTAACAGTATATATTTATTTTAAATTATTTATTTTATAGAGTTGTTGTGTTCGACAAGTGTGGAGTGTTCAAGTAATTGAATACATCCATCTTCATTCAATAGATTGAGGATTTGAGTTACGTTAGAGAATAAATGTAACGTTATTGATCCTTCTGATGGATTGGGTGAGGGGAGGAAAAAGGTATTTGGCTAATCTTTTAGCAAAAATAATAAGTATGTTCAAGAAACGACACAAATTGTTGTTGAGAAGCTGAAAAAAGTGATGTCTCCTCGTAAAAACTTTTAAAAAAAACTTGATCAAGTGTAAATTGCTAACCTTTGACAAATTGTTGTTCAGGAGAGGAAAAAGATGTTTGGCTAACCTTTTAGAAAAATTAGAAGTGTGTTCGAATAACAGACAAATTGTTGTTGAGAAGCGGGAAAAAAAAGTAATGTCTCCTCATAAATATTCTAAAGAAACTTGATCAAATGCAAATTGCTACTTGTTGAGGAGAGGAAAAAGGTGTTTGGCTAACCTTTTAAAAAAATAATAAGTGTATGTTCGAATAACAAACAAATTGTTATTGAGAAGCTGAAAAAAAAATCTCATAAATATTCTAAAGAAACTTGATCAAATGCAAATTGCTACTTGTTGAGGAGAGGAAAAAGGTGTTTGGCTAACCTTTTAAAAAAATAATAAGTGTATGTTTGAATAACAAACAAATTGTTATTGAGAAGCTGAAAAAAAAATCTGTGTCCTCATAAATACTTTAAAGAAACTTGATCAAGTGCAAATTGCCACTTGTTGAGGAGAAGAAAAAGGTGTTTGACTAACCTTTTAGAAAAAATAATAAGTGCATTTGAATAACAGATAAATTGTTGTTGAGAAGTTGAAAATAAGATTTGTCTCCTCGTAAATACTTTAAAGAAACCTGATCAAGTGCAAATTGCTATCTTATTGGCAAAAATGTATAAATTTAATTGTACTTTTCAAAAGAATATTTATGGAAAACACTTTTCATTAAAAAAAATATTATTCAAAAGCTTGAGCACAAAAAACTAGAAAAAACATCATTGTACCAAGTCTATGGTTTGTCTATAAATTGAAGAGTCCTTTAATGCCTTAACATGACAAGAAAACCAAAAATGAAGCACTTACTAATTGGTTGTGCCATATCAATGGAAAAGCAAAAACACTACATTGCCATGCTCTTCACACAATCTATTTTTGCAGGCATGGCTTTGTTGTCCAAAGCTGCAATCTCTCAAGGGATGAACCCTTATGTTTTCGTTACTTATCGTCAAGCATTTGCTGTCGTTGCCTTAGCCCCCCTCGCTGCCTTCTTTGAAAGGTTAATTAAATAATTCGCATTGTTTTTAGTAGTGTATGTACAAGCTTTCTGAATTATAACAACTAATTGAACAGAAACTCTGATGTTCCTTTATCCTACAACCTCATATTGAAGATCATACTCATGTCATTTCTTAGGTAAGTTCACTTTAATTATTCAACTTTTTTTAAAAAAGATTTATTGTATGTTAATTAATCTTTAGCCTCACTTGACTAATTTTGTGACATTTTTTTCAGCACTCTAAGTTTGGACTTATACTATTTTTCCATACATTACACCACAGCTACATTTGCTGCAGCCACAACTAACTTAATTCCAGCCATTACTTTTTTCATGGCAATAATTTTAAGGTACACCTTCAAAAGTACTATCTAAGCAGAGAGCCCTTACGCATGTTTCGCTTCTCGAGAGTCAATTTAACTAATTTTTGAAGCTAAATTAAATTAGATTAATTCATTATTTTACATTCAAAAACTAAAAATACTGTAAATTTTAATCCTTCTCATATGCATCTTGAAATAATAGTCAAAGTCCATGCAGTTTGACTCTCAACAAGCGAAACATGACAAGTAAAATGAACATACGGAGTATTAAAGAAATCGTATGTAACTAGTGTTCTTTTCTTTTTGTTTTTTGAAACAAATATACAGAGTGGAAGCTCTTTCAATAAAGAAGTCACATGGAATGGCAAAAATGTTGGGTTCTTCAATTAGTGTTATAGGAGCTTTGGTGTTTGGCTTAGTTAAAGGTCCACATTTGAACTTCATGAATTGTTCCAAAGGGAACACAAGGGGAACTCATAGCTCAAATTTGAATTATAGTTGGAAGGAAGAGTGGTTTAAAGGTTCACTAGTCATGGTCTTAGCCAACATAATATGGTCTCTATGGCTCATTTTACAGGTATATCTAATTAAATCTTTAACCATATCATATATAATATTATATACCTACTACCCCCAAGACCCCCCAAGTTTAAATCGAAAAAATTAAGAAAAAGAAGTGCTACTCTCAAGTGTCTTACTTTCCAATTTGGTTTATCTAAAAACTAAGTGTGTGTTTCTTTGTTAGGCTTCTATGGTGAAACAATATCCAGGAAAGCTACGTCTTGCCACTTTATATTGTTTGTTTAGCTGGATTCTATCTTCAATTTGGGCCATCATTATGGAAAGGAACATATCAGCATGGAAGCTAAAATGGGACATAAATCTTTTTTCAGTAGCCTACTGTGTATGTTTTCTCCTATACAAATCTCTTATTAGTTAGGATCAAGACACATTTTTGTTTCATTTAATTTAACATCCTCCCCTCGCCCCCCCAAAAAAAAGAGAATTATCTGTAATTTCTTAAAGTTGATATCAATTTTCACTTAGATACTTCAAGCAGATATTATTCATTTTAAACACCTTAAGTAAAGCCTTGTTATGTCATTGTGATACTTTTGATCACAAAATGGCCAATGACATGTAGCACTCAAAAAAAAAAAAATTTCTGACTCAATATAATGCACGATGTTGCTCGCAATGGGGAGTTCATGGTTTTTCTTTAAAAAAAAAAAAGTGAAAAATTGATTTTTTGTTTTTTCTTAAATGATTCCAAGTAGATTGGATACCATGTAATGTGAGTTGATGAAGTGGCGACCTACTTATAGGTCCTGAAATCAAATTTAGCATTTCTTGGCGTTTTCTATATACTATTCATATTACTTAGTTTAGACATAATTGAATTATTTTTTGCATAACAAAATAAATCATGGTGAAATAAATCGAAAATAGATGACCATGTGAGAAATTTCACCCTTTTTCTGTTTTATATAAGCATAGAATTTTGGGTTTTTTTTCTTTGTAATAAGAAGTAATTAATTATTTACCAAAAACATTGCAGGGTGTGATTGTTACAGGGATGACATATTGGATACAACTTTCGACTGTAGAGAAGAAAGGACCAGTATTCATATCTATGTTCACTCCATTATCACTCATCATAACTGCCATAGTGTCAGCATTTTTGTGGAAGGAAATACTTTATTTGGGAAGGTAATATCGCAATTTCAATCTCATTAAATAAAATTATTACACAGTAAATTAATTAAAAATTTCATTTTTTTTTTCATTTTCAAGTTTACCTACTAAGATATCAAAGTAAATATGTAATATTTTTACTAATATTCATCTCAAATGATCCAATTCCTTTTTTGTTGAATTTCAAAAGTTCAATTCTATGTTTTTTTTTTCCTTTTGGCAGTTTATGTGGAGGAATATTGCTGATTGGTGGGCTGTACTTGGTCCTATGGGGAAAAAATAGAGAAGCAGAGAGGGAAACAAAGGATCAAATAGTGGAAAACAAGGATGGAAATACAGTAATTTGATAGGACTATATTACATGCGATTCAGCTTATATGATATAGTTTGAATTCTAAAAGTCAAATAAGAAAATCTTTTATCTTACTTTGTTGGTATATTTTTAATATTTTAAATTCTTAATTAATGTGTCTTATAGTATTTTTAATGTAATTTTTAAACTGTGTAAATAATCTTAAAGATTGTCTATTTGAAAGTACAGTTAAAAAAAAAAAAATCTGATATTTGAAATTTGATGTCAGATAAATTGGGACGTAAATTACATATTTGGTTACATTTATAAATCTAAAGGCATGTCAAGTCGAATAGATTCTAGATATTTAATTGCAAAAAGATTTTTATTAGACAAGATCCAATATTTGGGACCTAGACAAAGTTCCACTCCACTCTCAGTATGTCATCATGATCAACTTAAAAGAAAAATCATAAAGCTGAACTCTGACATCACTCACACTTTGAAGTGACACCACTTCTACTAGAGTTTTTAACTTATTTACTGGCAATATCAATAAGTCTAATTAGACTTAAAAGGATAATTATGTCGTCTATAAGTAATTATACCTTTTCTTTTGGGCTATGTTGCTCATTCCCGTTATAAATATCGATGAGTTTGTGTCGGATTCTTCAAAAATAGTGTATTTTTAAAGAATTCAATACAAATGCGGCAACACTTTTGGAGAAGCCGAGTGACTTAGCTTTTGAATATATATGTGAATTGAAGTTTGAAGATGAAGGAGGTAAGAGATTGAAGATATACTTTTCATTAAAGTTCTCTTTCTCTAGGTACAAATTGAAGCTTGAATAATAAGTGGATTCAGACTTTATCACTATGTATAACAACCTAGATACAATGTTTATACATGATTATACAAAGCATATACATTACTTAAGTATTATTCGTTACTATATATATATATATATATATATATATATACATACAAGGGTGTATATGTAACGTATAATATTATATGAAAGTATATGTACACAATATAGATTGAAATAATGAAAAATGTAAAAAATGAAAAGGGTTCAATGGTATCCAAGGGAAGAAGGTAAAAAAATAAGAGGAATTTTTGCATTCAATCACTCAAAAATATCTTATGCTCTTGAAGAGTGTTCAACGATATCTCAGGGAAGAAAGGAAAAATTATGAGGAACTTTTGCATATAGCCACGCAAAAATACTTTATGTTCCATAGCTATAGTTTGGATAATTACATTCTGTAACTATATTTATAGAAGCGTTTGTATAATTCGCGCATCATTGTATACATTTGTATAATTCACTATATAACTCGCAATTTTATATAGTTTTTGTATATTTCGCAATATAAATCTGCACAACATTTGTATAGTTCACTATACAATTCTCAGTGCTTATATATTTCGTTATACAATTTGATTCGCGTATAACATTTGCATAAATCACACGAATTGTACAAAACTCAAATTGTAATTACAGCTAGATATTTGCCGCGAGTCGTAATTAATTCAAACTATAGTTATATTGATTTATTAATTAGTATATATTTACTTATCTGCATAATCTTTTCAAAAAATAACAGTAAAAGAGATTTGGCTTTATGAAATTCAATGGAAACATATGTTGACTAATTTAAATGTCAAATTTTTTGGGGGTAAAAGAATCCAAAAGAATGTCTTTCCTTGGATTGCATTGTTTCGTTTATGTCCACTTGTAATTTGGTCTACGACTAATTGAAGATATATCTTAGACAATTACTTATATTTAATTGTATGGTCATCGTAAACTGTTTATTAGGTTGTACATATGTGTAACTAACCCTATTATATTTGAAAGAGGTCACATGAAGCAATTCACTAAGGCTAGCAATTGGGTGCACTGTGGGTAGATTAAATTTAGACAGGTCATAATGGATCATAATGATAAATGACTTAAGATCCAATTGAACTTAAATTTGTTTGGATCAAAATGTGTTGGGTAATGTATTGTAGAAACAGTCAAGACCTAATGTCATACTCCAAGAGGGTACCTTAGACGTAACTGACACTTAGAGACTATTGCTAATCCCCAAGCAGACCACCTAGTCTCATCAGCATTCCTTCAATAAACTCATATGCGGAAGATATAAAGAGAATAATAGACTATCAGTGGGCTATCACAGTCACTATCATATAAAGAACGAAAGAAGTACCTCGATAGAAAAGAAATGGAAAATAAACAATCCCGACATCAACAATCAATTATCTATGTTTACGAAACATCTATAACTATCAATTAGAAAAGTACCATGACAGGCCATGGCTACCACAGTCTAATGAAATAAGTCAACATAAATGAAAAGATAAATATGTCCTTCAACAGCAAGGGAGGACTCACCAAGTCTCTATCGAAAATTCGAGAACCTCAACTATTAGGCTGTTGAAGTCCTCTGTCTACAGAATCTGCATCATAAAACGATTCAGCGCAAAGGGGTGTTAGTATGTGGAAGGTACTATATGTAAAACGGGTTAAAGTAAACAATATATGTATGACATCGGATCATCAGTCACTCATCCTTGGCTAATAGTAAAAGACAGAACTCTATCACCTCACTATTCATCAAGACATCACATAATCACATCAACCTTAGAGTACTATCAACAAGGAACCTAGCTGGCAGTTTCTATAACCGACAACCACCATCTATGAGCCCGATGATATATAACAAAAAGATGTCGCTGCCACATCCGTCCAGTATCTTGCTGGGTTACAGGACGAGTCTGTTGGGGATCCCAAAAGAAGTCTGTTAAGCCCTCTGTGGGGCAAAGGAAACATCCGCTTTCGCGATCCAATCCTCTCCTACGCTGGTCACTTAGTTAATGAGTGCAAGTGGGACTCACTCTTACCCATTTCATGCTAATACTCCTCCCATGACTCAATATGCTCATAAGTCTATCAATGTCAGGCTGGTTATATGACCAACCCCCCGCCGCCCTCTCAGGCAAGGACCTCATCTCATCTATCATTCTATCAACTCAAGAAATAAATTCCTCCTTTTAAACTCTATCTCAATCTTATTTAAACCTCAAGAATATTAACTTCATCTATTTCAGCCATCACAGTACTTATCTCAAGACTCAGACTCCATCAATCATCACATTCAGACAATAAAGAATCTAGACATTACTCCCAAGTTCATTCTTGAAGTCTTTAATAAAGGATTCTTATAGGGTTATTATATAATCACATAATAATACATGTAAACAGTTCATTAAAACATGATGATCATTAATTTAACATAAAATATAAGATTTAAAGATAAATTACAATAAAATATTCAAAAACTTAGACTCAAGACTTATCAACTCACAGTTTACAACTTAATCTACACATTGGGCACATGGAAGAACAATTTCATGTTCTGGATAGCCTTTACATACTTGGGATGACAAATTTCTAACTTTCCTTCAAGAATTTGTACTGGAATGATGAAACCCTCAACTCTCTGTTCTTCTCCTCTCTTAGAACTCCCGTTGAAAGCTTAGAAAAATAATAGGTTTTGAACCCTTTTCGCTAAAAAGGACCTTTAAAACACGTTTTAGACATAAGAATAGGTTGGAAGGACCAAAATGCCCTTCCCGTAATAAAAGAAAGAATTTTTAGAAAAATGTACACTGGTCCGTGTCACGCCAGGGGTGCGGACCAATGCAATTTCGCGTTTTCTTGAAAATTAAAATTTTCCGTCAAAAAATAAGAAAAACAAATAATTGCATCTTCGCTCCCCTTCCGCATCGCACCAGGAGCGTGGATTACTCACTGTTTTTTGCTTTTTTTGAAATTTTATTTTTCGATCCGGTTGCTCTTAAATTGGGTCGAGACACTTTCTGACTCGATTTTTCGCACTGATCGTAAATTCGTTCTCGGATTTGCCATCGAAGCTTTAGAAGATGCATTGCACGTACAATACATTTTAGGGGCATTTTGATAATTTCATAGGGTTGGGTAATGGATTGTAGAAACAGTCAAGACCTAACACATGTTGATCTTTACCAAATATTACTAATTTATTTTGTTCTCTTACAATATTTTTAGTAACTAATCAAACCATTTGTCATTATATGGCTATATAAAATATATCAAATTAAAAAATTTTAAAAAATTGACAGGATTTCTCTTGAATCAATATGGATTAAGTATCAACGCAATTTTTAACGGGTTGAAATGAATTGTATTGACATAAATTAAACTAATAAATGAGTGGGCCAATAATCTGCCCAAACTTAAATGAGTTGAACAAATTGGATTGAATTTTGCCGCCTCTAAATTCATCCTAACAAATTAGGGCTTAATCATGTGAATAGTTAGGATTATTTGTACTTTTATACATATTTTCTGTTGTCTTTAATTTTTGCTCTCTAAGATAAATAATTTCCCCATGAAATATAAATATTTTATAATAATAATAATATTTCGCAAGTTATATCACGGTAAGAATAAATTTGCTTGCTAAGGATAAAAATTAATGATCAATTTATTTAATAGGCAAATTATACAATTAAATGAAGGAAAAATAACGTAATTATGCAAATATATGATATGTATTTACATTCTACAATTATAGTTTGAAAAAATTACAATTTATAACTATAGTTAGGTTTTGTTGTTATTTTCTCTCTTGTCTCTTCCTCTCTCTCGTCTATCTCCTCTCTCCTCTTTCTCTCTCTCTCTGTAATTTCTTGCCAGATATACAATTATATATGTATACCAAGTCCATATATATAATTATTTTGACAGATATTTATAGTCAATTCGACAGATATACATATACAATTCGCTTCTCTCCACCTTATACCTTGCTCACCTCTCTCCTCCTTTCTCGATATCGCCCGCCTCTATCATTCCTCTCAATATCGCTTGCCAGATATACCAAAACATATGTATATTAGTTACATATATACAATTATTTGACTGATATACACATACGATTTGACAAATATACATATACAATTCGCTTATCTCCTCTCTCTCTATTTCTCTTGCCTATTCCCTCTCCTCTAGGTAACATAGTCGAGGTTATACCGTGTAATTATGTAAAATATACCTATTGAATCATATTAAGTTTTAAACCTAAGCTATTTATGAAAATATGAAAGAGTTGGCAAGCCTAATTAGTTGCTGAGATATATGGGCCACTGAGACGGATCAAATTGGGCTGCTCTTCTAACTTGGGGAAAGAGTACAAATACCACTTCTAATGCCGTCGGTTATACTTGAAAGTATATGTAGAGTTAATATTTTATTTGTTTTAGTAAGTTTACCTATTTCAGAAATAACTTCAGATTTATGGAATTGAAGTTGTGAAAATATTGCATTTGAAAGTTTGGCAAACGTAAGATATATTTATTTGAATAATGGTCTTGTGAAGACTTAATATCATAAATTTTTATCTTAAAATTTAACATAACTTGTTAAAATCAACTTTTTGCAAACTTGAGGAGACCAAACTTCACATAATTTTATTGAAGTTGTGATTTTGATAAAACTTCGATCACATAATGATTTGTCAATACTAATTTTAGACATTTTAAAGTGAAGTTATGATCTTGATAAAACCAAACTTTAGACACTTGGCATGAGGTTAGGGCATATATTTAGTTGAATATTTCAAACATTTTGGCATGAAATTTAGTTGAATTAACTTTTATCCAAAACCGACAACTTATCTTTTTGAATTTCAATAATCAAACACATGATTCAACACGCAAACCTATCTCAAATAAACTCAACTTTGAAATGTAAATTCCATATATCATGAAAAGATAAATCATAAATTCGCAATTATCAACTGATCAAATTAATAACAAAATTCGATTTTTCCATAGTAGTAATTTTTCATTATTTTAAAGATTTTTGATAATATCCATTTTAATTTAGTGTAAAGTATCAAAAGCACATTAAGTTTTTCTCCTTGTTTGTTGAAACCTAAGCTATTATAAGTATGAGTTTCATACCAAACTTAATCAGATGTTAAATTCTCAATATCAAACCAAATTAATTATAATATAAATTTATCAGTTTGGTTGTCATGAGTTTTGATATGGTTTGGTTTGGTTATTCGGTTATTAACCATACCTAAACATAAAAGTAGTGATATTTTCAAAATAGGAAAAAAAATTATAACAATTCATTCAAAACAAAAAAAAGTTAGAACAACTAATATTATATAACTTTCAGTAATTAAATTTATTGTGATAAATTTCAAAATTCACCATTTTGGTCTATAAGGAAGAGATAGTGATATTTCTAATCCCATCAAATTGTCATAGGCAAGAAATCAATAAAATAAATGTTCTCGTGTTGAGCATTTATACTTTCATAAATAGATTAAAAATATAATTTGATGAAAACGTTTATAAAATCTTTAAAATTGTTTGTAAAAATAATGTATTGTGTATGTATAATTATATATAAAATATATGTACATAATTTATTAGTTCGATTTGATTATTTTTCGACTTTTTCAAACAACACCAAACATAAATTAAACACTATCAATTCTTAAAAACTAAAATCAAACAAACTCGACTCAAACAATTGTTTTAGTGATCTTATATTAGAGATAACATTATTTGTCAAGATATATGTATGTATATTCAATTATTTTTGTTTAAACTTTCATCAATTTATGAAACTTTTGAAATTTCGATCATTTCTATCTGAATTTAAAACATATATGTCTAGAATACGATTATTTTTGCGTGAACTTCATACACATACATAAAATTCAATTATTATTTTCTTGCCTAAAGTTCAACTACTTTTATGTACTTAATTAATGCGCATCCATGTGGAGTTTGTCATTTTTTGCATAAACTTCAAGAACATATTTTATAATACTAGTGATTTGTCAATATTTTCAAGCTTTTATAACAACATCTACTTGAGTTAAACTCTCTCTCTCTCTCTCTTTTTCATATTTGAGTTCAAGACCCACTTCTTGAAAGCATTATTTATGCTCCCTTTGTTCAAACTTATTTGATGATATTTGACTGCAAAACTTGAAATTTAAAATAAGTCCTAGAAATCTGTATGGTTAGAAATCATCTCACTTCAGAGATAAATATGAATTTAATGTTAAATTATTATTAAATATAAAAATATATTTTTTTTAAGAAAAATAAAAATATCGTATAAATTGAGACAAATAAAATATCATACAAACTTTTGCCTTATATTTGTCAAAATTGAGTATATATTAAATAGTAAATTTTAAAAATCAAGTATATTACCAAATATGATAATCCCAAGAAATTAATTTTTTACCCCAATTTCCATTATGATGAATTTTCAAATTCCACAAGTAAAACTTATTCCCAACTTGCCAATAAGCTTTGTATAGAGCTTGGAGAAATTGAAATGTTGTTGAGCTACTGGATAAAAGGAACATAGCATAAAGAATAATCAATCCTTCAAAGTTTCCTTTTTACTAACAAAGTGGAAATCCAATTCAGTATACTTCACTTTGTGCATAATTTGATCTTTCTAGATTATGGATATGCTTTTGGCTGGTTAAAAAAATAAAATAATTAGTAAGCTTCGTGGACCAATAGAAGAAAAGATTCTTAGCAGTATGACCCTACGGTATGGGAATCCAAGACAAATCATGAAAGAGTATTTTGCCAAGTCAATCAATAATTTAATTGGATGAGCATTTCCTCTTCTTTTTTGTTTTTCTTTTGGTTCTAATGTTAAATTAAATTCCTGGTTCCTATCTTATTGGATACCGTTGCAAAATACGAGGCACGTTTGCAAATAAATTTATTTTAGAATTATAATTTTTTGGACTAATTTATTTTACTTTGAAAGATGAGATAAAATGATATGAAATTGTATCGAATATGATACAATATTGAGGATTAAAATTGATGCAAAATATACATTGTGTTTAGTTAATGATATTTATTTTTAAGCAAATACAATATAAATTTAGTTCAAAGTTATTCCAACTTATCCCATATTTAGTTCAATGGTGTAAAAAGAATAGAATTTCATTTCATGAAAACCAAAATATATACAAAATCTAGAAAATCTGTTGTATTTTGTACATCCTCAAAATATTTAGGGGGGAAACCAAACCTCCTTACTAAATAAACATTCTCTCCATATGTTTGACGTTTTTTTCATCTATTGATAGTCAAATCTGATATGTGTTTATTTATTTTGGAACATAATCTGATTTAGTTTTTATATATCTCAAAGTGTTAGTGAAAGTTCACTTGATTAAATATAAGAAACTTATATAGATATGTTATATTAAGAAATACTTATTGTCTATAGCAACGACCTTTTTTCACTGAACGCTTGTTATACATTTATAATATAGTTTTAGTATATATTATAAAGAACAATTTATAAAATGCATATAATACAAATTTTATTGATGAATAATATATTTATCTCTCACTTTAATACATTTATAATATATCATATCAATTTTTTACAAAGCAAGCGTAGTATATTTAGAAATACTTATAATACATTTATAAATATTGTAGGATTTAACATATGGCGCTTACTTTGATTGAGCACCCTGTTTAAAAAAAAATAAACTAGAGCTTTTTTTTGGGTAATAATTTAAGTTTTTTATAAATTAAAACATGTAGAATGAGAGGTTTAGGATAATGTTCTTGGCAAATAGCACCTCTCATTTCTTAGTTATTGATAGATTCTAAGTTTAGTCAATGTGATATTTCCTTTAATTATTTAAGATTCTAATAATTGATGGATCGGGCAAAGATGCTACAATGCACAACATGCATATCCAGTATAATTTCACGACTAAAGATATTGTTCTTCCTTAAATTACTCTTAATATAAAAAGTTTTATCTAATACATCTCCTACGTGATTCGTAGTCTATCTCACACAGGAGATTTATACAGTGCAAACTGACTAATATGGACAGTGAGGGTAAAAACTAAGAGTGACATACACAAACTTTGACACTAAAACTTAAAAGTGAGAGTGTGTACAAGGAGTAGTTTAATTTCCTAGTGCCTAATTAATATTATGACAACATAAACTAGTCCTAGGTAGCTAATTAGAAAGCTACATTAGCAGGTGCTTTTCTTTCAGGAAATTGAGTAAAAACAACTCTGGCTTCAGTAGTAGCAGGAGGTGGAATAAGCTGAACAAGATCAGAATGTGGATAATATCTGTAAACACAAACTGGTTGAATTTGTCCCTCACTACTAGAAGAACACTGCCTTGATGCCTTATGATTTCTTCCTTCTAAAACAGATAATCCAAGAATTTTACCTATCTTTCCAAGCTCTGACATGATGGACAAGAAATTGCTCTTTATATTGTAGTATTGCAGATGGACTCATGGATTAATAATAAGGTCCTCTTTATATAGGCTTATATTTTTATTGAAAGGAATAAAAGTTATAGAATCTTCATATATATCCTATTATTTAACTTCTTTGTGATGTGATGGGATGGTTGAGATTTCTCCATATTTACTAACAAGTTTTGAATTCAAGTTCTCGAGAATAAAAAAAGTTATGTTAAAAGCAGCAGCCCTAGAAATTGGTCATGTGATGTGCAACAACAACATACTTAGTGGAATCTCACAAGTGGAGTCTAGGGATCAGGATAGAATATATGCAAACCTTATCATTACCTCATAGAGGTAGAGTTTGTTTCCTGGGAACCCTCGTCACAAAAACCCATAAGCAGAATAAACTAGATATAATAAAAAAAGAAAAGAAAAGAAAAGGAACCAGAAAGAGCGACTACAAGGAAAAACACATGATAGTATGCAAATATGACAGAACTAATATATATAAAAGATGCATAATGACAACACAAGATATAAAGGTACGACAAAACTTACTGCCTTACTATACCCCATGGATATACATCAACCTAACCCTACTGACCTATTAGTCTGCTACTCTAATTCGCAACCTTCACTCCTTTCTATCTAAGGTCATGTCCTCGAAAAGATAAAGATCATGTAATATGTGATTCAGATTTAATCTGTCTTTAATATGGATAGTGGACACAGGAGGGTGGAAACGAAAAAAGTAAGTTGTGATTCGTATAAGATTATGTATATATTCGGATATGGTTAAAGTAAAAAGACGGTGCATGACTTGTCAGATGTTTGCATTTCTTATACGTAACTAGATTCGATCCTTAAATTTGTGAGTATAAGTGAGACAACAAGTCAATCAATCAAGTGGATAGATTACTAAGGAAATATATACATATGTCTATATATACAAAAACTGGAATATTGCTTGTAAACTATATATTTGTATATGAGTTGATCTCTATTCTTCTTTGGTTTGATTCATTTTGTTATATAGTTTGTGTCCATATATAGCTTACCATCATGATTAAAGGCTCTTTCAAGAGTATAATTTTATTTTCTTAACCATAGGGAGAACGGTAGCATTATTCAACAATTCTCTTTCCTATTTAAACACCTACCACACGCAATATGTCGAAGTTGAAATTATAACATTGATCTTTATGTCACTTGTTCAATTCAAGTGCTTAACATCATATATCAAAAGTTGTAACTAACTAATAACAAAAGGGCAATTTTATTTACATATCAGACGTCCTATCAAACAAGCAATATTCAGTCCAAAAAAAAACTCACTTAGGAAAAACCAAGCAGATACAATAGACATTGCGATGCAAAGAACTTTACTTTGAAAAATATAAAGAACATGTGTAAAAATTGAGAAAGTCCCACATAAAAATTTTATTTTATCATTATATTTATGGGTATTCTCGTAAGATCTCAAATATTAGCCAAAACTTCAATCAAATAATTTCATGACAAGTAGGGACATGCTACCAACTAGGCTGGCTTTATTCATTATAAATTAGAATAACAGAATCCTAAATAGCATATATGGTACTATGCAGAGGTCAAAATCTAGTCTTCACCTTCAAGGAAACGCTAACTATGAATCTATCACAACAAAAGAATTATGCCAAGGTGTCGGTAAAAGTGGAAATTCAAATTCTAAAATAACCAATATTTTAGTTCCACGTACACCAAAAATATTTTAAGGGTAAGCTTCATGCTCAAGTAAGAAAAATATAAAATTTATATTTTTAGAATAAACTGAGATTAATTTCTCAAATCATCACTCAATTAATATTTGTATATTAGGAAGTCATAATTTTTTTCCTTGATTTCAATTTCTTTCGATTTCTTTTCAAAGATAATAATTATTAGTTGAATAATGATACAAAAATAAATTTTGATATTATGTTGGAAGCATCAAACTGCAAACTAATGATTGTCAACTTTTCATTCAACGTTGTTTGTCAAAATTCTATTCTGATTCTTTCTTCTTTTTCCTATTTGCTACTTAGATTACTCCTTATCTTTCATCTCTTTTAAAGTATAATCTTATAGATTTGATGAAATTAAGTTATTAAGTTCTTTGTTAAGTCAACATTCGGTTTTATCGGCGAAAGTATATATCCTACACAATAAACCTGATTACTTGCCCCTTCCTTATCCCATATGCAATGAAAAAATCTTATTAAAAATTGAACAGAAAGAAAGAATCGTTCTTGAAGAGAATCTGAAGCTATACACGGAAAGGGAAAATATAGAGATAATCTGCTCTCAAAAATGGAGAGCTCAGAGAGAAGTTTGTCTTGTGAAAGGGGAAAATGTGTTGTATTGAGTAAGAAGTAATGTACAGATATTTACATGGGTATATATATACCACTCCTTAATCATTTAATTAACCTTCTAACTAATTCTTTACTTTCTGACTGACTATTAACTACTTATTCTCATTACCTCCTTCAAGCTAGGCAATGTTGAATATATTCAACACTTCTAGCTTGCGCAAAAGATACTCATGTTGTGACTTATTCAGAGCCTTCGTGAACAAATCAGCTTCTTGATCCTTGGAACCAATATGAGTCTTTTTATAGTTCCATCCTGAATTCTTTCTCGTATGAAGTGTAAGTCTATCTCAATGTGTTTAGTTCGTTCATGGAATATAGGGTTCGCAGCAATTTGAATGGCTGCTTTACTGTCACTTACCAGTGTCACTGGAGTTTTAATTCCAATGTCCAATTCATTGCTGATCCCTACTAGCCAAATCACTTCTGAAACAGTAGCTCCTATGCTCCTATACTCTGCTTTTGCTGAACTCCTTGAGAAAGTGTTTTGCTTCTTAGACTTCCAGGATATCAATGAGTTTCCCAACTTCACTATATAGCCAATGATCGATTTCCTTGAATTAGGACAACCTGCCCAATCTGCGTCACAAAATACAGTCAATTGTGATGTCTTCTCTGCACTCAGCAGTATCCCCGGCCCTGGCTCATTTTTGATGTATCTCACCACTCTACATGCTACCTTCATGTGTGACCTTTTTGGCCTTTGCATGAATTGACTCAACATGTGAACAACATATGTTATATTTGGCCTAGTCATAGTTAAGTACAACAACTTACCAATCAGCCTTTGATATGATTTTGGATCCTCCAACTCAGCATCTGACCCAGAATTGTTCACATATTCATCATACTCCACAGTAGTCAGTCTTTGGTTGTATTCCATTGGAGTGCTTGTTGGTTTAGAACCTGACAGCCTCATTTCAGCAATCAACTCAAGTGCAAACTTCCTTTGGTTCATCAATATTCCCTGCTGTGACCTTGCTATTTCAATTCCAAGGAAATATTTCATCTCCCCCAAGTCTTTGATTCTGAACTTGCTCTCCAATGCTGCCTTGGCTTCCTGTATCAGAATGGAATCATTGCCTGTAATCAACATATCATCAACATATACAAGAATGATTATTATGTTGTTGTCCCTCTTCTTTGTGAACAATGAGTAATCAAAGTGGCTTTATGTGAACCCTGAGCTGAGCAAAAGTTCAACAAGTTTCAGATTCTACTGCCTTGAAGCTTGCTTGAGACCATACAAGGATTTGTGCAGTCTACATACTTGCTTGTTCCCCCTTGACTGCCAAAGCCTGGTGGTGGAGTCATGTACACTTCTTCTACCAAGTCACCATTGAGAAATGCATTATAGATGTTCATTTGGTGTAAGCACCATTGATTTGCAGTAGCTAGTGCAAGTACAAGTCTGACAGTTACCATTTTGACCACAGGGGAAAAGGTTATATGTTAGTCCAGCCCTTCTTGTTGGTTGTACCCTTTGGCCACAAGCCTGGCTTTGTATCTCTCAATGGAACCATCAGATTTGTACTTCACCTTGAACACCCATCTACAGCCAATGGGAACTTTGCTAGAAGGAAGATCAACCATAGACCAAGTGTTGTTTTCCTGCAGGGCCTTCAGCTCCCGATCCATGGTATCAACCCAAAGAGGATTGAAAGTTGCTTCACTGTAAAACTGAGGTTCTTTGGTGGAGATTATTTGGGATAAGTAAGCTTAATATGTGGGGCTAAGATTGGAGTAGGACATGTAAGAGTCTATAGGATAAATGCAAGTGGAAACTGAATTGGAGTAGCCATAGATGTAGTCATGGAGCCAAGCAGGGGAACTTTTGGGTCTGGTGGATTTTCTGAGAGCTGTATTGGTGGGTAAGGGAATGTCTGATAGGGTGGAGATGTAGGCTGTATAGGCAATGGAGCAGGAGGGGTGGGTATGAGGGTTGGTATGACTAAAGGGTATGGAGGTGGTGCTGTAAGGACACCATTTAGGAAAATGTGGAGTGTTTTATCTCTGATCAACTGAAAAGGGAAAATATGTTCCCTGAAAGTCACATCTCTGCTAACAAAGAAATTGTTAGTAAGCATATTGAAGAGCTTATACCCCTTTTGTGTGGAAATGTATCCTATTAATACAGCTGCAACAGATCTTGGAGAGAACTTATCCCCATTAAGTAGACTAGTTGCAAAACACAAACATCCAATGACCCTCAAGTGAGATAATGAAGACACCTTACAATAAACCATTTCAAAGGGAGATTTTCCAGCCAAAACCTGTAAAGGCAGTCTGTTAATGATATAAACAGCAGCTAAGACATATTCATTCCAGAATTTTAGTGGCAGAAAACCTTGTAAACGAATGGCCCTAGCAACTTCTAAGATATGCCTATGTTTTCTTTCAACCAATCCATTTTGTTTGTGGTGTATGAACACAGGATGTTTGGTGAATAATACCAAGAGAATTGAACAAATCATGGCAGCCAGAATTAAGGAATTTAGTGCCATTATCACTCCTGATGATCTTAGTTTGTGCACCAAACTAATTTTTCAACATTGCAAAAAATTGTCTAAGAATGACAATGATATCACTCTTCATTCTCAACATATACACCTAAGTCATTCTACTACAATCATCTACTAAAGTAAGAAAGAACCTGCATCCATCATGGCTAACAACTCTATATGGTCCCCAAACATCCCCATGTATGGTGGAGAAGATATCATTACTCCTACTAGAGCTACTGGGAAATGATAGTCTAGTTTGTCTAGCCAGAGGGCACATAGTGCAGTCTTGAACATCAAGACCTCCTCCTTCAATCCTTAGTGCAGTAATTTGTTGCAACACCTTCATTGGAGTATGTCCAAGTCTCCTATATCAGATTTCTGCAGCTTTAATTTTGTTCACACTGTCTTTATTAGCCATGTTGGCCTTTATTGTGCTGGTAGTTTCTCTCTTTATTGGTAACTGCATGTTGTACAAACCATCAACCTCTTTAGCAATCCCCTTCACTACTCCACTGAATAGATTCTGCATAACACATATATTAGGGAAAAAGGTGACAACATATTTTAAATCCCTGGTTTACTTGGACACTGATAGCAGATTGTGCTTAAATTCAGGAATGCATAACACATTGGTAATTATATTCCCAATATCCAGTCTGCACTTTCCAACACAGGCTATGTCTAAGGTGTTACCATCAGGTAAATACACTCTTATGATGTTCTCCTTAGTAATCTGACTAATCCTATCTAATAGCTCCTTACTATGTACCATATAATTGGAAGCTCCAGAATCAATTATCCAATTTCTAAGACATGTACTGTTGGTTACCAAAAAAACTTGATTCATACCTGCTTTCTCTGATGTAGAGGTGATTTCCTTCTGAAGTATCTTCAAAATCTGCTCATACTGTTCCTGAATGAACATTGTACCAGGTGAGTTGCAAGTAGGTTGAGAAGACTTTGCTGGTTCATGTCCTGCATTGTGCACTGCATTAGCAGTGTATTGTGGTGAGTATGAACTCTTCTTCTTGAACTTGTTGTCAGTCGGATAACCATGGGTCTTATAACATGTTTTCTTTGTGTGCCCTCTCAGCTTGCAATAATCACAAAACAAGTGTTCATTCCTCCCTCTGTAGCTTCCCTTGTCATAATGTCCACTAAGACTTCCCTTGACCTGCCCTACACCACTGGTGTTCGCTTGATTCAAACCTGTCCTGTTACTAAACAAGGCTATTCCATTCGACGTACCAACAGCTTTTCCCAAATTCCTCTGACTCTCCTCAGAGATCAATATTAAATAAGCCTTGTTAATGTTTGGCACAGGAATCATCATCAAAATTTGACTTCTTGCTTGTGAATAAGTCTTATTCAGACCTGTCAAAAACTGCAATAGCCTCTGATATTGATAATGCTCCATGTATCTTATTGAACCTGCACATTCGCATCCAAGGCAAGGCACTAAGGAATCATATTCCACCCATAAATCTTTCAGTTTAGTAAAATAGCTTGACACAAACAAAGTTCCCTGTGTCAATTGCATAATTTCCTTATGCAATTGGAAGATCCTAGATCCATTTTCTTTATCGAATCTCTCCTTTAAGTCACTCCAGACTGAATATGCGTTTGAAGCGTAGGCTACACAACTAACTAAATCACTGCTCACTGAGTTCATTATCCAGGAAAGGACTATAGCATTCACCTTTTCCCAAAGATCGTGCAATGCAACTTCAAACTTGTCCTTTGCATGTCTGTCATCTACAAAACCCATCTTACTCTTCCCTACCAGTGCAATCTTCATGGATCTACTCCATAAAGCATAGTTCTCTAGTCCTGTTAACTAAAATGAAATCAACGAACTACCCGGTGTATCACAAAACTGCAGAAACAGTGGATGATTTGCATCGACCACTATGCCGACTCTAGTAGCTCTCCTCTCAGCTGCACCTTCTGTGCTTTCTGCCGCCATTGTTGTAGACGAAGCTTCAAACTCTAGATCTAACTCGAAATTACGAATTTCGACCCTAAATCGCGATCCACCTTCAAAACCCTAAATCGCGACTTGGCTTTAACTGGATTTTTGTACCCACTCTGATACCATGAAGAGAATCTGAATCTATACAGGAAAAGGGAAAATAGAGAGATAATCTGCTCTCAAAAATGGAGAGCACAGAGAGAAGTTTGTCTTGTGAAAGGGGAAAATGTATTGTATTGAGTAAGAAGTGATGCACAGATATTTACATGGGCATATATATGCCACTCCTTAATCATGTAATTAACCTTCTAACTAACTCTTTACTTTTTAACTGACTATTAACTACTTATCCTCATTAGTTCTATCTCAAATCATCAACATTTTAAAAAGATTATACTATATAATTATAAAGGAAAATGTTTTAAGTTTTATATATGAGTATAAAAGAGAAAGGAAATAATGAAGAAAGCATAAAAAATGCACTTGTTGAGTGGCGCCCGCTTTAGCAAAATGCACTTGTTGAGTGGCGTCCGCTTTAGCGTATATGACTAATAACTATTCAATTTTACAGGAGGCTATAAAGTATCATTTCATTGCTTTACTCTTCTCACCCTCGCTTTCAAGTCTAATTGTGTTAAG
>JAOTQR010000079.1:18058511-18072568 GCA_025774065.1 Solanum ossicruentum
ACATTGATATGCTTAACACTTTTAAGTGCAGAATGAGACTTTAAATCTATTATTATAAGAGTAAAGAAATTATAAAAGGTAATATGAAAAATAGTGTAGCAGAGCCTACAAGAAAGAAACAATACTAGCAAAAAATTAGTGTGACATAATACACAATATATGATAATAAATAACGAAAGCAAGACAAGACAACACTCTATCCCTACTAACATTCTATCCTAGTATATGACCTCCATTCCTTCCTCTCTAGAGTCATGTCTTCGGTAATAAGCAATTGTACGTCCTGTACGTCCAATCACCTCTTCCTTACTTTTTTTGGCCTACCTTAACCCCTTAGCGTACCCACTACAACCAGCCCCTCGCACCTCCTCACTAGGGTGCCTACACACCTCTTCTTTATACTTTCAAATCATTTCAGTCTTGTTTCCTTCATCTTGTACATCACATAGCTAATCCCACCTTTTCCTGGATAACCTCATGCCTAATCTTATCGCATTTAGTATGACCACATACATATCCATCTCAACATCCAACTCAACATTCATCTCTACAACATGCATCTTTTGAACATGTGAATTCTTGACTGGCAAACACTCCATCCATATAGCAAAGACGAGCTAAACACAATATTGTAGAACTTACCTTTAATTTTAAGTGGTACCATGTTATCACACAAGATTCGAAAAACAAGCCCCCGTTTCCTTTATGCCATCTCAATTTGATGTGTGACACCATCGTCAATGTTCTCACTATTTTGAATTACAAATCCAAGATACTTAACATTTTCTCTCTTCTAAATAGTCTATGTGACAAGCTTCACTTTCAAGATTGCTTCATCCAACACAACACACAATTTGCACTCTAAATATTTCGTTTTGATCTTGCTCAATTTGAACATTTTAAAGTTCAGAAATTATCTCCAACCTAATATTGACTTTGTTCCATACCTCATGAATCAATTCCTTTTTATTATTGTACAACCGTGTGAGTTTTAATACATATAAAATTGTTGTAGCGTAATTTTGTAAGAGGCAAATTTTGCATATGAATATAGACTGGTACACTACCCAAAAAAAAGGGATAATTACACCCACGAGTCACTGAGAAAAATTATTTACATAAAAAATAGCTCACTTTTTTTTAATTATGAAAGTAGCCATTCGGCTGGCCTTTGGGTATTCGTTACAATTTTGGACATTCAGTCCTCGTTGTATAGGCATGTATAGTCAATGTATATTTATGTATCATAAGGTATATTTAATGTATAAATCATGTATAAGTAATATACATTATACAATAGTCTCATGTATAAGTAATATAGATTATATAGTAGTGTATATTTTTTTAACTTTGACAAACTATATTGTATAGTTTCACTGATTTTGAACTATTTTTTATGTAAATAAAAAATAAAATATTTTTTATAAATTTTTGTACTTTTTTGTATATATATAATTTCCCAAAAAAATATAGTCCGGTAAAATTCCTTCTGGATAATCATGAAGACGAGCTGTTAAGAATAAAAAGTCGATATTGGCCCAATCCAAATCCACTAATGGACCTTCATCCTAGCCCAAGCCCATGTGGCTAAAAAATGGCACTGTAATTAAGGTCAATAGGCGCTAGGTTTTGATAAAACTATTCCCACTGTTCATCTAACTTGTTCTTATCTATTAATATTTATTTAATTTTAAAATTTAAAAAATAATTTATTTTTTCATATCTATTTTACCAAGCCATTAAATACTTTATGATATCTAAAATATCTTTTGAAAATATTAGTTCATTCAAAGGATAATATAACTATTTACTGTTTTTTAATGTGTGTATCTAATTAATTTTAGATAATTGTTGCTATTGGATGGACGATATACTTAATTTGTATCCTCTTTTTTCATATGTATTTACTTTAGGTTTGAACAAACTAAAATTCAATTATTTTTATTTGAATTTTATGCACATACTTTTTAAATTGTAAAAAAAATGATGGAACTTTAATTATTTATGACTAAAATTCCGACATAAATTCATGAATATATGAGTAGAGTAAAAATGAGAAAGGTAAAATAAAAACTATAATATGAATCTGCTACAATTTACCAAATATTTGATAAAACAGGCGTTTCTGTCCATATTTTATGTGATTGGTACTTCCGAGCCATTGTAGAAAAATTTGGGGAAAAACTTGCTATCCAGCACTGACCTGAGACATTAATCTGAGAAGGTAAGAGAGAATTCTTTAGCTGCTGAATTTGTATGCTTTAAACTCTCAATCTTTTCCTCTGTGAGCTGTGTTTTCGATGCTATTTGTTCTTTCAATAATTTCACAAGTGTGGTATAGGGTATGCATACGTACACCTGTGTAGAGAGGTTATTTTCAGAGCAAATAGGGATTTTGTCACTGCAGCAACTTATTGAGGAGGCGTTGATTATCTTTTCCTATAGTTCACCAAAAGTTGCTTAATGTTATATTAGCTCAGTAGGAGAGGTTTTGGTTAGCAGGTACAAGTGCTGTATGCATCAGGATATGTCCTTGGTACAAGGACCTGCGAATGAAAACGAGTAGGCTTAAACAGATTCAGATACTCACAAACTGATTCAATGTTATTTTCTTCTCTATCCAGTCATTTTGCAAATAGTTTACAAGACTTTTTCTTCCCATAGAAATGTATTCGTTCAAAGATTAAGTGACAGGCATATAAAAAAAATTGATTTATCATCTATTCAACTAGGGGCTGTGACATGTCTATATAATATGCATGGGATTAGCCTCTTCAACAGGGTCTATAATCTCGGTCGGGGTTGCAGCAAGTCTTCTCAACATCTCACTAAAAAGATGTTGAGCTGGTATCCCATGACTCTTGTGGTTCCGTACTATCCAACTATAGTAGAACCAGGAACAGAGGGCTTTTCTGGAGACCTCATGTGGGCAGATCAGAGAAAGACTAAGTATGCAAAATGTTCTTTTGTGACGTTGAGAAAAAAACTCGATTGCTGATAAAAATGAAGTTACCCGTTTCTGATACACATCTCAATTTCATTTCAAGAAAAAAAAAAAGACACATCTCAATTTGAAAAACTGGTGCATTGCTGTTGGGTGGCTGTTCTTCTGTTGTACCAATTATTTGACACTACACTTTTTCCATTTGGTATTATTGGTGATCTTAGAGATGCTACTTGCATTATCAGTTGTGCTTGTTGAGGAAATGAAGTTAACAGTTCCTCATGTACTAATACCTGAGAAATGACAAAGAAATTCAAAGAAAATGCATACTCATTCCAAGCCTCGTTCGAGAACTACGTGTTCTTATATTTGACCGTGAAACCAAGTGTTATATGTCCTTCATAGGGCACTGGATAAGAAAACACTGATAAAGAAGTCGGAAAAGGTGAGAAAAAATAGAAGAGCTGATTTCCCTGTATTAAATTTTGGAACATGGGATAATTTCATGCCATTACTATGCTTTCACTCCGTTATCTTGTTTACCTATTACATGGAGTTGCTCAAATGTTAAGTTATAGTGTTTTCTTATCTTTTAGAACAATGGAATTACAACACAGCCTAAGGCTGCAGCTTTTAGCCCCACCTTTAGAAGAGAAATGCCTGAGAAGCTTCCCTTCAATGTTTAGAATTGTTCCTCAAAGGAGAAACAAACTGAGCAGTTCTATTGTCTCTTCCTTGAAATTGAATAATTTTGGTCACTCAGCACCAAAATTCTGGAGGTCCCAATTACTGGTATGCACATTCCTCCACTTCTATTCTTATTGTCTAATTGTCATCATCGCTGTTAATCTGTATTACATGTGCATATTCTTAAAGATCCCTGCTTATGATAGTGGATTGTTGAGACAGGCTCATGGTCTCAGACAAAGGAGATCAAAAGCTTCGAAGCTAGAAGAGTTACTCAAATTTGGCAATGGAGAGGAAGACGAAGGAGATGAATCTGAATCTGATTCTGATGGAGGTCATAAGAGGGATGATTACTTTCATATGGATGAAGATGAAAGGCGGGAATGGAGGAGAAAGATAAGAGATGTCATTAAAATGTCTCCTGATGTTGAGGAAGAGGTAGATCCTGTTGAGAGAAGAAAAAAGATGCAAAAGCTTTTGGCTGATTACCCTCTTGTTGTTGAAGAGGAAGACCCTGATTGGCCAGAAGATGCTGACGGACGGGGTTTTAACTTGGATCAATTCTTCAATAAGATCACCATCAAGAATGTTAAGAAAGATGACGATGATGAAAATGACGACAGTGACAATGAATTGGTGTGGCAAGATGATGACTATATTCGTCCAGTCAAGGACTTGACCACTGCAGAGTGGGAGGAGACTGTCTTTAAGGACATCAGTCCTCTTATTGTTCTTGTTCATAATCGCTACAAAAGGTGATCTCCTTTACATCTCCCATTAACTATGTAGCCTTTGACTTATATACGGAATGCACTTCCACAAAAGCTATTTCTGTCATGCTTCTGTTTTGGTTCTCGTCCATGTATGTGTATGTTAGAATCTACTTGCATCTCCGTAAGGCTGAGGTTATCTGCTGTATGCATCCATGTTTCTTGCTTCTATTAGACAATCAAATTCTTATACTAAATGGCAGCTTTCATGTGCCCATCATTCGCTAAGTTTCTTTGCTCTTCACAGTACTAATAATTACCTTTTGGAAGTCTCTCCACTGATTCACTATCAAGCCAGGAAAACGGTCATGTGCAATAACTAGAATTAATTGGTGAGTTCGGTTAAATGTAGGCTCAAACAGTCCTTATCAACGTAGCGAAGTATGACACTGAATTCAAAAATTTTTTGCTTTCGCTCTAATATTAGCTTTATAATGTCAATCCTTTTGTAGAAGTGACCTGATAAACTTATACTATAAGAGTTTTTCCTCAAAATATTGGAAGATTTGGGATTCTAGAAATGCTATTTTTAGAAGAGAGCAGCATAATTTGGTTTGCGAAAGACCATACATTGTTCATGATGGCAATCTCTTTCCTGTATGCTCTCTTCTGCTCTTCTTTATGATTCGATTGTGAGATCATGTTCATATGACAAAAACAACTCTTTTCCTTTCTTTGAAGGGATTTCCATATCATTAAATTGGTTAATACTTGAGCCCTGAAAAACAAATGCATAAAGTTTTTGAGAAAGATATGTGCAGGAAGGGCTACAGTTCGTCATTTAGACCCTTGTGGTGTAGGAAGAAATTTGAATGTAGAGCTTGATAGACATTTGGATTCTTGAGCAACTGTTTAGGCTTATATTATCTTATGAAAGCTGTGTGTTACATGCAGGCCTAAGGAAAATGAAATGGTTCGGGATGAATTGGAGAAGGCTATCCACATCATCTGGAATTGCAGGCTACCTTCACCAAGGGTTAGTTAAACCATTCAACTTTAACAAATTGTATTCCAAACGCACTACTGATATATATTTTTGTTTACTCTAGTGTGTAGCAATTGATGCTGTTGTTGAAGATGACTTAGTGTCTGCTTTGAAAGTCTCTGTTTTTCCTGAGCTCATCTTCACCAAGGCAGGGAAAATCTTGTACCGTGAGAAAGGTGAAAGTCTATCTAATAGAATATTGCTTTTGACCTTTGTTGCTTCATCGTAAATCCTCATTCTATATCTGATCTTTTTCTTTTTGTGGGGTTATTTCTTGAGTAGTGAGCCGAACATCAGATGAGTTATCCAAAATGATGGCGTTCTTCTATTATGGAGCTGCCAAGCCACCTTGTCTCAATGGCATCAAGAATTCTGATGAATTAGTACCTACAATCTAAGCAAGCAATTATCATGGTATATTAGTCTTCAGATCTATTCAAACAACATTTTAGTAGTTTCACCTTGTTCTGAATTGTCACAACTAAAATACAGATCCTACTGATGCAGCAACTAGTGTTGGCTGTACAATCGGACACTAAGATGGCACCGGAGCTCTTGGTGGTGTTTTACCCTATGTTGCTCGAACTTTTCAAAAGTGTCAGCGGGTGCATGTCAGATTCTCCAAAAGTAGTGTATTTTCAGAGAATGCAGCACGGGTGCAGCATTGAAAGTGAAGAGTCTATGCAACCTAGGTTTTACCAGGTGAGAAGATGGGGTTCATTTTGCTCTCTTCAACATTTCAATAGGTGCATTGCTCATTCCTTCTATCCTTATGCGCGGCGGCCTTATTCAGTATCAATACAGCAAACTCTTATAATTGCAAGCAAGTTCAAGGTTGAAAATAGTAGTTACTGAAATGACATGCTAGTCTTATTCGTTGTTCTCAACTTTTTGAGTACATGACTAGCTAGGAAGTACGGGATTACTTGTTTGATGGTTAGAATTATGCATATATGAGTAATGCTAAATTTTGGTGTGCTAAATTTTGTACATAGCAACTAAAATGCTATCCAACATGATAATAGTTGGATCGATTTTAAAACATGGAATAACTCACTTCCTAATAACAACTAGACGACTCCTAAAAGTCGAATGAGATTCAATTTGACTTGAAATCCTGCCAGGTAAATATTAAGATTACAACAACAACAACAAACTCAGTGGAATCCCACAAGTAAATATCAAGATTGATTTTGCAAAATTTCCTACCTACAACATATCCAATATGATGAGTTCTTTTAAGTGCTATGGATGCCATGTGCCAATCATATTATTCAAGATTTAAGATCTCTTGTATAAATACACTACAAAGTATATATTCTTTTTCCAACCATATATACAAACTATTGGGTCCCTTCCCTCCCTGCTTGCAGATATGAGTGGATCAAAAAGGGGTTTGGTTCTCTATTTCCGGGTGATAGTTAATTTTGAAAGAACTTATTGTCAACCTCTTCTAGATATGAATCTATTTGATTCAGAAGGAAAGAACTTGCATCAGTATCTCAATTTCAATTCAAACATAGGTTTGATTCACACCTCATATTCTAAAACAAGTTTATCATCTGACAAGCGATATTCACTGGGTCAAGAACATCCCCTCGAGAAAAAGCTTCCATGGCCGGTTGACCAAATGAGGATCCCAATTTCCCCCCTCCCCCCACCCCTAACCCCTAACCAAAAAAGAAGAAGAAATACTCATGGCGGTTTAATAAAAGTAATGCTTGTCTGAGATTAGTTTCTTTTTTAAAAAAAAAAGATGTATGCGTATGCAATAATTTCTCGACAAGATATTAAGGCCTTTGAGTACGTAAAAGAATCATATCCAAACCAAAAAGTTTGTCTCCAAACAAGATTATATGAAATCAACTGCAGTCAGTAATCAAATTTATGTATTTACTGCTCTTACTATTACTAAGTCACCAAGCAGAATGACATAGCACATTGAGGCAAAAATTGGTAAGAATCAAGAATCTCAATTTTGCTTCAAATGTTAAGACATGTTCATTAACGAGGGAGACGTATAATGTCATTCTCATCGAGTTGTTAGTAAAGATTGTAAATATTTACTGGAAGTGAACAAATCCAATATAAAAAATATTTGGAGGGAGGAAAATCTATATGCTGATTTTGATTTTTCTGTGAAGGAAAACATACGAAAAAAAATTGATAATCTATGAACCCATGCTCGGAGAAATATAAAAATATTACTATTTTTTTCACTGATTCAATTAAAATATTTATAAAAATAGCCACTGAATGCTTGGTATCCTGCACCTCGCGTTCATGATATCTACATTCAACTGTGCCCTGGAGACACAGTCGAAGCACGCCCGTCCAGTGTGCTTCTTTCACGACATGCTATATTCCTGGGTGTCTTCCAGTGGTCTTCTAGCCTTAGAAGAAGTTGTATCCATCCCAGGCATCTGCAACATCCTCCTTTGATATTCTAATCTGGGTGAACTAAAAGACTGAGTCATTCGGTGACTTTCGCGGTCGCCCTCACTAAATCAACTTGAAATCTGAACTACGATTTAAATCAAGTCTTATTGAAATTAAATTTTCTTTTCGTGTCATATGCACTTAGACTTTAACCGGAATAACAGTGAGTTGTTAGTAGTGATAACTTTTTTATGCTTACTGATTTTCCATGACTACGATATAAAGTGAATAAGACATCCATATCTTTCTTTTATTTTTGTCCTTTAAAGTGTTTGGAATATATTTTAGTAAATCTATTGGCAGAAGGTTAGTGTAGTTGTTTCCCAATGTGCCACTAGACTAGCAACTTGTTACTTTGCAAACTAATACTCCCATTGTTTAAGAGATTTTAGTTAAGCATTAAAAAGTTCCGTAAAACCTTTTATTTTGAGATAAAAAGCTGCAATTAAGCACCTAAAGTGGAACATTATAGCGTGGATAATTACGCGCATGAATCATTTGACCATCTAGTCTATAAAATATACATAAGATGTATAAACCATGTATAGTGTTAGCAAATACGCATGTGCATAACATATACATCGATAGTTGTGTATGATTCGATCATGTTGATAAACTAATTTTGATATATTTCAATCTTCTTTATTTGTGTAACTTATATGTCTTTACGGTGTATGCTATCAATATAACTTGTAAAAATGAAAATTAAAAAAAATTGCATTGCCGGTTTAGAAAAATGAAACTCATTCTTTATTAAAAATGGCCCCCCTCCTAGAAACATGCTTCTTTAAGTTCCATCATGCATACTATATATGGCATTATGAATCTCATCTCCAATGTACCTAACAGTTTAATCAATCCTATAATGATAACAAAGTTATCATGATGAGTTAAAGTAATTTAATGGAGTAAATATATACATTATTAATTAATAATAATTAAGTAGTGTTATTGTATTTTCATGTATGTATTTAATATTCATTAATTTGATATAAATATTTAATGTGAATAAATTTTTATCGAAAAATTATTCAATATGAGCATTTATATTTACTTTTTCAGCAGTCAAAGTCGTAAAATTAGTGTAATGCACTCTCGCACGATTTTTTTTGGATCTAGAACTTGTATTATATTTCAACAAAAGTATTATGGTTGGGGGAGAAATGATTTGTTAGCTTTTTTCGTTTTCTTTTTTTCTTTTTAAGTTTTATGGTTCTTTTATAAGATACTTTTTATTTTTATACAAAAAAAAATGTAAAAAGATTATTTTATTCATTTCAAAATCTAAAATGACAGAGATCGTTTTAACATATATAATGCAATTTACTTGACCAAGAAGAGGACCCAATTAGTCCATGGCAGACTAAACATAATGTCCATTTGGAGCCTGAGCTTGCGTAGATTTGTTTTGGGGAAATTTAAAGCAAATTATTTATATATATACCCATTTATATCTATATCCCTCTAATTAATTACAATTAATATACCCTCCCCTAATTTATCTACTATTAAAATTTGCTCGCTGATGTCATGCGGACATCAGTGTCCACTCTTATCGGGTATCATATACCAATAGAGTATCAAAGAAGATATTGATACCCTGTCGATATCATATATTAATTGTTTCTTATTTATTTCTAAAAAAAAACTCAATCACATATGATATCTATAGGGTATCAATATACCGATAGAGTATCATATGGATACTGACCGGACATCAATATGTACGTGGGTGTATCACAGAAGATTAAGCTCGATCTTATATGATATCAATATACCGATAAAGTATCACAAGAATATTTTTTTCTATTAATTTAGAGTTTAATAATTTTCTTTTAATTATTTTTTTTTAAAAAAAGGGCACAATCATATATGGTACAAATAGGGTATCAATGTACCAATGATGTATCCTAGAGGATTAAGCTCACTCATATGTGATACCAGTATAGTATCAATACAACAGTGAAGTATCATAAAGAATATATGTTCAACTAATTTAGAGTTTAATCAATAAGATTGTGATTTAAATAATTTTCTGTTAATTGTTTCTTAGTTATTCTTTAAAAAAAAAAAAGAGTCCAATCCTAATTGATGCCAATGGAATATATGATACCGGTATAGTATCAATATATAGATGAAGTATCAAAGAGGATTAATTCATAGCAGTTATGCTGACATCTGTTGACGTCATGGGTGAAATAAAATAGGGAAAAATGTGATAAAACGATAAATAGTTTGAGTTTTGAATCCATTAAAAATAAATAATTTGAGCTGGATCCAAATTAAATAAATAATTTCACAATAAAATTTATTTTATGTAATTTTTCCTTTTACTTTTTCATACCATGATATATTGAGTCCCAAAAGCGTGAGTACCATGTGAAGTTGAGTCATGTTGTATAAGACTCTTCACTTTTCTCATACATTGTGACGTGTGAATGTGCACTTCATCTCATATTACCAACCTAAAAATTAAGCTATCCTCATCAGCCCACCCTCTATTGATGAGGGGCATCACGAAAAGCCCTATAGGTCCAGAAGATTTCACATGAGTGAAACTTCTCTCATTAAATAAGTTGTGTATTTCTGTAATTTTTTCTTATATTAATCAAGGTGATTGATACTACTTTTTCTGGCCCATTTAATGTGATATTATTTTATTTTTAGTCCGTCCTAAAAAAGTGTTACTTTACTATAAATAGAAATATTTTAGTTTTAAAATTTTACCCTTGATAAAATTAATTTCAATCATATAATATCTAAGGATTGTTTTAAACCATAAGTTTTAAAAAAAATTCTTCTTTTTTTTAAATACCGTGTCAAACCAAAGAGTGTCGCATAAAATGAGGCTGAGGGAATAATAGAGGGATCCGAGTATTGCATGAAGATTATTAGCATGAGCTTCATTTACGAATTTTGAGATACTGCTAATATTTGAAAAGGGAGACCTTCATCGTTCAATTTACTGAGAAAATTAAAGAGAATTTCAAGTACTAAAATGAATGGAAAATATTTTGTTGAAAGTTAGGTTTAATGGTGTGGAATCAAACACAGACGAATATTTTCTTCCCCTTATATAATTAATGGTGAACCTATATTCTTCCCTCATTTGGTTCTTTGAGTCACAAAACAAGCATTTATGTGAGAAACACAATTAGATATTTTGAGCGATTGGTTAAGAACATTTAAAACAACAACATTAATAATAGAAAAAATTATGCGGATAAACAAATATATATTAATTAATTAGCTAACATAGTCATAATTTGAACTAATTACAGCTCGCGGTAAACATCTAGCTGTAATTATATTTTGAATTTTGTATAATTCACGTGATTTATACAAACGTTGTGTGCGATTAAACAAAAGTTACACGAATCAAATTGTATATCAAAATATACAAATACTGCAAATTATATAATGAATTATACAAACTTAGTGCACGAATTATATAATGAAATATGCAAATGCCACACAAAAGAGTTTATTCATCATGTAACGCCAAAGTGATAGAAGTTAGTGACAAATTAGTGTATTTTGCAATATGATTACATTTTTCACCCAAACAATTTCACCTTTTGTAAGAGCTAGGTTGAACAATTTTTATGTCTAGCATTGTCCTATAAAGATAGATATTAAAGGTTCACCACAACAAAGTTAAAGAAAACCTTAGTCATCATGTTTATCCAAAATGTCCAATCTTGAAAGAGAATATGTGAACCACACACTTCTTTATATTGGAACATGAATATAATATTGACATCAACAAGCTAAAAGTTATATTAAGCAACAAAAAAAAACTATGGTTTTGAAGAGATATCAGCCCTACTTGGCAATGCTCTTTATACAAATATTATATGCAGGCATGGCTTTGTTTTCTAAAGCATCTATCTCCAATGGCATGAACCCTTACGTGTTTGTTGTTTATAGACAAGCATTCGCAACCCTATCCTTGGCTCCATTCGCGATTTTCCTAGAAAGGTCTTCAAATTTTTCGTATTCTCTATCTATATATATAGAGATCGAGTTATATACATTTGAATCTTAGGCTAATATGTTTGCTATATATATGTGTTCTTTGATTCACAGTAGCAAGGCAACTTCTCTTTCGCTCACCTTACTAGTGAAGATATTCGTTATATCCTTATTTGGGTATGGATCAATCCCTATTCTTCTTGTCTATATATGCATGCATGTTTTATATATGAAGTAACATGTGTAAGCTTTAAAAATCGAGTCATTACTTGGTTCAAAATGAACGTAATCTTAATTATTATAGGTATATATATATATATATATATTTCAATTATTCTTTATATATATATAGTTCATGTTGAAAGTAATGGGTTCAGTTGAACTCAAAGGACTAGATGTATATGTATATTCCTGTCTAATGTTGCTCTAGAGAAGTTATAATATTCTTAATTTTCATCAGGATTACTTTGAGCTTGGATCTATGCTATGTTTCATTAAGTTACATATCGGCCACATTTGCATCTGCAAGCTCTAACACAATCCCTGTTATTACCTTCATTTTGGCTTTATGCTTCAGGTAGGTATACTTTTTATTGATTTATAGAGCGACGTAAACAGTGAGGATTCATCCGATCGAATGACTAGTTTGTTTTTTGATGATATTGAAGGATGGAGAGCATTTGTTACAAGCAAAGCTATGGAATAGCTAAGATTATGGGTACATTTGTGTGTGTTGCTGGGGCTTTAGTGTATGCTTTTGTAAATGGACCTCCTTTATATCCAGAAAGCCACAAAAAAGTTAATTATCAAACTTCAGTGGGCACCTCCAAATGGGAATGGATTAAAGGTTCTCTTATCATCCTCTTAGCCAACACAATGTGGTCATTGTGGCTTATTCTTCAGGTCTATTTCTACACTACCCCCCAACACAAAATTAACTTCCCAAATAAGGACTAGTTTATGTTTAACCCTTGGTCTTTTTCATTGGCATACTTTCTTTTCTCAGCTTGTCATGAAAATAACTCTCATTAACCCCTAATAAAATGACATATAATCATACAAAAATGTCTATAACCAAAAAATTTTTTTAAAAAATCTTTCTTAAACTCTATGTCCAATCAAATACGTTGAAAGGAGAGTACATGTTCACAACATATTTTTAAAAATTCTACATTATTAGTATACTTTAACCTATAATAGTGAGTTAGTTACATTATTCCATATATATGTTTTACTTATATGAACCTATTCGACAAAGCATGACGTTTTAGAATAAAATGAAAATTTTTTAAAGTTATGATCTTAAATATGACAAAATGTTTGTCCTGCTATAAGACTTTATATCATGTTAAACATGTCATAACATTTATATAGCTATAAAAACTTCTCATTAATGATAAATTAAGTACTTTAACTAAATTATCATTCTCTTCTAAAGACATGAAAACAAATATATTCACATAAAATTAAAGTTATTTCTTATTACCTTTAAAATAAACTGAATATATAAAAAGTTTCTTCTATAGAATCAAGGGAAAAAGGTCTGATATACCCCTTAAATTTGCTAGTCAGAGCTAATATACCTTTATTATAAAAATAGATCACATATCCTATCGTTACAAAAAAGACTCACATATAATATTTTTCAAAAAATGGCATTCATATATCCTTGCTTTCTTTTTTCATCTAATGAGGCGAAAAAATAATTTTAAATTTATATTTTTAATTTTCTAAAAAATTCATGTAAGACTTTTTTTGTAAGACTTTTTTTTTAATAATATATATGTAAGAGTATATATTGTAAATAAAAAAAAAGGAAAAAGTAAGGAAAAACACTTAAAACTATTTTTTTTTTTATGTCTATGGGTAAGGGCAGAAGCATCTATAATAAATTTTTCTAAAAATAGTGAAAAATAATTTTGATCGTGAATGCATAAAGTTTAAAATTCCGTGAAAAGAAGAAGATCTGCAAGCTCACTCTCCTCGTAAGAAGAGACACTAATTAGTCCATAACTCCATATCATTTACTGTGGCACCTTATGCTAAAATTGAAGGTTCATTATATTTGAAATAAAAATATCGTTGAATTTATTTTGTAACAGGGACCAATTATGAAAGAATATCCAGCAAAATTAAGACTTACAACTCTTCAATGCCTCTTTAGCTGCATTCAATCAGCCATTTGGGCTATTTCTGTAAAGAGGGACATTGCTGCATGGAAATTAGGTTTCAATTTCAATCTTCTCTCTGTGGCCTA